>CM060964.1:82751929-83351929 GCA_030765045.1 Tenodera sinensis | reverse complement strand
TATAATTACTGCTATTAGTGTTATTGTTACTATTATGATTAGCAATGTTATTATTGATAGTAGTATTACTACTAGTAGTATTATTGTTACTGTTATGCTTATTGTTATTATTTTATGGTTATTATTCCGTATCTTATCATCCCTGTATCGTAATTTTCCTTTATGTGGGTTAATGTTCCATGGTTTCAGACTATTACAGGAGGGGCAGAATATGTTGTAAGTTCCTTTTCAATGTCTCTCCTTTTTGGCAAAGTGATTGCGTTTCCTGTTTTCGTGCATCTTCATTTCATTTAATATCATGAAATGTTACAATATTTACTGTTTTAGATCACTGCAAAATTTGTAAACTTCTCATATCACGCCAAAAAGTAAAGATTCTCCACTGCTTTCACATGTACGAGCACATTTACGATCAGGTAAAGCCGGATGAGTGCCGGGCACAATTGTGGGACCTCACTCCTAAAAATCTTGCAGGCAACACGCTGTACTGAATTCATTATCCATTATTAATGCTATATGCTAGTGCATCACATTAAAGTTACGAATTTAAAAAACGGTGAAATAATTTATCACCAGTGAGTAATTGTACACTAACATCCAAATAATTACCGTCTAAACATGTGTAAGCCTTTTTCTTCCTTTTCATCGGTTATTAAAATATTCCTAGTTTATGGAAATATAATGCTTTGTATTGACTTTGGAGTACTTTATAGACAGTAAAATGACGTACTCTTTTTAGTTAGGGTGAACTAAAAGCGCTTAACATTCCTATTAGACAAGTGCGTGTAAAATATAGAGTTAAAAATGTCTTGCTAATATCATAGCTCTTAAAGAAACCATTTCAGTGTGTCAAGACCATAAGCGCTCCACGCTTAGAAACCATCTTGATAAACCTCATTTACCAGCTCGCGATACCAAGGAAAACAAAGTTCATCATAGCAGTTTTATCATAAATATGCCTGATTGTTTTCTCAAGGTATGTTCATCAAACATTTCAAAAGTTAACTTAAAATGCTAAAGAATAGGAACAATAAAACTAAAGAAGGTCGTAGCTTCGTTTGGGGTCGTTCACCTCCCATCCATTAATACGCTAATGATTAGCTGTCAGTTAGGGGATAAACATTGCTGCTTCTGCAAGTGCTATTGACTTGGTGAATGAGAATAAGCAGGAAATAGTATAGTATTGTAAATGAAGTACTAAAACGGCGAGAAACGAATTGTGTTGAATGTTTTTGACAAAGTAATGCTCAACATTAAAGTTATCATTATGAATAATATTTATACCGGAGTTTCCGAGAAGGCAAAAATTTGCATGCCGTGTAAATAACTAAAGGAATCGACAGCATTGCAAAAACTAACGAAGAAAAGAAACAGACAAAAGTCAGAATTAGAGAAAAATAAAGTACAACACTACTTTACCAACTGTGCTATTCGTAGAAAGGTGCACTGGTTTTTCTTTAATATCGACACAAATTCTTAAACACTGACTACAATGATACCACCTTGGCTACTTAACCGATTCACCTTACATGTGCTATAGCTAGAAACTGCATTAGGTTTGTGAAGAGGAATAAAATGATAATTACAGAGTTCTGTGATGGAGACCCAGATTAATGTATCTCTTCCTGATAGTGCTGCAACTATAGATCAGCGATGTGCAACATTTGCGAAAGAGGGTAGTTTGGGTTTACCTCCATGCAGACTTTGCAGACTTTAGCCCCCAGCAGTGCATTTTATTGCAGTGGTTACATGTTCGTTGCGTATGATTTACGAAATTGCCTTCAAATCTTCTGTGATAAACATCTGATCATTAGTGTTTGTTTTGTACTGCTTAGGTTTAAGAAGTCTATCAGTATTTGGTGACAAAGTCGAAGTGCATAGCCTTAGAAGATACACCAAGTGATCGTCGCATAACATAATGCGATAGAGACTTTTAGTATAGTTCAATTTGAAGAAATTCTGTGCGAAAATATATGTAGAGCTGTACTCACCTTTATACACTCTATACTTGAAGATGTTTATTTCTGTCTACTACATATTAGTCGACATAAGCATTTTCAGAAAGTATTTTATTGCTAATTTTCTTGCAGGTGCAAGGGGAGTATGGGAATGCAGTAGGGTTTAAGTGTTAGTGAAATGCTTTAGGAGCTGGTTGTTATGTGAAGCCTTTGAAAGTCCGCTTCCTTTGCAAGGGCACGAGATAAAAACGCGATTAACATATTCCTATTTGAGAAAAGCATACGCATTGACAAATGAAGAGAAATAAAGAATATCTTAAATGTTTCACTCAAAAAAAAAGTATTTGATATAAATTGTGTGTTTTAACGAGATCCACATTTTTTTTTTTATTTAGGAAGCTTTTGTCTGTCCCTTACGGCGTGCCACTTATGCAAAAATTATCCAGAATGAAGAGGTCTTATGAGGAAATTCCCAAAAATTCAAGTTATGACTTAAAAACTGTCATAGAATCGCCTGTTTGTGTCCGTCACCGGATAATGACTGCTCGTGAGTCTACACCCCAAAGACGTGACTCATCCTCCTGCTGAAAGAATGGTGTGAGGAAGGGTAGTTTAAATACGTAAGCCTCTCCATAGAGAGAAGGTTGGACATCGCTGCTACTGATTAACATCATCGTCGTCGTCGTCTTCATCGTCGTCTTCATCGTTGTCACCGTTATTACTGTCGTAATTATTATTGTTACTGTTTTTGTTATTATTATTATTATTATTATTATTATTATTATTATTATTATTATTATTATTATTATTATTATTATTATTATTATTATTATTATTATTATTATTATTATTATTATTATTATTATTATTATTATTATTATTATTATTATTATTATTATTATTATTATTATTATTATTATTATTATTATTATTATTATTATTATTATTATTATTATTATTATTATTATTATTATTATTATTATTATTATTATTATTATTATTATTATTATTATTATTATTATTATTATTATTATTATTATTATTATTATTATTATTATTATTATTATTATTATTATTATTATTATTATTATTATTATTATTATTATTATTATTATTATTATTATTATTATTATTATTATTATTATTATTATTATTATTATTATTATTATTATTATTATTATTATTATTATCGTCACCATCATCACCATCACCATCACCATCATCATCATCACCACCACCACCATCACCACCACCAATACCATCATCACCATTATTATTATTACCACTCAGATAGTACACCGTCTTATTGCATTATAATCAGGACAAATTAGTTCACATATTATTTGTTTCTTTCTCACAGCTGATGCGAGCACAATGCTAACGCGGAAGTCAGGTTCTAATCCTGGCCCGACTATAGTATATTTAAAGCCACATGTTCAAATGTCGATTGGTGAGTTATATAGACAAGGCTTTCCCTTTATACTAAAATAAAGTTAAATACCAGGTAATTCTCATCCCTCGGGTCCTGATTTCAGTTAGGCAGTCCTTTATCGTATTTTCTCATTCCTCATCTTTGTAGGCTTAACAAGGTGTAAGGAACGTTAAAACTATTTACAAAAATATACGGATTTTGGTTCCAGAGCAAAATGTTTCTCCATGCATTAAGCCTTTACTTGCTTATAAAAGGTTTTAGGGAGTAGTAAAAGTTTTGAAGTTGGTCGACCGATGGAAGGCATATCAAAGGCAGGAAAATGTAATTCCATAGCTGGTGATACCAACGTCTGCATGTGGTGTCATAAGTTTGTAATGACTTTAACAGTATTTTCATAGGCTGTGATACACGTTCGTTTCTTAAACTCATTTTTATTGGAATCGGGTGCTCTTAGTATTTATTCTCCAATATTTGTATTATATTATATTCAGGACTGATATCAAACAAGTGCCAAAGTGCAAAACATAGCATAGCGTCCTTATAGTTGTTGTTTCTTATATACTTCACAGTTTAGTTTGTCATATTTTGCTTTAACAGGTACGGTAATCCATAAATTAAGTAGGTTGTGTTTGTGACTACTGTCAAGAAACCTCGTCGTTTCCTGTGTTGCATTGCCATTGTAACTCGTATTAGCGTGCTGAGTGTTACCCAAGAGGGAAGGAATTGTTGGGTTACGGAAAACTTATGGCGTATTTTCCCTTCTATCAGGGCAGTACTATAATGATTCATTTTATATGCAACGTAAAAAACTTTGGCTACAAAATACAGGATATTAGAGGTATGAGCGTGTATATTTTGACTGGCAAATTAGGAGGTTGTAGTGAACGGCATTGCAATAACAATGGCTTCACTTGTGAACTTATAATTTTGCTTATTTATAGTAGTATGCGTTTAGGTTGTTTAGTACATTTCAGTAGACTTGGCACAGAAGAAATGACGCGAGTGGGCCCATCATGTGATAACGCATGGTGTACCGGAGCCGAGCTTCAGTGCTTCCTGCAAGACTAATAACCTCACCATAATTTGGCCAGTAGGTCAAGCAATGAGGTGTAATGCAAAACGGATCGTTTGTACGACAACTAACACACCGAAGTTAATATAGATTAGGGCACCAATTATCAATATATCTGCACTTTTACCCCCAAAGAGCCTGTAAGTAGGAATGCATTTTTCATGTAACACGCAGTCACGGGAATAATCCCACCGTTTTGAGCTTTAAGATCAAAGATGAACAAAATCTAAAACATTTGAAAGTAAAATTGCTATTTTGGATGAGTTACTAAACCAAATATCCTCTTTCATTTTTCTCTCATCAGAATACTTGATTTCCAGCTGTTCTTCTGGGGGTTTAAGAATACTTTAATAATACCAAACCTGTTTTGTAGATAGAATTATTTACAACATTAGTATGTGTATGGACAGAAAAATCCCTTACCTACGCATTAAAATATTGTCAGTCCAGAAGAAAGATGTTTCGAAATACAGCTTTCAATACATTCAAAATTCCTTTCTTTCGTGTACTCATATATTAGGATGTCAAGGAGAAAGCCTATTAAATATATTATTACACAGTATATTATATTATATTATATTATATTATATTATATTATATTATATTATATTATATTATATTATATTATATTATATTATATTATATTATATTATATTATATTATATTATATTATATTATATTATATTATATTATATTATATTATATTATATTATATTATATTATATTATATTATATTATATTATATTATATTATATTATATTATATTATATTATATTATATTATATTATATTATATTATATTATATTATATTATATTATATTATATTATATTATATTATATTATATTATATTATATTATATTATATTATATTATATTATATTATATTATATTATATTATATTATATTATATTATATTATATTATATTATATTATATTATATTATATTATATTATATTATATTATATTATATTATATTATATTATATTATATTATATTATATTATATTATATTATATTATATTATATTATATTATATTATATTATATTATATTATATTATATTATATTATATTATATTATATTATATTATATTATATTATGTATTGTATTATTGTATTGTATTGCATTGCAATGTATTGTATTTACCGTATTGGCACGTATCGTATCGTGTATCGTATATCGTATCATATCATCATCTCATAACTCATATCATCTCATATATCATATATCATATTATATTGTATTATTATGTTGTGTTATGTTATAATTTTTCTCACGAGTCGAACTGCACAATTGATGCACGGCATCTTAGTTATACGAGTCAAACACAGTAGCACTATATTTAGGAAACATGCGTTCTCGAAAAATGAAATTAGGACAACAAATAGCCCAGCCGTTGAGCATGGGTCAAATTGCACTAGGTAGTTATATTACCTCTATAAGAATTAACTATTCATGACATTTTTAACTGACATACGTCTTCGATTTCAGGACCTAGCAAAACAAAATCATAACAAAAGCAATCAAATTCTTTTCATTCCCTTTCAATTGTTGTGACACGTGCATTGTTCCAATATGGATTTAAATGGGGCTTCAGGCATTTGCATATTTATTAATGTTTCACGAAATTGCATTTGTTAGTTTGCGTGTGTTCCAGGGAACGTCCTGAAATAATAATGAACATCGATCCGCCACTGAAAGCCCTCGACGAAAATAACTCTTCGTACCTTGGGTGCCCTTTATTAAACCCCAATACGCACCTGAAATGTGCTTTGCACACAGAGTTTTCCAGCGCTGGTAAAATTTCTATTTTCGTCATAGCTAATTTATAAGGTAGACAACATTTTAATAAATTATTGTGGGTTTTCACGGGAATACGCTGGGATTCCCAAAGGATATCCGCCAACTGTAGTCTTGTGCCTGAGCGAAGCCTACCAGTTTCCATGGCGAGGCAACACTCCACTGTTACCTCCTTGTATCGATCTTATGCTACATTTTATATCGATCATTCCTTTAGACAAGTACTCAATGTATTTTGGTTAATCCCTGTTTTACTTCCAAACTGCACCAGTATGCACAAAGAATAAATTCTTCTGCAGCTAATAAAACTGCTAACATAGCATCTTATGATCAAGATATGAATTAATGTTACTTACATTCACTTCCGCATTTTAGTTATGAGCTTCATAAGGTTACTTACAGCTCAATATCAATATAAAGCAGAAATTTTGAACAAAACTTTAAAACTAGTACATACATATTCTACATTTTTAAAGTATTAAAATCGCGAAAGTGGTTTTATTGGAAAATACTGTGCCTGGATTAGACGATCAAGCTACACCTCCGTATATTATATTTTTAATAGTTTAACATTAAACTTATATTTATTAAGAAATAATATGTAATACCTACTTGGAAAAATATACCATTTATAATATCTAGTTATTTTGGAAGTACACTATTCCTAATTCGATTTTCAGCCAATAGAAATGGTATGTTTGAAATGAGATTTCTAAGCTTTCTGGAGATAAAATATACGGAAAGTATATTAGAGGTAGCTTATGAAGCCTTGTATTAAAACTTAATAGTAGTTAAATTTTAAATTCAATTTAAGTGGTAAATTTAGTTGTTGAATATTTATATAATATAAATAAACATAAAATATAATATAACTATTTTTGTTCTTTTCCCACTTTGGAGCTGTATATCCTCTTAAATGGCACGATATGCAGCTTAAATCCCTTTTCCCACTCTCACATCTCTTCAGGTATACCTTTTATTGTACATTATATAGATAGGTTAGTTCAGTTTGGCTACTTCTCCCTGACAATTTTGCCAAAGGATTTCATTTGAACTTTGGCAGACATTAAGAAAAGGGTAACATTTGTTTTGCATATGTTGTTTAAAGCCATGTGGATTACGTTAGGAAACAGCTTTAAAAACGTAAATACAAGTAATGTGGAAATATAGTTACCAAAGTTATAATAGTATAATTTAATATTCAGTATAAAATGTCCTTTAAATTGAGGATATCCATTGTTGTAAACGGTGAAAAAAATTGACCAAATTATTAAAAATGTCTTTTAGTGTTCTTAAATACCACAAACCGTTCTTACCTTTTTGTATGTAACTTTAATAGCTGAATGGCCTTTCAAACCATGTCATATGGGGATTTAAATGTTTCGCTGTAAAATTATGACAGATAAAGAAGATAAGTTAAAAAAAGCAACAAACAAAAGAACGTGAAAGTAAAGAAAAACTATGCTATTCTCTGTACAAATGAATACCTTGTATACCTTCTTAAAAATAATAAGTCAAAAGTCACGAAGTGAATTTTAGTAAGCACGCACAGTTGTGATGCTTAAAAATTTTATAGCCATATCACGTGCATTTGTGAACAAACAAATTTCAGTCTCTGTTTAACTTTTAATTTTCCCTGAAACCAATGCGATATAAAAAAAATGTAATTTATTATCCATATACTACTAGAGAGTTAAATTATAAAATGCTATTTTATAAACAATGAAATGTGCTGTGTAGAACAAGTTCCCAAAATAGAAAAAAGGAATGCAAAATTGATATCTGGAGAACTTCTTTAAATGTGTGCATGATTATGTGGTACGTATAAATAAACCCCGAGTTCTGTATTAAATTTCAAATGATTCTAATTGAAGTTTCTGGTTAGAAATGTTGCAGTTAGTATCCTTAAACAGATAAACACATTTTAAGTGAGTAAAATAATGACAAACAAACATTCTGCATATGGACCAATATTATTACTAGCTAACAAGTTGTATCTAGCTATGGTTTCTGCTTGAATATGTTGAGTAAATCAATTAATAGTCACACTAGGAGTTATAAAAGTTGCGTATGTTGTTCTTGCTGCTTGCCCCGTTTTGGGCAGGTCCTGGTTTCGGCGCCGGCTAACGTGTGGTTAAGTGGGAGGAGGGAGGGGAGGGCTTATCGAAAATTCCTAAATTCCTATTGGGACGTGGATAACTACCTGCAAAATCCTTTATCCCCTTGCTCTTCCTACGAACCTTTTAGAAGACTCCGATCATGTATATAAGAAGTCTACAACATGTGTCTGTTAGGTCAGTTCTGTTTTTTAGGCAGCGAGTGTTTGCTAAGTACAGTAGGGTAACATTTACCCACGCCAGGAAGAGGAGTCCCGAGTTCGACACGCTAGCGAGCGCCCGGAAGAGAAAAGTGGCTAAGTTACGCACGTGCAAATTAGAGTGCTACGTGCAGGAGAATTTAAACAGAGACCAAGAAAGACGCGAGTGTCTGTAGTTTGCATTTTCATGGTAGGAGTGAACACAGTTTGTTTGGTAAACAGGTTTAGTTGAGGTATGTTGCTACCTGGGGCATTGTGGCTGTAATGGAAAACGCTGCATTATTACAGGCAACTAGAAACAGAAAACTCCCAGTCCTCTTTTTTTGCACTAGAAACAAAACTGTTATTCTTGTTAAAAACTTGCCTCTTATAAGTACTTGTACGCGTACAGGAGGTTTACAAGCTTGGGCGTTGCTGAGTTTGATAGTTTGCTTAGCGAAGTGAACTTTTGAGTCACGACAGAGACAAAACAGTTTCGTGCGTAGGAAGCAAGTCACAGAGAGACTTGTTTTACTAACGCACTTAAAAATCAAAACAAATAACGAAAGCGCAGACAACAATAGTCTCGTCAGTTTACGTAAACACGGAGGAAGGAGGGAGGGAAAGAAGGAAAGGCTAATAACGTGGAGATGTAGCGGCTTCCCTTGCCTTGCACACGTCGATATACACAACACAGCAATTAAACCTCATAGCGTATGCACAGCCCGTGCATCCAGCTCCGTTCTCCGAGCTTTAACAATGCAACAACAACTTTCCGGAGGATCGATTTTAACGTTTTACGCACCGTATACATGTTCTAGCAGACGGCCCGCGGAAATTCCCTGACAATGTATCATTTTCCACCCAGAGGAAAAATAGAATTGTTCAGCGTTTGCGGTGGGGAGGGTATACCGCGTGTGAACGTATGTTGGGGTAGGAGTTGCGGGTTTCTCTGGCACCAAGGTATCGAGATAATCCTTCCGGGCTTCAGTAATTGGTTATCTTGTTTACAAACTCCCTCTTGGATCTTGCCCTGCTTGTTAACATTCACTATATATTTTAAAACGTTGACGAGTATTAAAAATGCACCGTCGACACCTTTTTTGAGGCAATGAACCAGAGGAATTTGGTGAAAAAGTGTATAAACTTTCGATATTTGGCTTTTACATTTTTATTATAGTGCATAGTTGCTTTTTTGATATTAACAACTTTAAAACTATTAGCACATTCTTCTCAATTCCTTTTTTCAGAATTTTCCACTTTTTAAAACGTTTTTAGACCACATTTTGAAATGGCTTGGGAATTTCTTGAGAGCTACAGTAATTATGACTTTCAAAATTGCCGTGCACTAGTTAAAAAGTCTTACCTTACATTCAAATTATTATCTCTATCTATTCTTTAACAGGCTTCGTCTCCTTAGTGCGGTGGTAGCACTGCTGCTTACCCAGCGGGAGACCTGGGTTCGATTCTGGGTATTTTCTTCGGCTGGGAGACCTAGTCCAGGATGCACTCAGCCTAGTTAGGTCCCTCAGGGACTAACTAAGAAGTTACTTGATTGAAAAGTAGCGATCCTTGGTTGTAAAGGTGGAGTAGCCGGCCAGAGTTACAGGGGCGCTCACCACGTCCCACCTCCAGTACTGCATCCCACTCATGATGCCTGTGATGGTTAGAGGTGGGGGACGCAGCGGCTGGGCGGTAGGCCTCGTTCTTGAAAGGCCTGGAGATTATCTCTTTATTCTTGAACAAACTATTGTTGAACGGGTTTGTCATATCTACTTCTTGCATATCGACATAAGTAATTGTAGATATATGCCTTTGTTTCATATTTCCTTTTACGTGCAATGGGAATAGCGGAATATAGTGGGTGTTAAATGACAGTCAAATGTTTAAGAGCTGGTCGCTATGTGATGCCTTTTGAAATTCCGTTGTATTTGCCTGGCCAAGAAATAAAACGTAACGGCTTAACATTTGAGAAAAGTATTGAAAAATTCAAGTCAATAATAAGGAACATCTCGAAAATGGTTAGGACCACAAAAAAGGCATGCTTTAACGTGATATACATATTTTTTTTTTCGCATGTTAAAGTTTTGTCCCTTACCGTTTAGCAAGATCTTCCAAAATGAACAGGAGCTCACAGCTTTTCCCAGAAAATTAATATGACGTTTTCCATGAATATACGTTAAATAGACCGAAATTAAATAAACATCTCCATTTTTAAGAAAATAAAAATCTTGCAAAAATTATCCATGTAAAGGGAGTTCGGAATGGGAGGTCATGCACACACACACGCACACGCACACGCACACATACACATACATACACATGTACGTGGTCAGCGCCCCGATCCCTCCCGGCCGGTTATGCGTCCTACGGAGCCAGGGCCGCTATTTTTCAATCAAGCACCTCCTCGATTGGCCCCTCAGGGACCTAATTAGGCTGAATGTACCCCGCACCAGGTCTCCCTGCGGGAGAAAATCTCCTCACCGGTGCCGGGAATCGAACCTGGGTCTCCCGCTAGGTAAGTAGCAACGCTCATCTTTAAACACATAGTTTATTTAAAATAACTTTTGTAGTATAAGCTATTTCCGAGATATCCGTTAATAATAGTTTAAATTGCTCAATACTCCCATTCATATAAAATACCTTGGATATCCTGTTAGTTCTCGCGATGGCATTGAAAGTGCATGGAATTTCTAGGCCACTGTACACAGACCTGGTTTCTAAACATATAAGAATAAGGGAGAGTGGGTGGAGAAACTCACTTGAATATAGCACATCACAGTTTTCAGGTAGTATTAGTGTGTTGTATTTTTAACTGCTCTTTTGGGTAATATAATGGGACATAACAGTGCTTGGTAATACAGTTTACCGTTGTTTTGGAAGCTGGTTTTATTAAAACTGCTTTATTTGAATATTCTATGTTACATTTTTCTTGTAGGGGTGTTTTCTTTTGGCGGTGTCTTTCTTTCTATTTTTGTATTCTGTGAATTATAACGGGGCGCATAATATTTTGAACCCCTACAATGAATAGGGATTAATATATTGTAAGAAAACGGCAATCCCACGAATCCCACTCCTGACACCAGTGTGACAAACTGACAAAATCAGCCCAGTTACTTTTCAATCACTATTCATTCTTCTACTGTTGTACAAATGCACGGTTTTCTTCTACTGACGTTAACACAGTGTACAGTTTTTTGTGATATCACAACTTCTCGTAACCGTGACTCACGAGGCACGACACTCACGATGACATTTCACCATCTCTCTTCACTTTCTCTGGCTCTAGGGGGACTCCAGTGCGGTCTAACACCCCCAAGTGCCGGCCCCTACACGAATCTCAAGGACAGCGATGGATGGAAAGAGTGCCTGTACACATATCATCCCTGCCAATTTGCACCTGGTGCCTTCGCTGACACTAGTGAACCTGAAAGAACCAACGAGCTGAACGATGAGTGAAATGACTAATTAAGTGGAATAGAAGAACTGGAAATTCGGGGGATGTAATTATTCTCCCCAGCATTGGTCTAGTGATCTGGGGTTAACCCCGAGAAACCCAAGCGTCAGGGAGGTCGGCCACGGGAGTCGAACACACCACCACCCACATGCGAACCTCTCACACTTTACCGTGAAGCCATCTCGCCCGCTAATCACACAGTATGTTACTGGCTTGAACCTCTAAAAGGTTTGGGTGGGCCTGGCACAAGAACTTCCATTTATATACTTCTGATATTTGCCGATAACGCTTTACCTTCATGTTGAATGACCTTGTGAACCAATGTCAAAGTTTTAATGAGCCTAATGAGACGGCAACTGCTGAGCTTACCTACACGGATAGCCCAGGTCGTTCAGGTACAGAGTGGTAAGCTGAAGATCCACGTTTCCAGTTCTACCAACACCGTCCTCCGTGACTCAGATTCTTCAGGTTTTCCCCAGTCCTCATTATTGGCACTGGTAGGAAGGTGAACTAAACTTGCACCTTGAACAATTCCTTCCCAAATTTAATTTACCATTTATCATGTTTCATGTAGCGCCTATGTTCACCGCCTATAATGCCGTATGCTGTAAGCATGGGCGATACAAACTACTGAATATAGCTGTTTATTCATAAAATGTTGAATTGGGTGGTACTAGAAAAACAACGGTCAGTAATGTTGCAATTCATTTGTAACTGTAATGTGTTTACTTTCAGATATCTCCTGATAAATTTAATTCAGAATCTGAGGGTAGTTTCGGATGGCGATGCAGTTGCTAACTTTGCTTATATATTAGTTATAGTGCAACTTTGTGCTTAAGTTTCCAACACTAGTCCAAGATATATGGCAATTAGTTAATTTAACAGCACGTACACACAAACGGATCAGACGTACCGTATTTATAATGTGGAAGGGAGCTTATTACATTCCCTCTAATATGTGTTTCATAGAAACATTACAAATAAGAAGGTCTAATGGCATTTTTCTTTCATCAGCTGATTTCGAAAAAAATAAATGGGCTTTCTTCCGAATTGGGTACGCAATTCCACAAGAATGTACGAAGGTAATAGTTTGTCGCATGTAAGATGCGTAGAATAACTTATTTCTGATACAGCTTCGGCAGTAATATGGAACATCACACAGGGTTTCGAAATAATTAATCACTGAAAAGAATTGAAGGAATACTCAGAGAAGCTTTTTCAGAGGTGAAGTAACTCGACAACGTTACGTTGAAGTTGGCCAGGGAATTAAATTGGTCTGTGGATGTACACAAGTCGGTTGCTGGAAGGGTAGTGTAATACTTTTGGCAGCTAACGATTATGATTGGTCTACACTCGTACAGTAAACGTGGTAGTGCAAGGCATGTTATTTACGTGCAGGAGGTACCCCGCTGTTATGTTTGTTTATGTAATGACCTAGTGAAAGTGACACCCATACAATCTGCACTGTTGTCAGCTTGTTTTTGACAAAACTAGAATATCTCAGTAGGAAATGGTCAGAGATAAAAACGTTAACTACAAAATTAGTTCCAAATACCGAGCTTTATCACTAGATTAAATTAATGTAATGACTTCCCTTCCACTCTGTATAATACACTGAAGTCAATATGTTTGAGTCTCTCTTCGTCAAACTGAAACCTAAACTTAATGATATCCGATAAGAACTGGTAAGAAAAAGGAGCAGATAGACCAAGTTCAAAAGCTCACAAACAAACCAACAAAACAGAACAGAAAGGGTTACACACGCTGTTGTTTACAAACCAAGCTCCATAGGCATCCCTAAGGCACTAATCTCCCCCTACCAAGCTTTTTCCTCTTCTTTACACTCTGATCTTAGCCACATCATCTTTGTAAAAATGTACCAATCGCTTACTCCTTCCACCTCCCAAACAGCGAAGGCCAAGTAGCTTGTAACCACATCCTTGAGTTAACAAAGGAATCTGAAAAAAAGTTGGAACACTGTCAGGAATCAAACAGGAGTTCAGGCCACAGCTCACAGGTACTATACACACTTCAGTGTAATGCCAACGCATAGAACGGTTGCAAAGAATATGTTCCACGAGTCACGATCTTGTAATGGAATTTGTGGTTTCATGCACGATAATCTATGTGGACAAGGTAATAGCGGTGTGCTAGGGGAAACATATATTTTGCTTACCAGCAATATCTGAGTGTAATACAATTACGAACCGAGCAAGATGGCTTCGCGGTAACATGCGACGCTTACATCCGGGAGCTCGAGGGTTGCATTCCTGGGGTCGACCACACTGAACATACGTTTTTGGTGGTTTTTCCCTGGTTTGCAAGCCTAATGCTGGGGTAATCTTTATTTTGTACCATGAATTCCCTTAACTCCACGTCCTATCATCTCACTGCCCCCTATAACGCTTCAGGTAGACTAGGTGCATTACAGCTTCGGTCGGTGTCGGATAGACGGTGAAGATGCTTGCCGTTGGAAAGTTTTTCTCGGTTTTGCAGACTTCTCTGAACCGCCTCAGGTGGGCTAAGTTGTCCCCGGATCCGCCTGGGAGAAGCCTTCTCTGAGTAGTCTTGTCACTGTGACGACTGCCGTACAGCTGACAACGAACACGTTCTTCAAACCCTCCAGGTTTTACGGCGCCATCCTTATACAAGTCTCCGACTTTTACGATGAAAAAAGTTTGAAGGATTATCTATAAAATGGTTGAATAATTTTAAGAACGACATAATAATTGCAAAAAATGTCATAAAACTAAGATTAATTTAACTCATTAAGGTTATTCCACACCATAGATGAGGAGAAGTGACACATTGTGTCTTTTCCGCTACATCGTACTTTTAACCCCACCCACTCTGCCACACACACTAGTTAGCTACCAAGCACGCTGCCGCTGTTATCTATCTACATCAGAGAACCGTTCAGTCCCTCGTATTGTATTAGGGATGAAATCATGTCGCATAACAAGATAAAAGAAGTGCTTTAAAGCGGAATGGAAACATAGGAATTTTTGTGTTCCTAGTAAAAATAAAGCATTATGTTTGCTATGCCGAAAGAAAATGTACGTAACGTAATCACGTAATCAGAAAACCAATACATGGTGTTTCTAATCGGTTCCGCAACTGCACCCCTTGAACCCTTGCCCTTTATGTAAAGACGTGTGTGTACGTAATCGAAAAAGACAGGTGGCCTCTATTTTGAGATGGAGTGAAAGTGGAGAGGGTAAATACTCAATTGCATTCCTCTCACCCCGCTTCCTCAAGCCTGAACCAAATCAAAACACACCTGAGATGGCCTACACAGAAGTATGAATTAAAATTAAAATTTTCCTACCAGTAGAACGAGTGGGTGTAAGAATAATGAGGACATATTAAAAATAGTTTATTTTTGCACTTTCCTTTTTGAAGACTCTGCAAATAAAATATAGAAAATTGTTTTTGAAGTAGGGCCCACAGAACTAGTTTTTACTATTTTGACTTGAGACTTTAACTACTCATGAACGTCGCAACGATAAGGGCAGTAGCAATTGGCTTTATGTAATCATTAACGTTGGAAGATTGACCTATCAGTTCCCTATTTTGAGAAATGTACTCGTAGCCTGATCCCATGACAATAGCTGCGCCTCCACCTTTGAACATGCCATTGTTTCGAGATCTTTCATCAGTTATATATGGACGAAGAGAACGAGGTTTTGTTTATTTATAGTTTTTATGTTTATTCTGTTTGTACCTAAATTAAATTCAGCGAAGAAAGAACATAAGGTACGACCGCACCCCTAAAAGATGACCGAACTGTCCAGGAGTAACAGCGGCTTGAAATTATGCTCGAGGAACAGAGCAGCATGCGCTGATCGAGGGTGGGGCTAAATATGGTATTACCAACATAGCTACATTCTATCACGGAGCCCTTGTACATATCAGTTTAGACGTTAGGAAATGCTATGATACAGCAGTTAAAATACATTTGATTTTAGTCCGTAGTCGTTGTTTAACACATCAATTTACACGTTAGGAATGGCTATGATATTACAGTTAAGATATGACATTTCATCGGAATCCGTAGCACGTTTGTAACTAGAGCCCAGGAGATTGTGCGATAAGACACAGTTTAGTGCACATAGATTCTACTGTTGCTACTCGCGCAGGTACATAGCTACTGACGCGTGTGCATATACGAGGGCTGCGCGGTACCGGTTACGTCATTCATTCTCAGTGTTCAGCTAACCCGTATTCCATGTGACCGCACGCGGTTTTGGGCTCTATTTATAACAATGCTCGCGCCTGTCCTGTCACGTACGCTTACGCATTAGCTGAGACAATTGCAACGTGCGCCTACAAATACATTGGTTGCACAAGTTTACAAACTACCCGAATTCATAAATGTGTATAACTTATAGGAGGTTTATTGTTTTGTATGAATACGAAAATAAACTTTTGCGTCGCTACTTCCGTAAAGCACGTCAGAATTGCTAGATTCATATACTTATACTATGAAACTAGTTTTGCTTTTCCGGTGCCTACATACATTATGTGCGCAGAGGACACCTCGCACACTGTAACCTATAGAGATCTATTGTATACCAGGGGGAAGGAATGAAATGAAGGAACAATAGGAGACCACAGGCCACAGGCCACAGGCAGACGGGCACAAAGTCTTTTCCTACTGCTGGACTTACCCAGAGAGCGCGATGAACGATCAGCCGATAAGCATCCCTCTGGTGTCCACGGGGTGTACCCTTTCCTTTGAGCAAGCATCCGTAGCCATTTGTCCAATACCGCCACATGCCTCGAAACCAGGACGTTTAACTGGAACTGAATGAAAGGGAAATAATGAAACGGAAGTCGTGGTAGATGGAGAAAACATCCAGAATTCGTCTGCCGACCAGGGAGAACTACCAAACCCGTAAGGTCATAGCGGCAATAGATGAGAATAAAACCCAAGACCTAGGAATGCGAGTCTCACAGGTTACCGCGGAGCCATCGCACTTCTTATAAGATGTATATCTTATGAAAATGTTGGTCTTTAAACATATATAAGTACGAAAGTAAACATTTCAGTTAATACCTCCGTATAACCCTTCAGAATTAGTTCATCCATGTATTTATAATATGCAACTAGTTCTACTTGTGCATAGCTGGAGCCTATAAATGCATATCTGATGTTGCTTAATCTATATAAATGGATGTGTAAATATGTACATATGTAACGGCTAATTCCGCACGTATGTGGACCTTTTCATGGAGAAAGTTTGTGTGTATTACATTTACATGGTTTTCTCAACTCAGTTTTCTTTTACGCAACAGATTCACATATACTCTCCCTTCAGCACAAAATTAACACAATTTTCTATATGTTTCAAATAGAAATGCAACGTATTACGTTCACACTATTTTCTGTACTTACTTTTTTTTATGAAATACAATCACACTTCCCTACTCCCTCTTCCACAAACAATTCATACAGTTTTTTATATGACTGAAATAGAAATGCAGCCTATTACATTCACATGGCTTTCTCCACTTGCTTTTCTTCCTGTAGTATTTGTGATTGTCTAACAGTGCGTTTGCGTAGTGACTCTCCCAGTTTTTATTTATTTGTATTGTTTGTTTATTGTTCCTTAAGGTATCCTAAGAGTTTAGGTCTTTGTTTAAGCGTATTAAGGTATATGTTTTTTTTTAAATAGGGATAAATGTTAAACCTGCGAAACACCGTGTATTTCAGCTAGTATACATATACAAACTGATAAAAGAAAACTCATCTCATATAACGTTCCGTTAGTAGTCTCGTCTGCATTTCTTTTCGTTATGTGCCGCTATCGTGTTAGAATCGAATCTCCGCATTCTTCAGCGCACATCCATTTTCCACAGCTCTGTGACATGCTGGAAAATATTTTCTCTGTCCCATCAAGGAACGGAAAATTGTGTTATCATGGCAGAACGTACATTCGTAGGCCATAGGACGCCTGTCTGAAGCTACAATAGGTCATCGATTTGAAGTCAGGATAAGACAAAAGGTTACGTTTGACGTATGCGGCTGCTGTTGAATACGGTGCCACTATATCTGTAGTTCTATTCAGGATCACCACATTTGTTCTCCCAATCATCATAGATACCTATATAGTTCCGAGACCGCTTTCTGCCAGAATAATGTACAATTTTACATACCAGCAGAACACACAGGTATGCTTGCATTATTTGTAAAGTTCGTGTTTTTTTCCTCCTCTGCAGCTTTTTCTACGGTTCTCCTTTCCGTATCGCTTTAAAAATAATGTTCCTTTTGCTGGGTTAGCTTAAGAGAATCAATGAGATTAAGTTTAACACATCTTAGTCTACTTGCAGAAGTGTGGGTGCAAAGTTTGGTACATACAGCCCCCCAGGAGCATAAGTACAAATATTTGGACCGATGTTCAAGGGCTCATACACACTCTTCAGAACTTGCGTTTTATTAAAAAAAAAAAAAAAAAAACGGTTTAGGTTTTGGTGATAAAATATTTAATTTTCGAAAAACGTATCTTATTAATATGGTTTATTTCCATTTTTTGGTGTGTTATGAAATGGGAACAGGTTTATACAAGTTAAAGGTAGGCAAAAACTTCCTTAAAACAAAAGTGTGCGATAACAATAATGATGATGATTATTATTATGATGATGATAATGATGATGATGATTGATGATAATGATAATCATATATGCTTTTTAGAATGTATTTTCAATAGTAATCCTTTAATTAAACATTTTCGTCATACTTATTCGTAGTTTTAATTTCCTTGAACCCATCTTTTAAGAATCTGGCTTGATATAACGCAGACGACTACTTATAATGATAAACAGCAGTAATTGCTAGGATATTTGCGAATACAAAGTTTGCATATTTGTACACTATAGATTAATAAATAAGTTATTTACATTTAAACCCTGTTCATGACTTTAAAATACTAAATTCTTTTACGGTAGTGAATTGACTCAACCCATGTTTGCAAGGAACAGTTCTAATTCCTAACAAGAGGGCTAGTGTTGCTTATGAAGCTTTAGAATTACTTTAGGCTAGTTGGTTGGTAACAAGCCTAACTTAAGGTAACTTAATCTGGTGCCAATTTAACATCCTGCAACTCGAAACTTTACCATAGGCCTCATTCTCATCTTGTGCTCCGCCAAAATAAGATACAATGAATTACACGTTTGCAGAATACTTCTGAAGGAGTTTCTTCTTCCTGCCAAAACGTATGGCTTTTTTAAAAATAAATGGACAACTATCAGCTTAGACACACGCATGGAGCTTACGTAAGCAATCAAATACAAATAATTGCACGGAGGTAGTAATTCTGTTAATTGATGTTTTCAAGTATAAAAATGTTGCCAATCGCTATTACAACAATCCAATGTTAGCCTCGCAGTATTAATTTGCTCTAACGTAGACACTTAGACATTTATGTACAAAACTTCACTGTCTTTGAACAGTCGTAATTCGAACATGGATTTCAGTGTGGTTAGCAGAAAATTTCAGTAATAAATAATTCAACCTAGATTAAAAGTTCTTTATTTTCAAGGTCTGGTCGTTTTTGGTTGTTAAAGTTGTGCGTAGCAAAGTGAGGAAGCTCTTAGTAATTGAATGTAAATATTACCCTCATGTAAAAAAAAGTACAAGTGATGGTTCTACGAAAATGCTGTAGTTTCTCTTAGCCTTGTTAACCTCTTATTACTCGAGTTGAACTCCTTTTGTATTTTATATCGGTATCTCTCTCTTTAAGGAAGTTACATATTTCTCTTTTTACAATCCTCTTAGGTACCGTTCTTGAAATGCATTCGGTGTTGACGTGTTCCCCATCGCCTCCCTTTATTGCTGCTCTGTCCGCTATCTCTACTAGTTGCATGTATATGTATATTATACGTTATGTGCTGCGCTTATGTATTAAATTATTTGGTAGTTCGACGTCAAGTTTATATTCACACCAGTTTTCCCAATAACATTGAGTTTCCTTTCACATTTTCTGCTGTAAAATGACTAGGGAAAGATTGTATTTGATCTAAAAAGCAACGCTGTGATTTAACCGAACATGAATTTAGAGACCGTGATATTTAGTGCGAGTGAGAGGAGGAAGACCAGTCTAAACCGGCACGGGTAGCCGAGGTCGTGAAGGTAGAGCTCCTGATCCGCACATAATATTCAAATAGTACCAGGTCTATCACCTCTGACTAAGGGTTCTTCCATATACTCCGTCAGTTCTTTTTTTCCTCGTCTGACACCAAATAAAATGCAAAGTTTCTGAAAAAAAAACTATATAATTGCTTTTCTTTTTCAGCTCCATTACCTAGTATTTTATTTTTCACAGCTGCAACTCTAACAATTTATGAAGCGATTGGCAGTATTACCATGTTCTATCAAGTTTAGACATTCAAAACATAGATAACCTATGTTTTGATCGTCTAAACTTGATGGAACAAGGTAATACTGTCCTTAGCACTACTTTGTCTTCTGCAAGTTTCAAAGCGCTTCTGCTTATGCGCAACTGGTATGAGTACATAATTAGCTTTAGGGGGTCAAGCACGGATGTTATTGGTATCAACTGTTTCGGAGACGCCCTCCCAGAATCAAATAAGTATAAGGTTAATATGGGCAGGGGTCTGAAAATCATTTATGAGTGACAAGACAAAATTGAAAGTAAGAAAAAAATTCGATGTAGCTTCTTTCTGCTTTGATGCATGCCCTGGGACTGCGTTCCATGCTCTCGCGTACCCTGTTGCAGCTTTCTGGAGTACTTCGTATTTGGCAAATCCAATGTGGATACGCTCTCTGAGTGTCAATATCCTGTGCAGCAGTTTCGTAAGCCAAGGATTTTAAATGTCTCCAAACGCAGATTCAAATCAGGAGATTTAGTAGACCTTACAATAAATCTCCCTCGACCAATCTACGTATGCGGAAACGTATCATTCAAGAAAATAGATAACATTTGACTGAAATGCATTGGGACACCATCGTGTAAAAATCATATTCGTAGGATGACGTTCAAAGGCACATTTTCCAATTTATTAAAGGATGCTACTTCTTTCTGAGAAACTCTGGCTAGGGGATGTTAACGTTGTAAATGCAGATACCTTTGTTGGAAATTGAGGACAGTGTAACCCGCCTCTGTAGCGTGGTGGTAGCGTGTCGGTCTCACGTTCAAGAGATCGCGACTTCCAATCTCGCTTAGGGTGAGTTATCCGGATAAGGTTTCTTCCGAGGTTTTCCCTTATCCTGAGAAGATGAATGTCGTTTAAGTTAAAGCTCTATGGAACTCGGGCTCATTTGAGCATCATTTCCCCCATTTCATTCATTCACCGTCCGATATGACACTACATTGGAGGACAGTGTAATACACAATAGTAAATCAATATTTGCTTCACTTACGAACTTATAATTTTAATTTTTAAGATCAGTAGGTTTTCAGGTGGGTTAGCACCTCTGAGTAGGCGTGGCACAGAAGGCATGACGCATAGCGGGCTGGTCTCGTGATAACGAATAGTGTACCGGAACCGAGTTTCAGCGCTTTCTGTAAGGGCAATACCTCGCGCTACCTCGGTCAATAAGTCACACATTGATATATGAAGTAAGATGGATAGCATATACAGCAGGTATTATTTATTTAGTGATGCCGTTATGACTGTGCAAAAGAAGTATCAGGTAGCAAACTTTGTAATTTTGTTCAGAAAGCGTTAGACGAACTGGATACTAAGTTCCCAATTATCAAAATATCTGTTTTTATATCCCTAAAATCCTGTGTATGGAAAATGCTAAACTTAAATACTAAGTTTTATTTCAACCGACTTTTCTTTGTTAAATTATGCTGTTGAGAGACAGACATACGCGCACACACACCCACGCCCACCCACACACAGGCTCTTTTCTAAAGATCCCTTTCCTTTTGAGCTCAGGAAACCTGACAAGCACATTTCTGCTTGACATCGAATTTTTGTGTGGAAAGCAACACTTCCCCTATGCACTGCAAATACCTCCATAGTAGAAAAAGTAACACAACCATATTTGCACTTACTGTGTTTACTACTCGCGCAACTCACCTTAAAGGAATTTACGTCCATCGTCAAAATTGGTATTAGCCGTCATGTACACTTTACGTAATCCTAATGATCCCAAACGGTAACAGGGGTAATTTGCCCTTCACACGTGTATTGCGAAAGCTCCAACTATAATTAACTTGGATTGGCTGGAAGATTTCTAATGGGTGTTGTCCTTTATTGACACATGGGACAAGCACGGATCTAATACAGAGTATAGGTTGTAACGCAACATAATCACCAAGCAGAGCGTTACTTTTGGAGTTGGTTTTAAGTAGGTAAAGTACTATTCTATCACTTTATTGTCTTCTAAAATATTATCACAAATACACGGTTTTCGTCTGTTGCTAACACAGTCTACAGTTTTTCCTACTATTACAACTCACAAATTTTACTTCTAACTTTGTTCACTTCTTTCACTGTCTTTCCTCATCTTCTGTGTCTCTCGCACACTTAGTTCGACGCTCATAGAATCTTGTTTATGATGCACCGACACACGTGCAGTTAACTCACGCTCACTGACACACTGACCGACTCATGCCCGTAACTGTAACTCTCCCTTCTGCTGTTTCCTAGCCTCCTTATGTAGATATGACGTCACATGGCGCTTTCGTGATCTTCTTAAACACGTCTGAGATGAGGTGGCCAGATGTTTCTCGAAATTTCCGGAGAAAGCCCATTTTGTGTAGTCACTTCATTGTTCCTAGTCGCGTACACACACAGTTGCGCGAGGCAGCCAGATCTTGAGCGCCTTTGCGCGCTCACTGGCCCAAAATGTCGCGTGAAGCAGTTCGGCTCGACAGTCCCCTGTTGTGCACCGTGCCGCGTGTTACTATATTTTGTAAGATTTAAAATAATTTCCGTGAGCAATTAACCGGGATATTGACCATATTCTATTTGGACAATATCCTTCAAAACACATTCAAACAACCCTCACTCATCCCAGGAAGCGCATCTTGAAAACCCACATCAAACCTTGCAAGTCAGGTAACATTGAGAAACTGTAGCATTCCTCTCTGTGAAGTTATTTATGAAATTAAACTCTCTGTGGCCTTAAAGAGCTTTTGTCATCGCAAACCAGGCCTTCTGTGGTATATTATAATTGATATGAAGCAAGAAAGAAGTAACTTCTTTTTCTTTTGTTTTCCTAATTTTAAAGGGGCTATAGTGATTAAAGTTTATGAATTCGTTGTAATTTATGGAATTTGGATTTGTATTTTATTATTAAATATAAGCAACAGTCCACAAAGCCCATTCTTTAGAGGTAATGAATAATTGAACCTACTCCGAATCCTTAAACTTCAAGACGTTGTGATTTTAAACATACATTTCATACTACTGGGGGTTTTCTTGATATCCACATGCTTTGGCAAATGTTTCCTTATATTTTATTATTCTTCATATTTTTACTGTCTCCAGTTTTATAGGTACCGGAATGGTATATTAGTGGTTGGAAATTTCAGAACCGTTACTCTACAGCAGTACAATTTACCGTATTGCTTTTTTTATCGATTCCATTCTCTGAATCATTCACATGTAAATTAGGTTACAAAACGAAGATGCGGTATCTAGAACACTGTGACCTAAATAGAGCTATTGTGGCAGCCACCTCCCAGGAAGAAGGGGTGAAGTGTAGGAATCACAGGACACTAAAGGCCACAGGCAGATTGACTACAGAGACGCGCGGAAGTCCACTGAAGTTCCAGATGTGAATACCCGTCCCACAGGTGGAGCTGCCTAGAGAGGCCGGTGAAGGACCCGTCGACCAAACCAAGCTCTAAGGTACATGGGAGTACTCTTTCCTTTGAGCATTGTCCGCACTATTTGTCCGACCACGAAACCTAGAAGCTAACTTGAAAGATGAGAAGGGTCGGCATGGCAGGGAAATGATGGAAATAAAATCGCACGAAGACCCAATTAGAGAGCCGGCGGTTGACGGTATTCGAAACCAGATCCTCCCGAAAACGAGCTTCACACGGTACCGCAGAGCTATCTTGTTCGATACTTTTTTTATTTTACTTTCTTTTGAGCTTTTATGGCCTTCGGTCCTTAATGGCCATTTTACCAGCTACGTGATTTGTTTCTCGACGAAATCAACACGCACACACCCTTTGCCTCACGCAGTTGTCCTTCCAGACACTCACGCACACATACACAACCACAAACACCCATACCCGAGGCGGAACTCGAACCCGCGACTCTCTGTGCGATGGAGTGCCAAAGACATATGCTCTAGCAGCCAGGGCTATGAAGGCCGGCCATATTCTAACATAAATGTTACATTATATGTGTATACTCTGAACAGGCCTCAAAACGCCAACTACTAGTGGTGTGCCGATTAATATTAGCTTTATCACCTTGCGTTAAAATCTATTTCACAGGATGATCACTAAATGCTTTTAATGCTCTCGATTACCTAAGGAATGCACTATAGTATAAAAGTTTGTTACAATGAGTGTGTTTCTTCATAGGCATGTTACCTACGTATAAAACTTGCCTTACGGAACACATCCAAGTTTTTATTCAGAATGAACCGAAGGTTGTCCTGTAGCGGTAGTATTTATAGCATATTTATCCTTCATTCAATTTTTACAAGGCTTGCTGCACAATTTCGCAGTCGAGATGTAACCAAAAGGCGAGGTAAGTCATTCTATGGAGAAGGTAGCTACCATCTACGTATTATACGGTATACGGCTTTAAGGAAAGCAACATGAATATTTGATGGTCCTCGACAGCAAG
Source organism: Tenodera sinensis (assembly GCA_030765045.1). Taxonomy (NCBI): domain Eukaryota; kingdom Metazoa; phylum Arthropoda; class Insecta; order Mantodea; family Mantidae; genus Tenodera; species Tenodera sinensis. The sequence continues at coordinate 83,327,130 of CM060964.1, read as the reverse complement.
TTCTTGCTGGTAGCTGTATACAGACGCAGTGAGCTCAATATCCGTAGATTTTTTGGACCACTTTCGTTTTACCGCATTTTGCACAAACGGGGTAACAGAAAGAAACCATATGGTGGTTTGCGTCTAATTCACAACCAAGTGGAAGCAGCATAATTACAATTACAGCGACGAAAGAGATGGAAAGATCTTTCAAAGTTTTCGCTTGCAAAAGATTTTAAGGCGATGTATCTAGGAAAGGCTAAACATTCACAATTTGTGTATGAGCCATCTGTAATTTTAATCACAGTGCAATAATGTAGTATAAAGAATAGAATTACAAAATTTCAATAGTTATCGGTATTTTTTTCAGATATATTAATGATCTTGTTCTGGATTTCACTAATTTAATTCCAGTGGGATGAAATTCCGGCACACCGGCGGCGCTCACGTAATACTGGCAATTGACTGTCGTTAAAAAACAAAATAATTTAACCTTTTACTAATTTAATTGTGTTAATTGAGAATTCCCTACGTATCAAACGGTTCTTACATCTCAAGTTTTTTTTTTTCTTTTTTCTTTTTTGCCTTTAACAGTCCATTATAAACAATTCCATATTAAATTCTTAGAATCTGTGCCAAAAAATAAAAATAAGCTCTTTGAATTATGGCTAGTTTCTTTTTTATGAAAATATTTACTAAAACAATGTAATTATACCCTTTCAAAAACTGTGAATCCATTAGGTAGTAATTGACGAAGATTTTTTGTGAATTGGCATTTAATTCGTCAATCATTTTGACATTTGGATTGTTTTAAGTAATGAAAAATATTGAACTATGGAGTATAAATACAAAAAAAAGTAAAATAAATAAATAAAAAAAAAAATAAATAAATGAAAAATAAAAAAAAAAAAAAAATTGAATTTTGGCATTTTTGCTGGATTTTATCCAATTTCAGAGGTGGATTACCTTAATAAACGAACGCCAAAGGCACGACTATCTGTTGACCAAAGTTTAATGAAATCAAAAGGAAAGATGGATAGGGACTTTATGAAGTAAGGGTATTTTCCATGCAATCCAGTATAATAGGGTTTGCCAATCCTTTCATAACCGGAGACACACCAACCATCACAGAATGAAGCCTAACCCTTTATGCCTAATTAGTAATTTTGCTTACAATTCAAAAAAGAAGAATTGTACTAAGCAGGTTAAAACCAAATATGAGATATGTTTGTACCTAAAATAAGTACTGTACAGCCAAGCCATCCAGAATATTTCAAGTTAATATAAAAATTCTACCTGATTTATACCTCGTGCATTTGGCACACCTTACACAAGCTTGTGCAATTACATTAATGAACTTAAAAGGTATAATATAGGCCCATGGCAAACAGCTATAATATAGCTAGCCGCTAGGGGAAGCATGGTACACATAATCACCGCCTTATCAACTATGCGCATGTATGTGTGAGGTCGGCATCCCACGTAATAGGCTATAGCCACAAATGTCCATTGTGTCACAGATTTGGCTTTAAGACAATAACTATGTTCAATATTTTTAGTTGGGCATTTGTCTTTATTACTGCAGTTTACACACCACTAAATGTTAATCTAAGACTTCTTTGTTGCGGGATGCAATACCGTCTGGTGAAATCACTGTATCGAATTTGAAAAACCAATGCATTACTTACATGGTAATGGAGGTTCAATAAATAATATTAAAGATAAACGGCTTCTCATTTACAGAACCCAAAGCTTTGTATTTGTGCTGTAGCATATTTCTGCCAAGTTCCATAACGTTATTACAGTAAAGATGAGATTGTATACCTACCAGAAATTATTTTAGAAACTGTGTTCTAGGCTTGGATAAATACTACTAGTTTGTGTTGGCACCTGTTATAATAAGAACACAAACTTGTTTTAAAACAAGGAACATAACGTGAGTACCTTTTAACCTACAGATTGAAGAAACATGTAAGTACTTTTCTGAAGTTTATGCTTTCAAAAAGTAGTAATGAATTACTTAAAACCTTTCTTTAGAAACAATGACGTTCAACTTTAATTCGTCTAAGGACCTCATTATCCTCGCTGGAGCTCTACCAGTTACAAGTGTTTTAACTCTCAAATTGAGTTATTAGTACGAGCTACAGGGTTACAAGGCGGTAAATGGAGAACCACTAATCAGCCAAGCATTACAAACCAGTAGTCCGGTAGGCTCTTTGAAGCCAAATTTCACAGTCACCAGCGTTCTAGCAAAATATATTCTTCAGCGCGTATGGAATTTTAATGATCGCCGCTTTTTCCTGTTATGAACTTCAAACTGACACAATTCCGTCGATGGATTTTTCGTATAATCTTCTAAATTTGTTCTCATCTCCTCTCGCCACCTGACAATATCTCGTTAGCTGCTCTTCAAGTAGCTAGCTATACATTATCGTTATACTTCATATTTACGTCACGTTCTTTGAACACCCTCATTAATTAGCCTTCTAGGATTTCTCCCACAACTTTAAAGCAGTGCATTCCACTGGCCTATATTCAAAGCGAGGAGTTTGCGGCACCACTTCCATTGAAACATATATACAGGGCGTTGCCAAAGTTTATTTCGTGACAAAACTTCCCAGTACTTTATATTTTCACCTGTGAATTGTGGAAAGTAATTTCCTTTCTGTCAAGAGGTATGTGCATTTGATATTTCAGAGATTGCTAAACTTTAATATTAATGTCACTGCATTGTTGCAAGGCATTGTAAGTATGTACGAGTAGTGTAATATGTTGGCCTCTATGTATGCTTTCGCCCCCCCCCCTCTCTCTCTCTCTCTTTTCTGTCTCTCCCTGAATTCATTGCATGGGAGAGCTTGCAAATACGTCAGCACAAATCCCAAAGGCGTAGAAAATTAATAGAAAGTATTACCCATGCATCAATCAATTAAAATAAAGTCACCAAACCTCTTTGTTTCCTTCCAGTAATACCTTTCTAACATTCTTAAGTTCTATAAAGACAGTTAACTTTGAGTATTAAACAGTGGCTTCCGGAATATATTTACAATCAGTTCAAAACTTTTGGTATATAACTTTGTAAACATGTTTGGTTAATGCTATAAATAACTTATACATCTATTGATTCACTAACGCTTCCATTATGAAACTCAACCAATAAAGCTTTAACTATTTCTTTCTTCTAGTTGTTCCCCCATATTAAATAATCATTACTGGTCACTTGTAAATTGATGCAAAAATGTTGCGCTGTTACATCACTGATGTAAGGCAATACTTCACGCAACAAAGAGCTCGAAAAGCTCTAATACTATTTTACTCAGTCGGTCATATTTATACTTAAGATGAAAACATCTAAACAATTAGACCACTAATGTTCCTCTTTGTCCTTATACTGTTATTTCTTTTCAAAACAGAGTAATATTAGGGGAAATGTTGAATTACTTATGTAGAGTAATTCTCTTGAAAGCACTCTAGGTGTAATTAGGTCAAATATTTAGCCTGAGGATGCTCTTTCAAAATGAAAGCTTTGCGTTTCAGAAAATTGTTACTTACAGAAGGGGTAAATAAGCCCAAAACCATGACAAATGCAAGGAAAGGTGCTATTCCTTTAAGGCATTCCTGTAAGTTTTGAAAACGAACATAATATGAGTACTTTCAAACTTGTAGAATCTTCTGTTGGAGTTACTAATTATTGCTTTGCGCAGCTACTGCATTTTATTTTCGTGGTATAAACGGTAAAACTAGGCAATGCCGCGCGATTACTTGGCATGTTACTGAGGTTTCTAGTGTATTAGGCAGTCGGTAGTACCAGGTAATCTTGTTCATTCACTTAAATGGAACAGAGTTTCAAGAGCACCTGTGAACAACTTTTGTTCGCATCTTGTATGCATTCAAGTACCGCGAGTCCGAAGTACCTCCGTGAAAATATTTAATATCAATGAGCGCCTAATGACAAAATGTAAAAATATCTCTGAAACAGTGTACTACAAATTTTCTTTTTTCCTTTTTTTTTTGGGGGGGGGAGGGTGGGCGGGGCCCCTTTTTTGTCACCTGTAAAACATAACAAAGGCATTTTCAATACAACCCAATTCTGGCAGCAACCTGACCTTTAAGGCCCCTTGGTTTCTTTTTCTTTTTCTTTTTATGACACTTTGCTCTTTGATCAGCCGATTTCCAAAAAAATATTTTTTCCAAATTGGATGCGTAATTCCTCAAGAATATACGAAGATGATAGTGTGTTACTTGTAAGATGCGTAGAGTAAACTGTTTGACATGTTGGTGGTATGCACTTTCTCCTCTACCCACTAGATACCTGGTAGAGAAGGTAAAAGGTGTATTTAACTTTTTTTCAAAGCCAGTGGGAGGAGCTGAGATAAGTGTTTACATATTTTCGTACGTTTCTTGTCCAGAAGTTTCAGATATAATCATCACCCTCCACAGTGTGCGGAACAAACACAAAATATTTTAAAGTAGTTGGTAAATGCGCGACAGTGAAATACTGAATACATATATTGGAAGGAAAGAACCAGTTGCTGGAGCTAAGCTGCTTGAATCACTTGGTAACAATGTAACAGTATTTCTGCTTTTATTCGTACGGCGTCTATTGCGAGTTGCCAGTCCATTTTGTGCACTCCATTAGGTCAGACATATATACAGAAGTGGTTGATGCATTGTAGATAGCTCTTCGTAAATTCCTCTGGGATATCGCCAGTATATCCTCTCTCAGCACAGGAGTACAGTCCAAGACAGTTTGCTGCAACATATCGTGATCTATTCCAGGTCAGGCCAGTATGAACACCTGAGTGAAGTATCTGTAGGTTTTCTAATTCCTCACACTGCGCATCACTTTAATGTCATTTGAAGCAGAGCATCTAGCGGTTTGGCTGTAATACAATTAATGAACCACGTTTTGAGCAGGGAAGGCTGCGTCTCCTTTAAGGTAACCTAATCTCTTAAAGTGTAGAGACGAGAGCAGATCTTGTGGTATGGTGCAATTAGGGCGCGGATTTGGAGCGGTACGCCAAACTGTGGTAATGCGGCCCTTTGTGGCGTCCACCGCCATTTTATTTACTTTTTCCCGCCAAACAATCTTTTGTCCGTGATTTCTCTTCCTGTTACATCCTTAAACCCGTATTTGCCTGTCCCCGTAGCGCAGTTGGTAGAGTACCTGCCTGCAGTGCAAGGGGTCCCGGGTTCGGAACGGGAAAAACTATAGATTTTAAACGATACTTGAACATTTTAAGAGCTACCACTATGTAATGGGTTTTAAATGTCATTCATTCTCTCTGCATGACCAAGGGTGAAAAAGATAACCTTCATTTGTAAAAGGTACCTATAAATACATCAAAGTTCAAACAAATTACAAAGAATAACTCGTAAATATTTAACTCCGTAAAAATGTATTTGACATAAATTGTGTGGTTTAACGAGATTTATGTCACAAGATATAGGCAACTTACCACAGCAAAACTGTATGAAAGGGATTTCAAAAGCTACTCAAAAAAATTCAAGACATACATTTCAGTTGTCATGAAAATATCTTAAACGTATAGTATTTGAATGAAAATCGTTACCGACATTTTTTTAGAAAATGAACGTCTGGAACGAAAAAAAAAATGAAGTTCTCAAAATAATTTCCGCGTAAAGGATACTTGAGATGTAGGGTCAAATCGTGTCGCATCCTTTAAAGATGTTGAACTAAGATACAAGGTTTCGTTTTTGAGTTACGCAGCTCATAGACAGACGACAGGCAGATGAGCACGGCCGCGCGCGGGCACCCACATACATTTTTCTAAAAATGTTTCTTTTTTATTTAGGGAGCATCAAAACATATTTCCGATTAAACCTTGGTATCATGTTTTTGGCTGAAATACAATGCTTCTTCGGTTACTTGGATCAATCTTCACATTAGAACATAAATTTGACGATGATAGCAAGAATATAATTATAAGTATGTATGCCTAATATTCGCTTTTTAGCTTGATTCAATGCATTTCTCCACAAATTGTACGATAAACTATGGTGATACTTACTGTACTGTACTCTAAATTGCTACCTGTTGAGTTTAAGAAAGATTTAGTAATGTATCACACGGTGCTGACGCGGTATGTCACAGCAGCTATAAATAGCGCCGGAAGAAAGCGCTGACCTTGATCCGTACCCGTCACTGCATTTCCCTCAATCTGTTTTCCCACCGTTTTCAAACGGCACGCGTCAATAAGTTTATCGCGTGTGATTCAATCGAATTGTTTTTGTGACTTATCAGAGTGTTTGGGAATGTAATTCAGTGTACAAATTTAAAATGACATCAAAGCGAAAAGAGGTAATTGTTTCAACGCATACAATTTGGATGATATTGATCCAATTGATGGAGAAACATTGAGGAAAATAGCTGATCAACTGAGAGTTGCTAACAAATATTATAGGTACTTGGACCATCAGCCCAACACCACTCCAGCTGAACTATTAATGAGAAAGCGTTTGCGTGACCGAAATTCGTTCAAACGCCACACAGGTTTAAAACAGAAGACTGGATCAATTCTTTGTTAAGAAATTATGTGATTAAGATTTTTATATTTTTAAAGTCTTATAAACAACACATACTAGATATTGTACATAATTTTGCTACAAGACATAGTTTTTATAGTCATAAACGGCAAATCTACTTATTTAAGGTTTTAGGAATTTTGTTTTGATTATTACCCATATAACCCGGATTATCTGGATTTTGGACTTTTCATATTGCCGTTGGCCCCAGTTGGTACGGGCAAACGAAATTTTACTGTACAATGAGTATTTTTAAAGTAGGTACCGATAATTCTTTTTCAAGGTAACAGAACAGTATTTACCAAACACTTTATTATCATTGATAACCTCACACCTATCACTACTACTTCTGAACTTAGTTACCGCCCTTATTTAGCCATCTATCATAAGGGGAAACCAGTTTTTTATGAGCCTTTGTCAAGCATTGATGCCGCCTGTGATAAAAGACAAGTCTGCACTTCTTTTTTAACATCATCGTGGTTTAAATGTTTTCCAGCAAGGAATTTATTCAGATGAAGATAAAAACACCTCGGTGCCAAATCGGACTAGAGAAGATGGCCCAGTTGTTCCCAAACAAATGATGCAATCAGATCTTTGGTTTATGGGGTTACGTTGTGTGTGGCCAGGCATTGTCACTAATTGTTTCTCCACAAATCCCACACAATTGGGGATGAATGTTTACTAATATAACATTTCTCGTATTTAAAAAACGAATCGCTAATTTGACTTCACAGTCGGCGGGTGATTCCACTGTTTTGAACATTTCAAAACGCTCAAACAATGGGAAAAAGTGACACGCAAGTGACACGCATCAGCTGAGATCTTGTGGTTTGCTGGAAAAGTTGCGGGTCAGTTGGGGAATTGAATGTCGTGCTGGTATACTTCCATGGCGGCTCAGTTGATGATAGCATAGGATTTTTCAGTCTGTTTCTACCTATCCTAAAACCAGGGGTTTATTTCTTTTTTAAAAAACAAGAGCTTTTCTCCCAATATATCCTAGTATTATTTGTCTAATGTCATATAATAGATGGTTTCTTAGCGAGAATTTAGTAGGTTTACCAAAACGTAGCACAGTAATACACTCATTTATGTATGTTTATTTTATTCTCTTGTTTTCTGAAACCGTCCCTTGCAGTGTTTAGTTTTGCCGCTGACTCTCTTGTGTGAAGACTTGGTTAGATATTCCCAGGACCCTTTCTATTTCTGGTTTGAATATGCAATCTACTTGTAGAGCGTTAAGTCATACACTGGAAAACCAAACTCAATACCCATGATAAATCGGCTCAAAAAGAGTATTATTGAAGTAATATATGAGTAAATCTTGCCGCTACTCTGGTTATTTAGTACTGCATATCGATGAAAGGCAGTGTGCATTTTTGTGCAGAAAAGATGGCCCCTTTTCTCCAAGCATGACTAAGTTAATAAGGAACGTCTAAAAGTGGTTGTGTGCATTTGTGTGTTGTTTCTTTGTATCCTCTGATTCCTTCTCCACAGTTTGCTTAGTGATAAGTAGGAAAACTTGGACACGGATGAAGCAGGTTAAATGTAATTACACTATAGGTTTTCATGGCCAACAGTGCAGAAGATCGAACGGTAAGTCAGAACAAACCGATATAAATCCGACGCAACACTCGACGTACTACCCCACTCGAACTGTTTGAAAAGTAAAGTTGGTAATTTTTATAGCACACCTACCTTGGGTCAATATTTCATGCATGCAGAGAAATAATTTATAAGTATAATTAATTGATGAATAATAAATATTCACTTGTTACGTTTAAAATTACATATAAAGGCGGCACCACGACTGAAGGTTAGACCGTTCGTCTATCACCAAGGTGGCCCAGAGACCCCATGTGGTATTCCTGTTGAAAGAAGCGACGTGTGGACGGGGTTTCTCCGGGTCACCATTTTCTAGTGCACTCATTCCACCAACTGCTCCATCATCGCCTTTCCATCCGGCCATTTTGCCTGCATTTCGTGTCATCTCTTCCTCACTTTCATACCTGGTGCTGGGCTGACCTCCCGCTTGCAGGTTTTCACTCTGTTGGGCCCATAGGTTTGTGTACTCCCTGATAGGCACCTGACCCTTGCACAGACCTGTAGATCTTAAGGGTGTCAGTCCTCCAAACGGGGAGCGTGATCAGATACACAAAAAGAAAATTACAAATGTGTATTTTCAAATCAAAATGCTTGCATTTTGAGTGACAGAAAGCTCATTTATATTTATAATATTCGAAACAAACAATGGCGGCAGAATTAGTATTACAGTGCACTGCAATAAATTAGCAAAAAGTCCCAAAATGAAATCTCCTGAGGTTTTCTTAAACACTGTCTGCATTGCGAGAAGGTTCCACTCAAGATCACACGATGTAATAGGGGAAAACGTAAATACTTGTGCAATTCGTGTTCTTTGCTATTCTCAGGTGGGCAGTTTACCTGCAACAGATCTTTGATTCCACACAATTAGCATATCGACGATTTTTATGTGGAATTGCAACGGGAAAGTACCCATTCTCTTATTGTAAACAACACTGCGGTACTCAGTTAACCTGAAGTACACCTATGGGATGACAAGTGTCGCTGCCTTATGATCATATTCAACTGGTCTGTGCTATTAAACGAAGCGTTGATCTATTCAATACACAACAGATGCTTGGTGAATGCCCATGACATGCAGTAGTTTTGAACGAGTTTAGAACTGTGCGCAATGCCTATACAGGCCATTACAGATATCAACAGACTTTCAGCGGCTACACATGAGAGTTATGAGGGCGCTTGACATACGACACTTGTGGTATTTGAGTTCATGATTATTTGGAATGGACTAAAATCAAAAGCGAGCTGATACGCCACTGATAAGCTTCCTTGAGCTGTTGTTATTTTAAATAACCGTCACTATTCTATGTCCAAACATTTCATGTGAATACCTGAATGCTTAAACTACGAAAGAAACGGATGAAATTAAATTTTGGGACCCTTCCAAACGTACGCAATGCATCATTTCGGAACAAAATAGGTGTAATAGTTCACACACGGTTTTAACCCAGCGCTACCAGATTTACAGCTGAATAAACGACTGCTCTATTGCAACAGCTAACTGTTTGTGTCTGTGATACATATGTGCTCCATATGAAAGTAGAAGTCTCGTTGATGGATCGGCTATTTTTTCATGTAGTGTTTAACGCCCGCTTTTACTACTACGGCACCGCAGGCGATGCCACTTATGATACATGGAATTGAAGATGGAGCACCGGTGGAATGAGATGGCGGGGAAAAGCGGAGAGCCCGGAGGAGGCCCGCCCCAGCGCCACTTCTTCCACCACGAATCCCACATGTGGTTGCCTGGGATCAAACCCGGGTCGTTTTGGTGAGAAGCGAATGGTCTAACCACTTGGCTACGGCGCGGCGGATTGGCTATTGCTAATGCTGACGGAGTATATTCGCAGGGAAACCAAGGCTCATAAGTTTGAAAATGCCTTAATGGGAGCTACTTTTCGCTTTTGGAAGAAGAATGAGCTATTTTAGAGTTTAAATGAGTACCTACCTACCGTATGTCCTATATGAAGGTATACCTACAGCAGCCCTGTGTAATCGCTCAATGTTTATCGGTTTAACTCTGTAACACCCAATATATAGGTTGTTTCGAAACGGCACCGAGCAAATCTAACACTCAAATAGTTTGTATTGGACTAGTACGAAATTTTATCAGAATCTCTTTTAGTTAAGCTTTTAATAATCTGTATTGAAGTTTTTTTTTTTTTTTAATATATACATATTGGAAGCGTAGGAATCAGTGGTTGTGATGCACAAATAGCTTATCGCACGCCGTTAAACAAACCTCAGAAGACATTTCTGTTAAACACGCACTATGAAAACAAAAGGCAAATCCTTGTCTGTTACCAGTAAGGCCTAGAATTTGGAATCTGGTATTCCCTGCGGTATCTGGGGCTATAGGTACGGACAGTCATGCATGAATCACGTAAGCAAGCCGGCAGAGCGAGAGGTGAACAGCGACATATTTGCAGCCGTTTTCCTTCAATACTGCACGGGTACATATGTTTTCGGTCAATGCTTAGTACAGGTGTTAACGTACTTGCTTTGTAAAGTTTGAAGTGTTAGAAGGGTGTTTTCCTCTGTACTTCTTTCGAATTACTTTTAAATTGCGTGTGCTGAATGTGCATTAAAAACTCCAGTCCATACGGCTGTTAAACTTTTAACATTGAAACCTTACCGGATTGCTATAGTCCAATAATTACGGCCGTCTGACAACAAATTTCAAGAGCATTTCACATGTGGATTTTACAGAATATCCGCAATGTTATTGTTGATACACAGTCAATCATTGGATATATACAATCGTGATTTTATTTACGTGGTTACGTATGTTCACACAATACATTCGAGAATACAGAAAATCCACAAACATTTTCTGATATTCCTCATGACGAAAATGTGCGTGTATGCCAAAACAGCACATTGACTAATAGAATCTATATTTTTGGCTCGGTGACTGGGTTCTTAGAAACCTACCTGGGTTTCTTTCGATGGAGTGAACTAAGCACGTGGTTTAGTTCTTGGGTAAACGCCTTAAGAATTATGATTATTTTATGTCCTTTGTAATGTACATATTTTAGCGCTGAAAGTTAAATTATATTATCATGTACGATATGAGTATCAATGTGTACATCTTTGTTTGGTATCATTAAACATCCTGTACAAGCAGTTAATAGATATATTTATTTAAAACACAGATTCCTCGTGGAAATGCTACACCGAAAATGTGATTTTCTAGCCTTTTTAGCCAATTTAGCTGAATATTTATTTTCAATTTAGCCTTATATAAATATTAGATGGGTTCACATTTCAGCATGATATCTATTTCAGTGTCTGAGTTAAGACATTTTAAAGCTTAATTTTCTGATCCACGCTAAAGGTGAAACATTCAAATGCTTTGCCTTGGGAGTCTACGCGACAAATTTCAGAACCATTGTATGAAAACTGCATTATATGGGACATTTTGAAGAAGTGAATGTGCTCAGGAAAAGTAATTTCTAAAACCTTCCAATGTAAAATGAAAAATGAGTTATTTTGGATTTTAACCTACAATAAATACAGTATTTATAATGTGAAAGCATAAAATAAATTTTTAACATATGGCCCCAAAGTGTTTTTAATGTCGTGGAATATAAATACTAATTTTTTTAACATTTGGACCAAAAATCAACGTAGCATCCCCTTATCTATTAGGTTAAACTCAAACTTACGCTTGTATCATAAAAGCTCGAAATGATCTTATCTTTTGACGCTGATTATAACTGCTAGAGGTGCCCAGTGGAGTGCTAATTTCTCATTAGAATATTTTTGCATGTAAACTACGCGACAGAGGTGAATGGTTAGAACCTAATCTTTCACGTAATCTTCAGGCTGGCGCAGGAAGGAATATGTAAACCACTGGATCGGCTAGAGCAAATTACCGAGGTTCATTCTGCAGTAGATGTCTTTTTAGGTGCAAATGATTATCTCTTCGTCCATTCTTGCTAGCTTTATCTTCTCGATCGATCGCTCTCTGCTGAAACAATCTGCTGTAGCTCATAGGTTTACATCCTCTAATGAAGTTACTTTACTATAACTGAGAACTTCGTATCCTGTGCCACCAGGACCGCAGTTATAATTGTGGATTTCCTGATACTAGGCACAGTTGGTGCCGATGCAAACTAAAAACACCTTTGAAGGCAAGGAACACCATGAGATTGTGGATCACATATTAAGGGTGTTCATTGTAGTCCTATGGTAATAGAATTTTTAATATCAAGTTACCATTAAGGTGGCTAATATTGCGACAAAATGACAACTCGACGAATCCCACCCGTAGCACCAGTGTGATAAAACGACAAAATCCACTGCAGTTACTTTTCTGTCGCTATTTTTCCTCTAAACTTTTGCACAAAGCACAGTTCTCTTCTACTGACGTTAACACATCCTACGGTCTTCCGTGATATTACAACTCACAACTGTTCTCTTCTTGTAGACTTGAATCACTCCTTTCACTGTCTTTCTTCACTTTGTCTCTCAAACGCTAACTCCCACGGTACATTCATCAAAGCTCATTAAAATTTCGACACAACGTAACTTTTACGAAGATAGTACCACACAGCTGTCTCGCTCTCACTGACACACTGACCGACTAATATCTGTAACTGTGTCTCCTGTGCTGTTTGTTTGCCTCCTTATATATTTGGATGACGTCACACGGTCCTTTATGGAACAATTTACAAACACGCGGGCTAGTGTACCGTTCTCGAAGGCTCTGGAAAATCCTTTCTGTTGCCACTTGATTGTTAGTCATGCGTTTCCTCGCGTGAGTGATGTGGGGAGGCTTGACCTTGAGCGCCTTGGTTTTCTCGCCGGTCTGGTATGTGGTGTGAAGTAGCTTAACCCCGACCGTCCTTAGTTGTGCGCCGCCCCCGGTGAATCACGTATCATCCGGCGGAATTTGGATCATATATTAATGGTGCTATTTACAGTCATATAGTAATCCATTGCTTTACATCGAATGACCATTATGGTCGCAAATATTTTGAAGTTGTTAGTGAGGTGTATGAAAATCCAACTCTCTTACATCGTTAACTAGAAAATATTTCATCATATTCTGATAAATGGCAGCTTCAGTTACTTCTTCTCTCACTTCATTTTCCTTGAAATTGAGTCACAAGAACAGTCCTCTGTTTTCATCGTTAACACGTATAAGTAGTTGTGACCTTCCAATCCACAGCTATCCTGTCCTCTCGTAACCATCATACGTGATTCACTGTCTTATAGTTGTATTCTCTCTGTCACAAGCTGCTTCCGGCGGTACTTTCACACTCACTGAAACAGGCTTAACTAAAAGCTGCTTTACACAAGTATCTCTGACGCGACAATTAAATGCCTAGAACTGTCAACACACACACACACACACACACACACACACACACACACACACACACACACACACACACACACACACACACACACACACACACACACACACACACACATACACACATACATACATACACACAGACGCACACACTTAAAACTGTGATAGCTGTCAACATCGCTTTCGCTTATACAGCCGCGAATGACGTACGATTGCTCTCCATATCCAACTTTTCGTAAGCAAGCCTGGCAAGTGAATATTTTTGTCTAACAGTCTGGAAAAATCAGTCTTTGTTACCGCCCGCTCCATTGTTTCCTTGTTTGTTAACCTTGAGTGTCTCTTTGACGGACAGGTGACTCGTGTCACAATATGAACGTGTTCCAACATCATGCAAATTAATATTTCTTTACTTATTTCTTTTTTCAGATCACACGTTCATTATGCATGTCAAGGAGATAGACTTGTAGAAACCCGCCAAAAACCCTTAAAATACAGATATTTTACATTAATAAATATCGAACCTTTTAAGTAGAATGTATATATAATGGTGTAGAAGCTAAATTAATTGAAGTGACCGTCAATTGTCAAGTTAAAGTTCACTTCTCTACTCTTAAAGGTAATTAATTTTATACATTATTCCCTTCGATGGGCACTCTTCCTCAAATTGGTCCTTGGGATGCTAACTTTAGCCAATTTGTAAATTTACCATAGAGTCCTGTTATTTTAAAGAATTTGTGGGGCCGTTAAAATTTAATTTAATGTAACAGTTTACTTTGAAAGTGAAGGTGTATTTAGTGGCAACATTCCAAATTTATGAAAATCGACACATACTGCACCAAATGTATAAATATGTGCAAAATTCTCCGCATTATCAATGAAGAATGTTGCTTGTTTCTAAGAAAGAAAATAATTAAATGCTATAGGCTCGGAAATCACTTATCTGAATAGGCATAGGCTGTACAACGGAATAACTACTACTCGCACATTGCGACCTATTGGATCTATTGAGGCCATCACCCCAAAGGAGGAAGTGATTAGCTGAAGGAACTACATAAGGCTACAAGTCACAGGCAGATAGGCCATATAGATGCGCGGAAGTCCCTAATATTTCCTGGCTCAAAGACGCGTCCCGCCACTGGAGCGGCCTAGAGAAGGCGAGGAACGATCTGTCGATCAAGCAGCCCGCTAGGGTCTAAGGGAAGCAATCTTTCCTTTGAGCAAGCATCCGCGCCATCTGTCCGATATCACCATACGTAACAAAACCTTGAAGCGCATCTGAAATGTGTTAAGGGAATGGATTGAAAGGAAAATTACGGAAATGTAATTGTAGCACATGAGAAATGACCCCTGCATTTGCCCATTGACCCGGAAAAAATACCAAAACGACAAGATCAAAGTAGTAGACAACGGGAATCGGATCTGGGACCTCCCAAATACCAGCCACACTCGGTATCGTGGATCTAAATCGCTCAGTTGAGATAATGTCGCTACTTAAATGACCGCATTAAGTTAGCCGAAACCAGCGTCCTTGACCCTGAAGCGTTTTTCATTGTCCATTGATAGCAGGAAGGTACACTTTCTGTCCTACTATGGCATAGTTTTGTCGATCGTTAAATTCCTCTCATCAACTTCCCTCTTCTCTTACATCTCGCTCTATCCAATTTTACCCCTACTACATCCACTTCGCAAAGTGCTTCCCAAATTGAGTTCAAACCAAATTTAACCTGACCTACTGTTAATATTTTAAGCAACTAAACAAGATGATGTGCGCTACAAACTCATTTAAACTGGTTAGGTAACAGCAATGAACCTTTGGTGTCCGTGAATATCCAAGGACAATTAATGGTCTTCACTGGATATGGTAATATGTTTTCAAATATACTTAGGGAATTGCTTATACATTAGAAGTTCCTAGTTACTTTGGAGAGCAGTTTTAAGTTTTACTGCACTTCGAATACACTTATATCAGGAAATATATGAGAAATTTGCGCAAAAATTACCAAGAGTTAAAAGTCAAATTTGTTTATACTAAACAACAGTAACAACAGTAACGCTAGTAGTAGTAGTAGTAGTAATAATAATAATAATAATAATAATAATAATAATAATAATAATAATAATAATAATGGTAATAATGGTAATAATGGTAATAATGGTAATAATGATAATAATGATAATAATGATAATAATGGTAATAATGGTAATAATGGTAATAATGGTAATAATGGTAATAATGGTAATAATGGTAATAATGGTAATAATGGTAATAATGGTAATAATGATAGTAATAATACTAATAATAATAATGATGATAATAGTACTAATAATAGTAATAATGATCATCATCATAATAATAAGCATAATCCTAATAGTAGTAGTAATAATAACTAATAATAATTATAATAATTGGCAAAGGTCGATACATTTGCCCTCTATTTCGTTTGTTGCCGCAATGTTACTGAATGCACAAATTTCGCGAAGCATAGCGGAATTTCGCTAGTTTGCAACACTGCCTTGTATTGCTAGATTTATTTAATCAGCACCACGTATGTACTTTGGGAGGAAACACATTGGAAGGATTAGCTGACTACGGCAGTCTTCAAGGACATACGACTATATCCTTGGCGAGACCTATAGTAAGCTGCTATGTGTATCACGGCCATTGAAAGTATTTGCGCCTGTTAACTGATATCCTGCATATACCGTCTGGCCACCAGAAGAAGGTGGGCTAAAGGAATATGCAACGTAAATATTTTCTTTCGAACCCATGATGTTCATGGACGCTAGAATCCTATACAACAGACGGTGTTGTCAGATATATTTGCGTAATATCTTTCTAATCAGTTACATGTAAGTATTAGATGTGGCAGCATGCGTGATTAACAAGCACACATTTCATAGTAAACAAATTGATGGCTTGAGCAGATTACATCTCACATCTCAGGTCCATCTCACCTTCTTGTGGTTACACAGTACCTCTGCGTTGTGTACTAGGATACCCACTTCCGTGAATGGGTACCCCATGCTTCCACTTGATGAGCATTTACTGCGGCAGAATGTAGATTATTTCAAAGAGGTCTCCAACTTTCATTCCCGATATTTTCATATCCAATTAGCACTGAAGTTCAACAAACTGCACCCTTATTTGGATATAAAGCTAAAACATTCTCCTTTCTTTTGGACATTTCTGTACTATTAATCTAGATATTGTTGATTAAGACGCAATAAAAGGAATGGATGCTTCTTATATTGACATAAGGATTACCAAATTAAACACCGTTCAAAATTCATAGTGGTATTCTTCCCTTTTCACACAATTCTTAAATAAATTAGTACCGAATTGTAAAGTAGCTTCCTTGAAAATGTCGTAACCTTGATATCCCCCCTTTTCTGCCAGTGGTCCTCATATACAAACTTAAGATATTGTGTTTAAGTAGTAAATAAGTTAATAGAAAGCACCTCAATAAATACTTTAGAACCACGGTGTCTGATATATTCAAGAATGTATGTATAACCTTCAATTGCTTGATTAAATTATGCTCTTTGTGAACAGGCATTTGCAGTTCCTGCTTCATATCTTCTTAGATCTCACTACGCGTCATGGACACAATCCTCCTGTTAAAGGGGATTCCACATGTAAACTTTCAGTGTCATTCATGGTGCAAGGGCTGAACGTATTGGTCATACATCATTGGTACCGGGGTAGGGGGTTCACCGCCAGAGCCGTGCTGTTATTTTACTTTTATTGCCGCCGGCCTTGTGAACCAATTTAATGGACCTAATTCTTGCGATTTACATGAACACTGTTTATGGGATGAGGGACAAGGATTTAACATCCATAGTTTTTCCGATAGGATAAGTAAAATAATGGCACAAATAAGTCAGATAAACATCAACATGCACCTGCCTTTACAGGCTAAAGGTAACTCCAGAAATAAATCCTACAGGGAAGGCATGTTTCCTCTGAAGAGGAAGTTAGGCCTAGAATCAATAGAAACAAAAGTATGTCATAGGAGCTGCTTGGAAGAACTAAGCTAACTGTGTGTGAAGCTATGACTTCACGGTACCGGTACGGACTATACCGAAGTATGAATGAGGTTTTCGGAATGGAAACAAATTTAGAATATAAAAGACAATTGAACAAAGTGGACATTATTATTAGCACTTTCATCATTATTCTACGCTGATATCTAAAATCTTGTACGCCAAAATGGTTATTGAGATTGACAACTTCTTCCAAATAATAATTTATTTCTTGACAATTTTCCCCACTATAAGTCATTTCTTGGAGGTATATTCCGTCAGCAGAACTTCTGTAGCGGATTGTACAGTAAGGTTTGCCGGTTACGCAAAAGCCATTCGAAATGAAGAGGATTTCTAAGGACATTGCCAGAAAATTAAAGGTGAACATTTAATTTTTCAAGAGCATGTCCTGAACATATGTCATTTTAATCAATATTGGTGAGTCATTTTTGACAAAACCAAAATGATCCAAAAACCTAATATATAAGGATTATTCTAGAAAGTGTATTTTCTTGACACCTTCATGCCACATCATTGGAAGATACTGAATTAAATGCCAAGATTGGTATTTAACCGACTTTTCGTTTTTGAGTTATGCTGTTCACACCACACGTACGCACACGCACACACATACATGCACACACACGCACGGACGCATCTCATATCCCGTCCGCTCCACATGCATGCACTTGTTCCAAAACTGATTTCTTTATTCAGCGAATCTCAAAACGTGTGTTTGCGTTAAAATTAAACACCGCATTTTTGGGTGGAGTGCAATACCTTCTTTATCTACTCTGTGACAGAGAAGGTAGAAATTCAAGGAACTCAAAATAAATGGAAGAAGGGGTGGAGGGACGGACGGATGAATGGACACATAGATAAATAATATCTGCAACGCTACGTCCCGGCACCTAATTACCTATACCGGGTATAGATATTTTAGTTTTGTTAAGCCATCTTGATAATATAGATATTATAATACTGTAAATATATTTTATAATTATTAAACAAAAAGCATAAGAAAGTTTTGAACACTAAATAAATTTTTATCAAAAGTTTAATCTGAATTACTGGAAACCAGCAAAAGAGTGGCTGGAAACCAACCTACACTTAACTACCTACCCCTTTACCCCTGACTATAATAATAAAAGAGCTATATTACTGGTAGCCGGCACCATCTGCTAAAGAAAATATATTCCCATAAGTTACTTTGTGTATGGACTAATCAGTTAAACATATCTATAGTGACAAACAAAACAGGGCATTTAAGTTCTATAATTTTGGTTAAAGAAAAATTTAATTTTTTTAAAAACGCAAGCACTGACTATATCAATTTAAATTTTTCAAAGTGTTTCCAAGTTCTGAATGAAAGTTCTTAAAGAGTAAACAGGGGGGAAACCAAATTTCAAAATTAAGTTTAGTAAAGTACAGCTAATTATGTTCTCTTAAAGTCAAACTTACACACAATGGTTCTAAATGTTTTACTATACCGGATGGAAGGGAAGTCATTACATTAATTTAAACCAGTGGTAGATCTGAGTATTTGGAACACATTTTGTATCTTACGCCTTTGTCTCTGACCATTTCCTACGGAGCCAGTTTATCGAAAACAACTTGGCAACACTGCAGATTGTGTGGGTGGTCACTTTCCCTAGCTCAGCACATAAACAAGCAGCTTAATGGTGCGTCTTAAAAACAAACTCATACCCCGCCTTGTCCTTCCGTGTTTATTGTCGAGTGTAGGGGCCAACCACAAGCGTTAGCTCCCAACGAAAGCGAAAGTGCCCGACCTGTTTACATTCACAAACTAGGTCAATTCCCAGACCAACCTCAACGCAACGTTGTCGATTTACCTAACGCGTGAGAGAGCAGTTTGCAGTACTCCTCCACGTCTTTTAAGTGATTAATTATTTCGTAACTCGGTGTGATGTCCCATAATTACTACCGAAGCTATGTCAGAAATAAGTTACTCTACGCATCTTACAAGTAACAAACTGTTATCTTCGTACATTCTTGTGGAATGACGCATCCAATTGGGATAAAAAGCTATTTATTTTTTTCGAAATTGGCTGATCAAAGTACAAAATGCCACAAGACCTGTTTGTTTGCAATGCTTCTGTGAAGCACATGTTAGAAGGAATGTAATTACTTCCCTTCCACAAGGTATACTCTACTTCAACATAGATACTTATTAGACTGCTTTAAGTGTAGTTAAGTAACTATTTATTCAACTAATTCCTAATTCAAAATAACAACTTATATTTATTTCAAAGCACTGACATATTTATGACTCATAATGCTTTCTTCAGTTAAATAATTATTACAAGAGCAATGAGTAAGTATTGTTGACGTCCACAACCATACTTTAAAAAAAGTTAATGGGAAGTTATGAAGAGCATAAACTTGTTGCCTGCCATCCTACAACTAAATTATTATCTAGTTTTGAGCACCAAGAGCTAAGATTTCGGATTTATAGCCGGGGGAGAGCAAATGACAACGTCGCTGTTTGACGTCTCTAAATTATGTAAACCTGCATTTTGTTATCCTTCAGCACAAGTAATTAATTCCTCTCATGAATGCACTTCAGGCTAGCTAATTCATGTGCCTTCTCTTAGCTGCATAGAATATCTTCAGCTTCACCATCATCCGTTGTGCAGAATGAGACAAAACCTAACATGAACAAGCCAAGCCCTACGATAATCACCCCACAGAGTTAACGTGACGCTCACCCCTTCTAAACAGGCTTTTTGTGCTGAACCTGAGAGAGGATACGTAAGCTACACTATAAACGCTTCTCGTCTATTTCTTGCTTTCAACCACGCGTCATATCGTCACCGTTACCCATTAGCCAAAGACGAACATTGACAATAAAGGAGCTGTGGCCATACTTTCACTATTCCTTGTAACACACCACCATGCAGTTACTCACATACCAGTCAAGGTCGTTAAGGTATGCGCTCGGGAACAGGAGGTCCGCGGTTCTAATCCTGCCACCACCGTTTTCTCTAACTGAAGTTTACTCCAGGTTTTTATTAGTCTTCACACTGGCAAATGTAGGAAAGCTACCCTAAACTTAGCCCTGAATATTTTCTTCCCAAATGTCCTTTGCCAATCTAAATAAATTTAATTATAAATGAGCTCACGTGGCTTAGATTTTGATCATGATGGGTGTAGAAATTTACTCATGTAAATGCAAATGCAAATCTGCCTCGTTTGCGGGGAGGATAGGTTGTAGTGGATGAATATCTTCGCAAAGTGTTGAAAGGAATGAAACAAAAATATTTACCTAGATTCTTTACAATCACAAAAGAAGTTCAAGGGCGTGTTGGGCGCTACTATAGCAAGTAGGAAAATTATGTAGGGAATTAGTAAATTTCTACTTATGTGTGCCAGTTGAGATCTGAGTCAGTTCATAATAGGAAAGGGTTTATTTGGAATTGAACGTACTGACTGGGTGGCAGCGCTATATATTTTATGCTATTTAGTGTCATTGTTCAATTATGTATTTGTTTTTCTTACCCGTTTTTGTTTCGGATAAATAGGCATAACAATCCATCGTAATATGGTCATCATTGTTTTGTGCATTTGTTGCATTCAAGATGTGTTTAGATATGTTTGTCTTATTTTACTTGTGCAATTGTGTATTTTTAGCGATTTTCCTTATATTTTTTATCCTTACTAACCCTGCTGATTATGCTGTGTATTATAAAAGAGTATATGTTCTGTGTTTCCGTGGATTTGATAGGGATGAATATTTGCATTCTTTTATGTAAAGAGATACTATTTAATTTTCCTTGCTTTTCATTTCATGAGTCACCAGTGCTACTAATTGTAGTGCTGTGTGCAATAGTGGGCATTAAACAATATCTATAAGGCCTTTAAGCATTAATATTCACAATTTGTATTTATTGATTTATAGAAAGGCTTTGACGGCGTAAATAAGTTATGGACGACTGTGGAAACTCAGTGTTTTTCACACAGGGCCAGCTAAGCTTGGACCATTTAATACACAAGGGAGGGAACAACAGCTGAGTATCCGATGCATTGCTTATTGACACATAAATGCTAGTTAAAGTTGTATTACTAATGGAAAAAATCAACCAGGTTTAACTTTGTTGCTTTAATATCTGTTTCTAAAAGTTTGATAACAAAATACCTATATAACGTGCCTTAAATTATATAAATAATTTGTAGTTTTAAAATAATCAAAGGAATAAACGATAGCATTTTGGATAAATAGATAGGAAAACTATAACTTGCGAACATATTGAGTTGTGCAGGGCTTAATTTTATTGTAGGTAAATACAAATAGAATAACTTGAGGGTTTTCAGCCTGATTCTACAGTTTCGAATTTTAAGCTGTTCAAACCACTATTCAAGGTTATTGTGTAAACTACTGGCTAATAAAACTCTTACCGCAGCTCTTTAAGATCAAAAAGCACTAAAGAATTGGCATGCCGTAAGAAATATTTTATAACATTAAAACAGCACGCAATACTATAGGATTAAGGCTGTACGAAGAAATTTACCTTGTCTAACGGTCTTCATTAAAATACCAAATGTTTAGGATCCTTTCGTGACAAATAAAATGTACCTCTTGAGTTCGCTTATAGTAGCCATAGTATCCTGGGTAGCTTGCAAAACTGGTAAATCGTAAGGAATACACAAAATCTTGCCACACAAAAAAATGTAGATCTCAATAGCACACAAATTATATCGAATAAATTTGTTTGAAGAACAAACGGTTTCCAAGATATTCCTTGTTATAAACTTGCATTTTCAAACACTTATACTTTTCCCAAATAGGAATGTGTTATTCACCTTTTTACCTCTTTGTTATTGAAAGACAACGGAATCTCAATGCCGTTGCACAGCGACCAACTCTTAAAGTGTTTCACTATCACTTAAAGCCTACTGTATTCCTATATTCCCCTTGCATCTACAAGAACATTAGTAATAAAGTAATATATGAAAATATTTATCTCGCATTACATGAAGTAGATAGGGAAATAAGCGTTTGTGAGAAGTTTGCACAAGAGTAGAGAAAGTAAGGCAATGTGAGTGTAACACATGGGATTTTTCATATTTTAGACACGATTCACTTAAGGATTCCCTTAGTCACAAGAGTCGATATAAATACTGTGACGTCGGGCTCGGCGCACACCGAGGGACGGGCGGTCCGGGCTGCTTCGCGCCGCGTTCTGTGCTGGCGAGCGAGGATTGGAGTGTGTACGTAGGTGTTAACAATCGAGGCGGCAGAAGCAATCGGGGTGTCAAGAACGTCCGCCAGACCTCTAGCCGAGTCATTTCCGATGCGCGCGCGCACGTGTGTGTGTGTGTGTGTGTGTGTGTGTGTGTGTGTGTGTGTGTGTGTGTGTGTGGTGATGGAGAAGGGTTAGTGTGACGTCAGTGCGTCGTAAGAGGATTCCACTAGTGTCGCGAGTGATTATATTGTTGTAATTAGTGCGTGAGAGACAGAGGAAGTGACGAAAGACACCAAAAGGACTGAACAAGGTTAAATTGTGAGTTGTGATAGCCCGAAAGACTCTAGACTGTGTTAATGATGAGAAGAAAGGAGTGTATTTGTGGTAACATTTTAGAATATAATAAAGTGATAGAAAATTAACCGCACCGGATTTTTGTCATTTGTTATAATACCTTTTCCTTTTCCTGAAAGACTTCAGAAACGTATTTATGTTATGGAAGATGCTGTTTTACTTATTTAGTATTGCTTGTTTATATTTACATGACATCCTTTCCGTTTAAGGGGGATACATGAAGGATAACGTTGTTGTAATACGCCACATAGCGCTGTAATACTCGGATCATAATGATCGTAATCGCAGTCTTGTCTGGTTGGAGTAGTGGGCTTATCCCTGGATGTGGTCCAGAAGTAGTCACGTGATTCTCCACGGGACGCCGTCATGAGGTCAGTGATAGCAGCCGAGTTGCCTGGTATCTTGTAAATTAGTTTGCCGAAGTTAGAACGATGGAGGTCCAGGGCTGCCACAAAGCCAGGAAGTCACCCAATTGTTTGCCTCTCTCTAGGATCATGGGTGACAACTTTGACATCTGTTTCACAAGTCGGACTGTATTAAATGTGAATAACGTTTAACATTCTTGGCATTCATTTCCACTGTAAATGTCTCGGTTGCCATTAATGTATTTATAACCTTTAATGAAACAAGGATTTCAAGTTAAAGTTTTGTCAGACATGTGCAAATTGTGCATTCTTGATTTCCACAAATCTATTGCTTCATGATTGGATTTAAGGGAGTCGAAATGCCCTATGTTATTACCTATACAGTGGCCTTCATACTGTGCAGATTTTGAGAAGTTTAGAAGCACAGATGCTGTCTCGCGTAACGTAGACGATTTTCGAAGCTGTAAATTCGGTTCTTTATTCGCTCTGTATTTCTTCCAACCATTCTCGAGACCGAAAAGAATATAAGCCCATCTCGCGTGTGTGCATGCGCACGCTCTTCTTTTGTTCAGAACGCATTAGG
Source organism: Tenodera sinensis (assembly GCA_030765045.1). Taxonomy (NCBI): domain Eukaryota; kingdom Metazoa; phylum Arthropoda; class Insecta; order Mantodea; family Mantidae; genus Tenodera; species Tenodera sinensis. Next base: position 83,303,157 of record CM060964.1, on the reverse strand, counting down.
TCCAGTTATAGGACTGATTCAAGTACATTGTTGTATTCACTTTTTATCTAGAAAGATCAAAGGTTTTGCATATCTAACATACTATACATTTATAGCATTTTCAAAATTCTCCATTCCAAGTCGTTAGGTTAATATCCTTTTCCAGGATATATTAAATAGCCTCTTTTGTTTCGTTTTTGTTTTTAATAATTAGGTTCAGCATAATGTAGTTTGTTAAGCATTCTACCAATGTAAGTTTGAGATTTACCTACAATTTACTTCATAAGAGTATTAAGAGCTGTGGGATATCTTTAAAGATAAGTTAAATTATGTGAACAGTATACTAAATTTATTAAAATGGTTTCCATGATAACGTTAAAAGCGACTACCTGATGTTGTAAGAAAGCTTCTAAGCAATCATTGTTAAGGTCAACTTAGTTTTCTTGCTGGATGAGCTTAATAAAATCCGTGTGAATATCCTGCACAGAATTTTGAAATTAAGACGAGTATTTCGTGACAGGATCTCAGACTTGGGCTGGGAAAACCCTTCTTTCAGTGTAGATCCAAACGACGTCGCTGCAAATTGCCTATAAATCGAAATGAAGGGTGAAGCTCTGTGACCGAGCTGATTGGGGATGCAAATTCAAATAATAAATCGGGAGGCAGATCCACTGTTCGCAATCTAAACCGCTAGCCAAATCAATTTGCTTGATTGAAGGTTGGCGTAGAGAGCTCATATGGTTCTAACGAATGTTAAAATGAGTCTAACAAACAGGAGACAGTGAGTTAATGAAGAGGGGGGACTGGACGCGCTTAGTCACTGAAATGAAACACATTAATTAAAAATGTACACTTTACTAGCACTGATGACGTCACGGAGTGATGTGGTGCGATTGTCGATTTCAGTTGCACATTCTAACCTTTAGCGGAGGTGATTCAATATGCAAACGATGTTTACGTCGAAATGGGGAAAGAGATGGGTATCAGAGTTAAATAAAAAAGTTGCTTATGTCAACACATGCGTGTAGTACACATTGGGGTGAATGGGTCCACTGTGGCCAATTGCGTAGACGTGTCCTTTGCGCACGCGTACTCGTCCTTGCAGCCTACTCGGTCTGCATCTGGTGAGTATGGACTTATGCTCAGCATGTACTAATCATTTTACGCAGGTAAATCTTCGCAGTTGCCTATTCTTTATGCATTTTAGACTACTATGCTTATTTATTGCAGCGAACATTGTGATAAAATGACATAATCGGTACAGTTATTTTTCTATCACTTTACTGTCTTCTAAACTTTTGCACAAATACAAAGTTTTCGTCTACTAAGAGTAATATAGTCTGCAGTTTTTCTTGATACTTCTTTCACTGTCTTTCTGCAGTTGCAGTGTCTCTAGTACACTGATTCCGATGATACAATCACTTGAAGCTTGATAAATCCTCCTTCACTTCGACGCGACATACTACACACACACGCGCGCGCGCGCACGCACGCACACGCACACACACACACACAGTTGCCTCGCACTCACTGATACACTGAACGTCTCATGCCTGTAGCTGTAACTCTCTCTGGTGTTTCCTCGGCTCCTTACATACGGGAATGCCGTCACATGAACCTTTCGCGAACTTCTTCAATGACGAAGGCAGATCTTCTTCGAAGGCTCTGGAGAAACCCCTTTTGCTGTTAGTCACGTATGCACAAACAGTCGGGCGACGCAGCATGACATTGAGCACCTGTTTCCTCGCCGGCCTGGTATGCGGTGTGAAGTAGCTTAGCCCCAAACAGTCCTTTGTTATACGTCACGCCCGGCGTCTCAACATTTTCCTTCCAGCTCTTTGGAGTTTACGAGGAATGAAACATGATATAGAAAGTCTTAAGTTGTGAGGATCTCATGATCTCTATCCATCAATATGCTTAGGCTCAGAATGGAAAGTAAGTGTGAAAACTGCAAATTTGCTTGCTGTCAATTGCGTTGCTTGTGTAGTTTCCGGTACAGTAGCGTCTTTAACAGCAGTGCGACACGTGCCAGTTGAAATGGCCGACTTGAACACCAGCACACTTTGATGTAAATATGCAGAATCACCTCAGCGTCGCATATCCAAATCCATGGATTGGTAGAGGTGGGCCAGTTCTATGACCAGCACGATCGCCAGATCTGGCACCACCCGACTATTTTCTGTAGAGGTGTATGAAGAGTATGGTGTATGGCACTCGCGTAACGTCAGCGGAGGACTCTAAGCCTCGAATCCATGGAGCGATTGAAAATCTTCGAACACGGCCACATGAATTGGTTCATGTGCATGATACTCACCACCACCCATATAGGCTCTGCAGTGACGTAGGTGGTATACAGTTCGAAGCCCATTTGTAATGTGGACAGCTCGATGTTGGGTTTGTTGACGAAATGTGAATGTACAGCCATCTCACACTTCGATGAGCCACAGCGTCCAAACCGTGCATTTCCGGAGAGGAGTTTTCTTATTTGAAAACCGATCAGTTTGCCAATCCGCACTACATAGTAAGCGCCGGTGTTTCTTGGGACACTCTGTATATAAGTCGCATACGGGTAAGAAATAGTTGAGCTTATATTTATCTGACTCTAACGGCAAACAGCGTGCTTCCCTGTGGCAAGGAAATTCCCGCAAGGCCGGCAACCCATCCAAACGAAAGCTGTGGGGTCTCGCCGATGAACGGTGTAATGTGACTCCAGATATCCCCGCAAATAGAGTTTCGAAACTTATAGATGCATATTTTTAGTTTCCATCACAAATCATAGAGAATGACCAAGAGAATTGACATATCTGTAGGTAATAGAAGCAAATTTGCTTTTGATATTGATACATTTCATGTATTACTTGTTTATCCATTTATCATCCTAAAGTGACACTGGCGTATAAATAGCTGTTACCAAAATTGTTATAATAAAATAACGAAAGTTCAAAATTTTACCATAGAAAAATATGGTTGCCTAGTTTATTATCGTTATTTTATGATACAAAATAAAGCAATGTATCCATCAAAATGCCTTCATTAAATAGTGATAGTCATGAAGCAACAGGCGGGCAGCTGCGGTTTTCAGTCTAACGTTCAAACAGTGAGCACGGTTGGAAAAAAAGAGGGAAAAAAGGTTTGTCTATCAAGGCAGTAAAAACAAACGTTAAAGCAGGTGGAAACAAGAGCTGTGACTGATAGAAATTAAAATAGTTTATACCTCAGTGGGTCACCTGAAAAATTTAAGGTAGCAATTATCTGGACATGGCTTATTGACTCATTAAAGTTTGAAGTAACAACTCTAATTTTGTTCCGGCCTATCTATTCTCAGAAACGAATGACTTAGTTATGCTTTTCTTTGTGGTGTAAGCCATTTACGAGTTTCCCGTTATCATTAATTTGGAAGTTAACTACTTTTTTTGAAGTTGCCAATACTTCGTTGTATCTTGTTCTCTAATTAAACACCAGAATGACACAGTGACGCGTTTATTGAAATTTCCTTTCTGTAACATTAACATTAGATTTTCTCGCATCAAATGTTTCAATTGTATTATTATGCGGTAACATACTTGCTGAAATCAGTAGCAAATTTTTAATTTGATTATAAGGAGCACCTCTTGCTCTTTCTATTGGCAATTAAGGACAGTGTAATTAATATTACCACATAAATATTTGCTTCATTTTCCAACTTATAATTTTACTTATTATGAGTTGTGTTTTCAGGTTGGACTTTTACGTAGGTGTGGCCCATAGGTGGCTGTCTTGTGATAAGGAATGGTATGCCGTGGGGCCAGGAAACTGGTACTTTCTGAGCTCAGCCCGGTCACGGCATTGCACCTGTAACTGTATGTTCAGCAAGTACAAGAATAAGGGTTGCTCTAGCTATTGTGCGAGTTACCCAGGCCCGGTGCACCGGAACTGACTTTCTATGTTTTCTGCAGAACTAATAACCCTACAATACCTAGGCTAGCAAGTTACACATTGAGGTTTGAAGCAAAGCGGATAATCTATATCTCAGGGGCTGTTTATTTTTCGGTGTAATTACAACCATGTAAGAATATGAGGTAGTAAACTTTGCGATTAGTTTCTGGGCAAACTATTAGACGACTAACCCGCCAAAGTGGATACATATTAAGGCAGCAATCCTCAAACAGTCTGCACTTATACAGCTAACAGGCTCTATATTAGTATACTGTATGAAAACTCGTACAAAACGACCGCTAGATAGCCTCTACCTCACCAGAAATATTATGCTGTTGGTGAAGTTAGACAAGCTGGTTGCTCTATCTCACCTGTGGATTTGGATTTGGATGGGGTGGACCCAGGTTAAATAATCAGTCGTATGGCATGTCTGGATGATGATGATAGAAACCTCCACTATAATACCAGTTTTATAAATGTAGAAGCATATTACAATACTCGCCATTTTAGCTACATAATGTGGCGTTCTGAATAGTGGTGTTGGGTTCCATGTACTTTTGTGAAATAAATAACAATTCATTCTAAACGATGAATTGCACTACTTTACTGGCTATAGACATTTTTGTGTACCTGCATCAGAATGTTAATAGTTGTGTACTTACTGCTATAGACTTTTCCACAGTGTGTTGAAACATTAAAGCTGTGAAGTACAACTACAAGCCTTGATATAAATACAATTGGTACTGGTGCATTATTTGAGAATTTTCTTTTTTCTGTGTTGTTAACAGTAGTAGTTATGCAGTTAGGTTTCCTTAGGTTTACATATTTAGTATTTCTACATTACAATTCTTGGTATAAGTTTCAGGAGAACGATGTTCATGTGTTTGGAACTTATAAATCACATCAACGCAACGGACACACTTAATGTTAAAGATTCTTGAATTGTAATAATTATAAATCCGTTGTTTGTGTGCATTCCTACTGCTCTGACGATGTTGTATGCCGTTATAGAGCTTGTATTCGGTGTGTTTATCTGTACACGACGGAATCGCCGCTGCCATTCACAACAGCGATACACAGAAAGAAACTTGACTGACTTGTGGCTGGTTGTATACAGTAGTGGTTAATGTGGAATGCGATGTATTTCACCCATTTCCTTCCAGTAGTCTGCCGCTATTCATTGGCGATCTCAACATTTCTCACTGTCTGACATCTAAGCTGTACCAGGCATGTCTTTTAGACATAACCAATATTTCATATAGCTATATTTTTACTCTTCTCTTTTATTACATGATAATAGATTGTGTTTCATCCAAAAACTATGGAAAAAGCAATTTAAAACCCTCCACTAAACCCTAAATCTGTTCGATTTCTGGCCGTAAAATGTTCCCTGTTTTATTTCCTAATCCATATTTAAGGCTACAACTGAAGATATAGTATTAATGGATCCTTCACCTTTTAAGGCTTCCTGTATGGTCTGTTGGTCAATATGCCAAGTCTCCAAATCCAAAAGTTCCGGGTTCGATAGGGAATACCGTTAAGAGAATCTGTGTACCAGTATAAGTAGTTTTAAGCTACCCTTCACGCACACACTGAACATATATAAATGTAATATTGAAGTTTCTGTTTATAATTTCCACAGTAGTTCTTCATAAATCTCCAAAAGTGACTAAAGCCTGATAATAATCAGAGAATTACATCCCAATAACTTATTTGGGTTTGTTATGAGTATTTAGTATATATTTGCATAAAAATTTGATAAATGACACGGCTGCAGAGCAGTTAGCGAACTCTGAACAAAAGGTGTTGTTACGATTACAAAACTATGTAGAAGGCCACGCACATTAATTTTTGGAATAAATGATTAAGCTTACCCATGAGAACTTAGATCAGTGGTTATAATAATGAACTTCTACACATGGGGTTAAAACACATTTAAATATATCCGGTGACATGCAGCACACTGTATGTCTATCAAAGTAAATGTTTCCTGCGTTTCTGGGCAGCGCTTGTGGTAAAATATAACGGAGATTCCAAAACACTTTGACGCAGTCCCATTTAAAGCAGCAATTACAAACCCATTCTTAAATACAGTTCGTGTTTTTGATGCCTGATGGAATTCAGCATATTTCTGAAACATTGTTTTCCAAATGCCAATAATTGAAACAATGCATGGTTTGCTATGAGTGTGCATTACGGCTGTCTGGTTGGCAACTGAACCCAGCAGCTAATCAGCCGTGAAGTGAATGCGGGTTTGGTACAGCCTACATCACCAGTAGCACTTTGATGCCGATGCTGCGAGCGCGCAACTTTCACGCCGTATGCAATCTCGCTCTTCGGTGTATACGCTGCCGGTTGCTCGAGTGATGAGCTACGATTTCTTTATCCCAGGTATGCGCGCGTGGTGCGCTTGTGTATGTATGTTTTTTTTTTTTTTTTTTTTTTTTTTTTTTTTTTTTTTTTTTTTTTTTTTTTGTGTGTGTGTGAGTGAGTGTGTGAGGATAGGTAACACCAATTAAGTTGACTAATAAAATTTAGTAGAGGCTATCAATGAGCTACTTGAAGTGAGTTGCCGATAGTTTAGGCTCAAGAATTAAGCTGTTTCGGAATGGTATCAAATGACGTAGGTAGTAAATCAGGGATGATTAACCGCAAACAAGTTAAGAGACGTTGAACTCACCTCCTTCCACCCGCTGGGACAGAATGACACATATTTTATCCGTGGTTACTGAGCTCCAGTGGAGGCACATTCTTATGCACAGGGAATCAAAGGCGTACATATTCATATTCCATTCCTGATTAACTCACAGTATTTCTAAGGATACTTTTTGGCACGATTTACGTTTCAAAAAGTCTTCAATATTTGCTGCAAAAGATGAAGTTCATAGTCTCAAAAGATAAGCAAGGCGATTATCACCTATCAGGCTGCGATACTCACTGTTAATATAGTTCATTTTTTGAAAATGTTTGTTTGCAGATGTAAGTGGAGCCAAACACTGCCATTAAACTAGATGCAAACAAACGTAATCTCGGGTACTCACAGCAGGGCAGAGACCTAAATAAGTTCCACCTTATTTCTTAGAACAGCTTACGGTTCTAGAATTCTACAATGCAAATAGTTCCATCTTTTGTAGCTCGTGTGAAACCTCACTACATGGAAACTTAAAAAGCACAAAGTAATTGGATTTTGGTTTCAAACGCATTAGGTCTCCAAATTGTGAAGAGAATGTGTCGTAAAATTGCTTCAAAAGTTCGGTTTGTTTTTCCAGGAGAATAACGTTTATAATGAAGACGGTAGGTAAGCAAGGAAATTGTGTAAATCTGCAGCCACCAGTCTTAGAAATCAAGCACTTAACTTTATCGTCTTCATCTCCAAAACAAAAATATTTGTCCTACGGTTGAATTGTGTGTACTACTATATACACTCCGCGCCGTTCACCTCTGACTAGCAGGCCTGGTTCTGCTTGGCTTGGTCAATAGAGGAGGGAAAATAACATGTGTAAGGGAAGCGAGCGTGTGCTCGCTTGTTGAGTACCCCTGTGCGAACTTCTGTCCCCCTGTTCTATTTAAAAATAACCATTTCCGTAATAATAATGTGAAGTATCGTTGGCGTGAGTCGCAAAAATGATAAGCTTGAGTTCGTTGTCGGTGACCATTAAATCTATATATGAAGGATACGCGGGAAAATGGGGAAATGTCAACCTAGAACCAAAAATGAATACCACTAAGATATAGTTTATGAGTGGGAGAATGTCCAACTAAATAAAGTGAAACGTCACTGAAATATACTATGTTTCAGAATACATGCACAGGTGATGAAAGGGGAATGTCACCATAGAACAATCAAAGAAAGGGGAACGTCTCCACTTTGTATTACATCATGCCAAATGCCTAGATTCCGGAAAAGTAGTGTGTGCGTTTTGTGGGCACTCGTACTTAGAGTGTGAGAGAATCATGGCACTAATTAATCAGAGATTTGCAACAGAAACGCCAGAACACTAGGTGGGTCATTTTAAGGGTGCCAGAAATAAGCCCTTCCTTTTCCATGCGGCCAAAATTGGTCAACCAATGATTCGTCAATGGACCAAGTTTTTTGACTCCCGTGTACATGGCCTATAACGGAACCTGTCATCTCGTTGAGCATCCATGATTCACGGAATACACTGGCCGTTGGGGAAGACCTGTTGTAAATGCTCCAAGATCAACCCTACGCGTTCCAGAAACACCGGATAGTGAGTTTGTTCTTCCAGCGACATCTTATGAACCAAGTGCAAGAGCCAGTTGTTCATGAAGTTGTTCTACGTTCGCAAACATTTTGGAAATTTTGAGGGTTTAAATTTATAACTGCTATTTCAAGTCCTTAGATCATTTTGTGCAACTTCCTCACTACTAATTGAGAGGTGTGATATTCCTCTTTATTTCCGTTATAATGTGTTGATAACACTTAAATTCCCCTTTACTTTCGTGATAAATGTGTATTTACTTCATTTTCCACTTTTTCAATTGTAAACATTAACTCTACATGTTCATTATTACATATGTACAATGTCAATATATTCGGCTGTGCATGTATTATTATAGACAACATTAGAGATTGAAGTATTCAAGTTAAATTACCGCAGTTTGTTGAAAATGTGACATTCTCCTTTATCCCCTGTACACTTCATATCCAAGTGTGGTTTTTAAGTACTGCTGCTGCGAAAAAGCGAACACTGGGCTGAGGGTTTCTAAAGCGCCAATGCCAAAACAAACGCAAATTAGGTTGCGTTGCAACTGGACTTTAGGCAGTGCCGTTGGAGCTTCCACCCCTACCCTCACCCCCTGTACAGTCTGTGCGCATATACACTGCACATTGTGCTGCTGTCTTCAAGTGCCGATTCCGTGTTGCTTTCCCTGGCCGCAGTAACAGCTACGTATTTGTATGCAGAAGTACAATATGCCTAAATCACGTAAAGAAAAAGTACAGGAATATACCAAAGAATTCGATTCACAGTATTTTGTTGCTGATGGTGATATAATAGAATCTATACTCCAAACTTGGCCATTCAAAAGCTGAGGGAACAAACGTTTCTACATTGTATAAAATAATCGTAGTAAATGACGTTGCCAACAGGTGCATTTGGTGGGTTCAAATGAACCGGTTGAAATTATGCCCTCTACCTCATAAGCACACCTCCTTGCAGATTTGTGCCACATGATGATACGGGCTAATATCCCATTTAATAAGTCACATTTTAAAAGTTTCATGGAAAGGTACACAAAGGTAACCGTACCAAATGCAGCAACGAACGGAGGGTATACTTAACAGACGCATATGGAAAGGTGTTTCGTTATATAAGAGGTTCTGTGGCTGATAATCCCATTTGAGATGTAAAGCGTAGTTTTTCACGATATTAGGAATGTCTTACTGCAATTCGTGAGAGATTCACCTTCAGTAACTTCAAGATGTGTATGATAATTCACTCCAATTGTTGCATGCACAGGAGCAACTAACTAACGATAAAAGTGTACATCTTATGGAATATTGGATCACCAAAGATACGAGCTATAATGTTTAAAATGCACAGCAAAAATGTATAAATGCATAGTATATTAAAACGATAATTGTGTCCATATTGTGCCAAAATTGTATTATAAATGTAGTAAAAATACAACAAATATTGCATACATTAGGTCCGTGTGGTAATTGTTTGTACCGTGTATATTGCATACGGCAATAGGAAATATGTAAACATATGGAGTATGTGCTGTACAGTGGATGGCATTGTCATGCTGTAGTTGTTTATTCACCCAACTGTACACTTGTAGCGGTCACGTGATCGCGTCCCCTTCCATCTCTGTGACTCACAGCCATGACTGTTTACACTTTGTGCGACGCATCTAATGATTTGTGTGTGGACAACCTGAAGTAAACTTCTTACAAAATCCGCAGCCTAGCAATCACAGTAAATACCCCTGTAGGATTGTAATCTGAACATGAAAGACATGGACTTTAGATACATACACTTTTTATTAACTTAAGCCTCACCTACATGGGTACTCTTACCAACGTTCCTACATAACGTTGCCAAAACTTAAAGTTGCTGGTTTGTGTCTGAAACATAATTTCCAGTGTGTGGCCCTGCTGTATTTCAAGAATATTAATTTCCTTTGTACTTTTAGGAACCATATCTCCGATCTTGGCAATCTCTGCTATAGCTGAACACACTGAATTCCAGGAAAACCTCGATCTATTGGTATTCGGGTCGATAAATCTCAACGTAAACTTAATTAGCCACACTAGCCAAAATAATTGCTTTTACCTGACCCTGAATTGCTAATAACTTCTAACCTCTGACGATACCCACAGCGCCCAGCTAATGACTAGAACCGAGTATTATTACATTATGCGCTGATTGCAACATACGAAATTATTTATGGCAATTATTTGTCTATATCCTTATCCTTCTTTGTTAAGTTATAAATATTACCTGTAAATAATTCTTTTATAAAATTTCATAGTACTACAGACAAAACTGCCACTGGAGTAAAAGCATAGTCACTCGTGAACACTTATTCTTACAAGCTAATCTATTTAGGGATTCTAAATGATCACTAGTTTTGTATTAAGCATTAAAATAAATAGACTGTGTACAAGATTTAACTCCAATGAAGCCTTCATCAGTTTTACTGCCACCACTTGTATAATTTGGAGGAAATATAGAAAGAAACTAAAAGGTTTAACAAACATTCGTTCTTTTTCCAAGTATTTGTTAATAGCAAGTGATTTGGAATGCAATATTTGGCAGTGCCCCATTAGTGAAGCTAAGTGATACCCATATGCAGTAAATATGTTAAGAAATGTTAATAAAACGTTAATAAAAATTACCGAAAATTGGTTGATTAACGCAGTTAAAGGTTTCCCAACTCAAGTATTGCTGGTATTGATGACTCTTGTTAATTACTAATGTTAATTAACAATGCTGATGGAAACATCGTATTGTAGTATCCTTAAACGAATGAAGTATTGAAGTGCGGCAGCACTCGGAATTGTGTTCAAAATAGGGTGCGTAGTGAATCCAAATAACAGGCTACTGACGCCTCACAACGCACAATATTTCTTCTGTCGCATTAAGATCACAGGAGCAGACCACCATGACGTGACCAGTCGTGGTCACAATGAATACTTTTATAATCCGTGAATAAGAAGCAACTAGGCATATAATAAGGTGACGTGCTAATGGACTGCGCTATAGGCCTTTGGAATAAAATAGATAAAGGGCTCAAAGCTTGGGCAACAACTACGCCATCTTTCTTGTTGTCACCTCAAGGGGATTGCTATACCGTTGAGGTATATACTCCTCGTAGCACACGGATTCTGCCGGAAAGTTACAGCTTTACTTCATTAAAATACCATTTTACGTTAGCTGTTCCTCTTTACTTAAACCAGTTCGGTACCCATTACTATTCCGACCTGAGTCCAATAAAGAGCTCCTGGACTCTTGAGAATCAAAATACCGGGTGAGGCATGTAAAGCAGGTCAACTAAATAACCTGGATTGTGATATAGATAGTTTTTTGATGAGCGCAATTATCCGTGTATCCTCCGTAGCTCCATTAATCACAAAACTGTTATACTACAATATATTCCTCTTAACCCCAAACAACTTTTCTTTCAAGTATTTTACCGTATTGTAACAAAATGATAAAAATAAATCATTTTTTCTTGCCTTATTGTCTTGCAAACGTTTACACAAATACATAGTTCTCTTCTACTGACGTTAACACAGTCTACAGTACTTCGTGATATTACAACTCACAACTGTTTTCTTCTCGTAAACTTGACGCAGTCCTTTCACTGTCTTTATACACCAACTCTAACAATAGTCATTCAGCACTCACTAAGACCTCTTCACGACGACAGTACCACACCGGCACAGCTGTTTCGCACTCACTAACACACTGACTCACATCTCTAGTTCTCTGCTCTGCTGTTTTCTCGTCTCCTTATATAGCGAGGATGACGTAACATAAACCTTTCTCGACTTCTACAAACACACCGGCCGCCGGATGCCTCTCGAAAATTCCAGCATTCCTTTGTTAAACGCCGCGCTCATTGTTGTTAGTCACGTATACACAAAGCGTCGCGCGAGGCAGTCTGATCTTGAGGGCCTTTGTTTGTTCATTGCCCCGGCCATTCTTTGTTGTGCGCCGCGCCCGGCATCACAGTATTCTAATACTATAAACGTAAAACTCCTTTGCATGGATTTCTTCGGAAGAACAGTAATGCTGGCGGTCACGTGTTGTAGATTTACGGCACCTAAATGAACCTGAAGCCTGATAAAGAACCTCTGAGCAAAATTAAGTGGACTTTGACACCCAATATAGAATGAGACGCTGAGAAGCAAAGCTGTTAAAGAGCGCACATAAATAAAAAATTAATCATTTAATATTTATATTGCTGTGCTTTAGAATGTTGTGATTTCAAAGTACATGCGACTATAAAATTGCATAAGAAACGCCTGTAACAATTCGATTTATTCTGTAACGTTGAACCACCTTCCTACTCGATTTTAAAGGGGAAAGCAAAGAATAGGGTGTGCTACGTCGCCGAAATTAAACATGAAACGCAAGTTGACCACATGGAATTTGAGGGAGGTGGATTTCGTTATTGTGCTGGCTGTGATGTTTGTAGTGTCTCGATACAGGCACTGTGAGCGGTCGTCTTGAAATAAATGGATTATTCACGCACATAGACACGACCCTACCTGCTGGAGTAAATACCAGAAGTCCGGTCAATGCCTGCACATTTAAAACATTTCTTTGTTGCGAGCAGTATCTAGTGGTTCACTTGACGTCATTCGGAATCACTTTTCCCTATACTTTTACTTTCTTCACTGCGTATAGAAAGTAGGGGAAGTATTGTGTTCGACCCAAAAATTTGATGTCGAGATCTCACCGGAAATATGTTTTAAGGCCAAAAAAAAAAAAAAAAAAAAAAAAAAAAAATACCGCGCGCCACACACATCAATGAACTGTGTTTTATTTAGAGGTCTATAGGATTTGGACAGTAGTTCACGGCTTTGATTGTAATTCATAAAATGTCCGGATTTATAGCTGCGGCAAATGCGTATGAATAAACCTTATGGCATAAGACATGAAAATATTATCACTGCTTTCAAAATAGGAAAATGTACGACTTCTCGAACCCAGGTTTCACATTAGTATGAAATTTATAATAACAAAATAGTTACATCAAGCCTAATGTTAATAACTCCCTTTAGAATACCAAAAAAACGCGGGGTTTAACTTGAATAGCAAGACTGACGGCCTCTGGGTCTGACTCGTAGGCATCGAAATCTATCACCACGCTTTGTGCTATCCTAGCTCACGCGCATATGGAGGGTACTGGTATTTGTAGTTTATTTTAACGTTACTTGGCATGATGTATTATAGGAATAACATTATCTGCAGCAGTTTTTTTTCTGTACAATTATTATAGTATATACTAAAATAATGCTCTAGATAATTATTATTTTAATATCAAACATTTTAAAGCGGAAAATGGATATTTAATTGGTGTTGTACACTTCGCGTAAAGGACAGCATTGAACCTTGAACTCCCTTCCTTCTGTTCAGCACGTTTCGCTATTAAAAGTGCTACCCGGACATACTTCATAAGCCATTAGCTTGAAGTTTTCGAGGATAACTTCAGGAGTTAGGGACTTAAAGCCTTTTGTGCACTAATTAAAACATTTTAAGTGCTGCAGTTATTTTAATAACTGAAATACAAAACTTCAAAAATGCAAATAAGTGTGACCAAAAAAGTTTTCTCCTCAACTAATTAAATTTAAGAAAAATACTTGCACAACGATTTATTTACATTTCCGAAATTAAGAGAAAACTGAGAGCTATATGATAAAATATAGGGCCCAAGGAGCACTTCATATTACCTTAGCGCTGGGGAGGGTTTCCTCCGGGTTCCCCGGTTTTCCCCGCCATCTCATTCCACCGGTGCTCTATCTTCATTCCATGTATCATCAGTGTCACCACCTGCGGTGCCGTAGTAGTAAAAGTGGGTGTTAAACACTACAAAACAAAATAGAGCTCGTTCAAATTGTGCGCCTACTAAATGCTATACGTTCTAAGTATAGGGTAAGAAATGGAAGCAAACTGTAGATTTTTTTATTTTCACTTATGCATTGCCTTCAGACTGGATCCGCATTAGACAAAAATAAATATAGACAGCCAATAGATCTAACCAAGGAAAACCTAGGCAAGAGAGGGTGTATACTGGAAAGACGTTGACGAAAATAGATATCTGGCATTAAAATGTGTCTTTTATTAGAATTATGAATTTAACTGCTTGCTCCCCAGTTCAAATTATTGTGTAATGTGGGTAAATGTCTTAATTGGTGTATCATAGTAATGTATGTAAAGGTGGATAACATTTATGATTATTGAACGAGTGAATAAACACTGTGACTGTGAAAATTTGGATGAGTATCATAATTACCAATATTGTCCACAAGTTTGATACAAAATTGTATGTAATCTCGGCATTCTAAATTGTAGGAAATCAATCACAATATACCTATCTCGACATCCATAGCTCACATAAGGTAAGCTTACTCAAGTTCACCCTGGACAAAGTAAACCTCTCTTTCTCAACTATTACCAAGTGCATTCCTTTGAAAAATCAATATATACCAGACAAATACCTATGGTAAATTTCATTATCCTAGCTCTTACTTTTTTCTTTGAAAATTTTGTTTAGTAAGGAAACAGAAGAAAATATTTTGTGAAAAATAGAACAACTTTAAATAGAACAAGCCTAATTTTATTTACACTTGGCCCTCAAATGTCTATTATGATATTTACCTCGAAATATGTAAGTATCTGTAATGGTTTTGCTAGATTAAGTTTTTCACTCTGAGGAAAAATGAAAATGTAAAATTTACACAACTTTTTTCAACAAAATGCGGGTGGCATATTCAAATGGTGAGCTATATCATTATAATTCTAGGTCCGCATGTGTAATTCTATATAAAAAATAAGTGTTCAACATTTCAAACTCCTAGTTATAGCGGTTCGTGAGAAAATTCGCCATTTGTATGAAAAAAAAAATTCTTTCTAGGGGAAAGGTAATGAAGCAAAAAAGGTGTTATGATGACTTACACCAAAATCCATATATTTAAAACGTAGTTAAATAAAGAAGCATTGTGTATAAATCCATATAGCTATACATAATCTCATTCAGAAAATATCAGAGAATTTAACCTAATCAAAACGAAAGGTAACAAGTTTGATCATTTCACACTTCCCGCTTCCCATAAGTGAGAGGGTCTTCATGGTTATAAAACAATGTAACTATTTTAACATCTCAAGCAACAACAGGTTTCAGTGTAAGCGACGAGCTGTTAGGTTGTTGCCCTGCATTTTATTTGCTATGAAAAGGCGTGTGAACCGAAAAGCAAGATAGCCTTTTCCATGGATTTTATTGCTGCGTGCGAGATCAACAAATCAACAGTTTGTTATCAGCAGAGCATAATAAGTAATGAGGAGTTCAGGTCATAAATAGTCTATATTTAGTAATGTACACATTTTTGCACCTTCGTTGCTCAGTAAAATATATCAAAAATGGTTTTATGTTGTCTCAATAGGCCAGAGCAAGTTGGAAAACATGTATTACTAATTACTATAGGAAATATTTTATTCCTACTACTGGCACGCGTGTCATATGCCAATTATGCATCATATTGTGAGAGTAACAAGCTGTTTATGACGCTAAGATTGCATAAATGTAGATAAGTTGGAACTTTATTATCGTTAGTGGACTTTATTCACCATTTTACACTTGTTCAAACGGCGTACTGCAAACTACGAATGTGAGTCTGGTATATCGGCCAATGTCATCAGCCAGCATGAAGATATGGACACTAAATATTACCATTCTGTTATATTACTGTCCTCTTTTCTGTGCCGTGCTCACTGCACTCCATCTCTCAGCGCCCTTTGCACGGTGCTGATTTAACTCCCTCTGTGGGAGTTATAAATAATTCTCGAGGAAAGAGTTGAAGGCTGGGAAAGTTACGAAGGAAATAAAGAGAATATTAGGCGGTACAAAAGGTCCTTCCGGAAAGCTGAATGTAGAAATATACATTTCCATAAACGAGAAATGTTATTGATCCGTGGCAGGAGGTAGCGGAGGCTTACAATTCTGGTTTATTTTATTCATTTACTTTAGCCGAGAGAGTAATAGATGATGAAGCTACAAACAACTGCATACTTCGGTAGCAGGCAGCTTAAACGTTCTTAACATCCTGTGGTAAGCATTGGTTATATTTACATACATTTCTCAATTTAAAACAAAATTTACGTCATAAAATCTTGCAAAAATTTCCACGCTTATGTTATACATTCCTAGTTGTTGTCATTCCAACAAAATTAATGTTCACAAGTTCAGTTTGCTTCAGGTCAAAGAAAAATATCCTCTAATGCTCAACCAGAGTTGCACATTTTTAAACAATAGAATTGCTGCGGCGCTTTTAACTAGTTGCAAAATTGGGTGCATGGAATGCCACCAATAAACGGAGAGTTTAGTTTGCTAATGAAAATTGTAGCGCTGCCCTGTGTAAACACCTCTCTTCTACGTCATCACTTCCATAATTCTGGTCACTCGACTCACTAGATATGTACATATTTACCACCCAAAAAATGGCTGGATGATTCTTCGTAACTCTGCAAAGAAGCTACCGAACTTCTTGGTGGTTTAATACCATTAAGACAATGATAAGCATGTTAGTATTGTTCATAATAACGATACTAGTCCATTTATTTAACGACATCTTTACACTGTAACAGAATTGAAGCTGTCTTTGAGCAGTTTTAATAATATATTTTATACAGCATATCAATATGAACTGTGTATAAATAGTAAATATTACAATTAACGGACGAATAAGCGTGACCGGTTTTATGAGGTTGCCTTACTTTCACTATAGGCTGTTTATGTTGAAGGAGAGAGGGTGAGTCGAGATGTAAACAACGGAGGGGTGCCTGCAGTGCTCGTACAGGTTGTATCAAAGGAATTCGTATAGTATTCTGTACATATCGATTGTTAATGTTTTCGTTTCGTTATAGATTAATACCTATTGCGTGTATGTATGGTGAAAACCACATAGTCTATTTATTGCAGTGGACAATGATATACATGTGGAGACTTTCGCACCTGTCACTTAAACAAAAGCTATATCGGGAGAAACTCCTTTCGACATCGCAAGAGGTAATAGGTGCATGCGAAATATGCACTATATCAGTGTATTCGTTACACCTTTTAATCTGGAGAGCTCGGTAACTTTTTACAGCAGGACATCTCCCACAGCACAAGTTATTGTGTTTTGTAACATATTCTCAAGTTTATCCTTCATATTTTTCCTAACGCTTTCAACTTTGATTTCTTTAACTTTTACACACGCTTTTTTCACTATGCTCATAGCTCTTCACATGAATAGCTGAGACGTTTCCAAGGTTGTTATGGCATGGGATATGCAACAAAAGTTATTGTTTATGAACTTCAAACTACTCAAAGATCCATTGACCCACAGACCCTCCGATTGTTTTTAAGGTCACGCTGTAGTGGCACTATACGTGTGAATTTACCCTCCCTCACGTCCCCACTACTCTTTCAACAGTAAGATAGATCCAACTAAACCGGTTGATTCAGACTGCTGTTGCATGCCAGTTTTGTGAGTGCAGTGGTGGCTTGCATTTGCAACTGAGTGAACGACGAAGGTTTAATTGCGGCTGGGAGAACAAACATGTTTTATTCACTTTTCCTTGCCATAGACGAAACCACTAATATTAAAGGTCTGTTGATCTATTGATTTGTTGGCAGTTGATAAACTGCAATTGGAATTAATTAACTTTCAAAGCAACACATCATTGCGCAGCTCAGAAAAACATGGTTTGGATTTGTACCTATCACTGCCGAAAGCATTTCCCAAGCTGCGGCTTTTGCAAGCAAATTACTGGCCAAGTTTGGTACGACCTATAAATGTGAACAACTGTCTAGCATATTGACAATATACGAGAGTCTGCTACGCAGTACCGTTTTGCATGAACATCTTTAACGTGTTCTACGTTCAAGCTCATATAGTTTGCAGTCGGACATTGAAACGCTAATATTTAAAAACAAACTACGTGTAAACTAGGGGAGTATCATTATAACTACACCACTGTCTAATAATTTGCATTGTAAATTCAATGCACTTTTCATAGAAATTTTGACGTTTATTTTTGATAATGCAGTATGGGAACTATTTAAATCTCTAGCAGTGTTAAGGGAACTGCATAGTAACTATTGTATAAAAAATCAGACGTAGTACACATGTTAATTCTATAGAACTGCTTAAGTTTCGGCTAGAGACTTTCAGATAGAAGGAAACAGGGAGGGGTTGGGTGCTCATCTTGCCAGCCCTGCATTACAGCATGGAAGTGGCTATTTTTAATTTTATAAGATCTAGTTTATGAGTAATTGCAATTATTATACTATTATTAATTATTATGATTATCACCATCATTGTTATTACCTTGTAACTACTATTACTTTATTGCTATTAACTGTATGTATTACAATTGAGTCAAATTATGGATAGCCTTTGATAACTTATCCCATCATGCAAATCTTGTGTTCGTTTCCGTTGACAGTTGCTGATGTCAGCCGAGACTTTTTAATTGAATCCCTTCAGATACAATGAAGTGAGGCTTGTTTTGTGTGCACGAGCAATTATAACTCACAGCACACATGAGATGCACCATGTAGAACAGGGTGGCTTACCCTACTTCAGAGCTAACATTCCACTTGGATTCCTGGTAGCGCTTTTGGGAAATGTTCTGGATAACGCGGTTTGGGCAAAATTCCTTCGGGCTTTCGATTTTCGCTCAGTACAGAGAGCACTTGGATTAATATTCCGAGTGGCGTGGTAGCCCAGTAATTTGCCTATATTGACTGTCGCCACATTGTTCTATTGGGGGATTTCACCTGTGCGAGTTAAGCAGGTAGCTGAGAATTCTTAAGGTTCACACACACCCTGCCTTCTGCATGGTAGGAACCAAGCCCCTGATAAATTTACAATGTCGTTCCCATTACTCTTATAAGTGTATGTTTCCATAACTAAGTTGTATCATCTCAAATTGGATCCATCCATCGTTATGTACTCTAATATATTGTGGAAAAAAAAAAAAAAGACAGAAGTCTAGTCCAATTACTTTTTCTTACTTTATTTTCTTCTGAGTGAACAACAACAGAGTTCTCTTTTACCACCGTTAAAACAGTCTACAGTTTTCGTGATATTACAACTCACAACTGTTTTCTTCTCCCAAACCTAACTCGGTCCTTTTTGTCTTTCTTTACTTTCTCTGTCTCTTAAACAAGCTGACTGCCGATACAATCACTCAGTACTCATTGCCTGCTTCGCTATCTTGCTTTCGACGTGACGGTACATACGCAGCTGACACACATACGCATGCACGCACACGGACACAATCACACAGACTAGAAACTGACTGACTCCTGTCTGTAAGTCACCAACTCTGATCGTTACCTGGCCTCCTTATATAGCGAGGATGGTATAACACGGACCTTTCTCGAACTTCTGCAAATACACCAACAGCTGGACATCTCCCAAAAAATCTGGAAAACCCCTTTTGGTTTTGACGCTCTGATTGTTGTGAAGTATTTGCCCGCGTGAGGCACTCTGACGTTGAATGCCTTCAATACACGCACCACCAGTGGGACGGGTAGCTAGACCCAGACCGTCTTTTGTTGTGTACGGCGGTCAACGTCACAATATAAAGGGACATCGAAATAAAAAGAAATTGCATATTCCGTTACAAATTGCAAATCACAATAGGTTTAAGATGGCAAATATATATTTTAACCTTTGCAGATCTTAGTTACAGATGTTTTTCCTCTAGAGTGACTGATTAATCATCTATGCTAAAATATTGACACTGTTTAAATGTCTACACTTAGCTTTTTCCGTTTCTAAGTTACTTTTGCGGTACAGATGGCCTCCCCTACCATTGTGTAAGTAGATGCAATTTTTGGAATGTCTGAAGACACCACTGTGTAATAGGTTTACGTTTTCAGAAGAAGAAAAACACAAGTCTGAAAGTATTTTATACTGCCAGTTTACCAGTTTTTGTTATTTTTAATTTAAAACTATTCTACTTTTTCATAAACGAAATAGCTACTGTGGTAACATTTAATATTAAATTTCATAATGTATAAAACATATTTTCCAACTTCTAAAGAACATGTTCAAAATTTGTGGGAGTGGTTACATTTTTAGTGCTCGCATTAAAACTCCATAGATAATAAATGTTAAAGCAAGCTGAAAGTTGGAAGAATTAAGCCTAAGGTTGCAAAATGTAGGCTGAAGTTTGAAACAGTAAATGTAGAAAATTTGAAGTCTACACGTGCAATTGTTCAGTTGAGAATTTCACATAGTATTAAACTAAAACACGAAAATGATATTTTGAAGGGAGGATGGGTGATGAAATTTGTATTTATTATTGAAGTAGTTGTGGTTTACTTATTCGATAAAATTCCAAGTATATCACTGATTATTCAACGTATTAAGATATAAGTACATATTTGAATAATTGGTGGTAAGCATTATAAAATTGTGGCAACATCCTAACCAATTGATCCCAAACGAAGATTTTGAAATGTTGAAAGGAAAGAGGACGGAGGTTCTGTAGTACCATCGTGTAAAGATATCAAAAAAAATTATTTCATATTCTTTTAACATTTTGCTAGTACTATCTTGATATGAGGTAAATCCATTTGGAATATTTGTCCGTAAATTAATGTTTCAGGAAAGTCGAGTTAAAGACAGCATCACAACCTCGTCCAACTATCTCGTGAACTAGCTAATAGGTTAACTATAGGTCAACCACCTACTGCAAGATCTGATCCTTGCTTGCTGTGATAAAAGGGATTTTAAAATGTATCAAACCCAGGTGAGAAGCCGTGTTGGTGGAGCTGATATTTTTATTGACCTTTGCACTCAAACTTTAGAATGATTACCCATTTGCTTCATTTTTAGATTTATTTTGTGTTAGTTGACCATAAGAGGCCTATATTGTGACACGGTGATTATAGCCCAGCTTAGCGGAAAGGCGCCAACCTACCGGCTGCCCAAAATGAACCAACTCACACAGGGTAAACATCAGAAGTGGTAACAGGAGATGGTCGTAAGCTTCCCTTTTTCCCCGCCACCAGAATATTCTAGAAAGTTCTGCAGAATTTTCCACAGGCTTTATAAGCCAGCAAGTTGGGACGACTGTTGTGACGTACAGTGAGTGCTGCTTCTGCAGAAGATAAAGGGAGTACTTGTGTTCGATTCCGTAGCGAGTGAAACATCCGAAGAGGAGGGTGTTTCACGGGTATTTCCTTATAGTTTGGTTGCGAACAATTTAAAGTTATGAAGTTGGTATCCATTTTAAATTGACAACAATGGACCAACCTTTTTCACTTACAGGTTCATAGATGTCAGATGATTTTAACAGTGGGGTTAAACTAAAGGAGGCATGGGTAAAATCGGCTCAAAGGGGCACTCCACTGAAACGCGTTCTTGCCTCACTCCACCGGCCATCTCTCCCCTTTACTGCTGTTCAGCTTTACCTTTGTTTCCGACACGCCTCATGCATTCGTCGTCTGTTTCATGAAGAGTGGCAGTGATAATTTTTAAGTTAGAATGTTATGTTAGAAAAACAAGGAACTCTGCTGTTTAATATGCAGGTTTCAATTTCCAAATATAATGCGTTACAATAACAAACGCTACTATGATCAGAAACATAAAGTATACTTTTGTGTTCCTGCAGGTATCCATTCACAAAAAGTACTTTCTAAACACTCGTATTTGTAAACATGTAAAACGGACGACATGATTCCACTTTTTAAGGGCTTAGTTTCCTATCAGTTTATTTTATTGTGAATGAGAAACAATTTAGTATGTTAGTCATAAGGACCTCCATAGCATAAGGAAAGGTATAAATTTCAAGGTTATCTAATTTAGCTAACCACAGTAGGCGGCTGTAATAAATATTGTAAGTAAAATATGGTTATATAAACAAACTAGTTTATACCTACGTTGAAATTATTATTACTACCACGCAGATGGAACTGCTCCTGTTGTATCAAAACAACCTTCGTCACTCGGCAAGAGAAGCTGGGATGAATAAGGCAAGTTCAATTGCTACTTCTCCTCTCGTGTCCATGCCAGAAATAAAGCAATACTTGTGTTAAATGCATTCTAAGAATGTATGTGTGTGTGCGTGCGTACCTGCCTTCATGTCTGTCCTCGCGCAATGTAAATCCAAAGTATCGAGTTCTTCATACTCGTCTTCCAAATAAGGATTCAGATTGTACAGTAAAAACCTTATTGTCAGCACTTTATTTGGAATTGTGTTATTCTATATAACTAATGCAGTCACTGAGTCCAATAATAAAATTTCAGTGGTTCTTTACATTTCTATTTTGTGAAAGTTTAGTTCCTGTTTCATTCATTTTCACACCAAGGATAAGGACGGTTTGGGCTACAAGCCTGCATAAGATGGCTCAATAAAGAGATTGACACAATGCTATAATGTATTTAGCTGATATAGCAACGCCTAGAATTTTGAACGCAAACTAGAGCTATAAAACCACTATTTAGGAAGCAAAAATAACAAATGTAACTGAAAGTTCCGAACGAGATATCTAAGCGGAGATAAAAGTTCCAATGTTGTACATACTTCATTATCGTCACAAAATCAGAAATTCATTTGCTTATTTAGAATATTATTTTAATCTTCTTCGTAAACTATAGCTTGAATTTGTATGAGTGAAGCATGCTCAAGATGTTTATCCCAAACTAGCCATCCCTTTTAGACGGATGTCAAGCTTGTGTTAAACTAAGCTGCAATAAATAAACATATTGCTTCATCATAAAAGTGATACTCTTCCCTCGCTCCGTTAACTTGTGAGTGATATGGACGTGAATATAGTTAGTCTCTCTATTTATGTAAGTGAAACTTGTGTATATTCCGTCTGTCCCTCATCCCTTATACAAATATAATCTTTATAGCCGCTCTTTCACTCTTATTGTCCAAGTATATACCCTTACACACACACACACACACACACACACACACACACACACACACACACACACACACACACACACACACACAGACACACACACACACACAAGCATACACACGGGTAAAACAGGGTGGTATATTAATTTGATTAATACATTCCTTGCTTTTTCAACGCGTTTGATTACTATTTGCGTTAAGCTTGGTTGTGTTGATAAATCCAGTTTTCGTGTTTTCAAACTTTCAGTACAAATATTACTCTGTGTGGTAGTTTCATAGCCACTATTGTAGTTTGTTTTCTGTATTTACTTTCATCATTCCTGTCATTTCATTGGAAACCTCAAGAAGTTAGGCATACTTTTTTTGTATTTGGAATATACAAATATGCATGCTTAAATGGAACACACACGTAGTAATGACAGCTGTTAGTATTGTTGTAATCATTTTAAAGGAAAAATGTTTCTGATATATCTTTGTTATATTTATGCGTTAGAAATATTTTATACGGTTTCTTGAAAGAAACTAAGCAATAAGATCTTAGCATATTTACCAGACGAGTTGTATTCAATGTTTTAATAGCATCTAGAAACATTAGTAGCCTTATAATTCATTGATACACATTATTTTTAACTTTTGTAAGTGCTACAAGGTGAACATGGTTCTAACATCTTCATCTGCACTTCTTGGTATTGTAAAACTCGTCTGTATTTCTCAATATGATTTTTAGCGGTTCTTTCTTCATTACCGCACTTTTATTTTCTCCTGTATCCCCCTCTCTGGGTTGTACTTGTAAGTACTTGCTGGTGAGAGTAAATGTGTTCCATATAAAGATCCAATTTTCTCTTCCTATTGGTGGTCGGGTCCATTGATCAACTTAGCAATGAATGAGGGTAATTAGCTAAGAGAGAGCGATGCTGAAGATAAAAAAGGTACAAAACTGGAGTATTCCTCTTCTTTTTTTTAACCAACCAGTACTTCATCTTTTTTCCCCTGAATAGTTGAAAGAAGCCAAAGGGAAAACTTTCCAAGTCCGCTTCAAGATGTTTCGAGGGAAAAATCGAAAGTAATGTCTCTAGAATGCTAAGGCTACTACTGCCGCTTTGACGGAGGGAGAAGACTACAACCATAATTAAAAGTTGTTTTTTATAAACACAATTACTATAAAAGTTCATTATATTGAAACATATTCTACTTCAAAGGAGTCATTGAGTACATTCGCAGAACTTTCATAAAATAAACAATGTGAATATATTTTAAACATATGACTTTGAAACTTCGAACCAAATCTAACCAGCACAGCCTTTTTGAGCCTTTTTCTCACTTGTTCATCACCTAACTTTGTGTACAACATTGCTAACTTAATTTGACACCGCTTCCCCGAAAGAATGCCACGCAAAACCTTTTAAAATCAAAACATTTGCACAGTGTAAGATTCTGGATTGAATTTCAGATTGAGAAACACTAAGGAAACCTGCCTCACTTTAAAAACTGAATATCACAAAATCTTGGATTTCAATACCGAAGTCATTTTAATTCATGTGAGTTCATCAATTGTTGCAGTATGGTGGTTTCATTTATCTGTTCCTATTCGGAGATGTACGTTCTGTTTGAAGTATAGCTGCGAATAGTTGTTCATTTGCCGATAAAAATTAATAAAACTCAATCAAATTATAGCACGTTATTTTATTTGGATTTTGTTGCCTCATTTAAAGAATGCACATTCAAGGCCGTGTGTTGTGAGTGAACATACACTACCGTTAATGAGTGTCCACAACTACAATGATGAACCTTTGTCCGAGACGTTTCCATTTGAATAGGCTTATTCCTTCAGCTATCTGTGTAGCAATAAATTCGCATTATTAACAATAAAATTCGCTTTAGTTTACAGTATATTGTGTGCAGCTAGCAGATTTCTTCTATACCTGATCAGGTTCATACTATATTGCCTCATAATTGGACGGAAACAGCAGATGGGAGTTGCAGAGCGTGCTGTAATTGTAGCACTGCAAAAAAAAAAAAAAAAAAAAAAAAAAAATCCCAAGGAAATAGTCATAGAAATAAGAAAATGGATTTTACAAAATGTGTTGCAAATAATGAGATATGTAGCAGGCTTAAATGAATGTAATCACTTGCACTCCGCCCGGTACTTATCACGTCAAAAATCAAGTCTTAAGTTTATAGCAGAAAACTTACTCTTTGACTGCATTCAGTAGCTTATGTTTACACGCAGAGGTTCTTACGTTGTTATGTTACTCATATTAGGTACTTTTAAAGCTGTGGGGTGTTTCAAGTACTAGGGTTTACCTTTTCAGGAATTTGAACATGTTATTTTATGTCTATACTGCTTTCAAAGATAAGATTAACTCTATAGAATGTGAGAAGTTAAGGTACCCTATGTCAGATATAACCATTTCACTGGTAGAGAAATATTAGGTATAAATTTGCCATTCTCTGGATTTTAGTGCCCATGTGTTTGTTCGAACCCAAAGGATTCCTTGTTAGTGCATTCAGGCTTGATTCTCTAATGATTAGTGATTCTACAGGGTCATTATTATTCCTATCCGCTTTTCCAGCATTTATCTCTTTACCACGCTGGTACATTACCTCTCGGGAATTTTGTCTACCAACTTTCCAAAAATCCTTGAGCTCGTCCATGATACTGTAAAGGACACGTTAAAAAATAGTTGAACCAGCTTTCGAATACAGTCGGATCAAGGGAATGTGAATTCATTTCAAAAGTGAAGGACGCAATTCTCGGAATTTGCAGCGTTTGCGAAGAAGTATTTTCTTATTTGTTTCCATCTTAAGTAGTAGCTTTGTAACTGTTGTTAATAATTTTTCAGTTGTCCCTAACAGTTTTATCACCCAGGATGCACAGTTTGGTGCAAAATGTTTGCTCAAACTGGAACGGAATAAATTAAGTTGCTATTAAAACACTTCGCTCCGCCATCTTCAAGGTTACTTTCCAGCTTCTGTGCTTACTTACCGACAAATGATAGGGACATTTCTTACGTCAACCCTTTACGGAGCTACGACTAGTATCTGTAGTGCATTGTCTGTTCTGCTAAACTATTAGCAAGTATAGTAGGAATGACTAACTTTTTCTTTCCTTGACTGGATTTTTAATGCCAAGATCAAACCAGTACAGTTGCTCAGTAATTAAAAGGATAAGCATAATACCTTTTGTATTTTATAATAATGATGATAATGATGATAATGATAATGATAATAATGGTGATAATACTGATAGTGATAGACAAAGCAAAAAAATTCACGACTTTTCATACGCCAATGATAAATAAGGTTGATGAAGTGTTAGGTTTAGATTGAGTTTAAGTTCTACATAAATACATTTACTAAACCTGAGTCCCCTCTGGAACCATCAATGTAAAAGCTGTGTGAATATTTGACATCTTTAGTTCTAATTACTTGAACTGTGTTCCGTTTGGCTCTCACAATACACAGCGTATGATGAATTGATAGAATAAATCTCTCTTCACTATCTGCTTTAGCGCAGATCAACAGTCTTCGCTTATATTTAAGTGAAAAATTAATTTTAATTTTGAAATACTAATGTAGCCAACGCTCCTTCGCATCAGTTATGCCCGCGTTAATTAATGGGTCTGAGTATTTGTACTGCGATAGAAAATCATTAATTTAAAATTATTCCCTCGGAGTTTCTCAACCTGGCTAACTCGGCCACTTAGATCCTTCTCTGGCTAGTTCATAATTCGCCCTTAGTGGAGAAAAGAGAGGGCGAAATAAATTCTTCCTTTTTTCTGGAGTTAGATTTAATTATACAAAAGTTAATTGCTGGAAGAAAATCTCCTCTATAGTCCGTAATACCGGGTAATCGCATTTCCTTAAAGTCCGATAGATTAGAAGGGAATAAAACTCGAGAAGAGCTTCTGAAATCCTCCCCTGGAAATCTTCTGATACCTTAATGCGTACATAAATGATACAAGGATAAAATACGTTGAACCTAGTGTAGTCAATCTCTGTAAAGCAAATCTATGTCTAGAAAAACATACATTGGAAAAGTGTTTCGATCAGACTCAAAGTTAGACACTTCTCAGTGCAGAAAGTGTTCGGCATATATTGCAAGCCCCAATTAGCTTAGAATATAATTTTAAACGTGTATTCAAGGTAAACTAAAATGCAAACTTTTTAAACGCACAGTTTGAACTAGACGAGAACTAAAGATATAATGTGTATTAGCTTATGTTAGATGCTTTTTCATTGCAACAGCTGCTTGTCCACTTTTTTGAGAGGAGACCAAAGTTTCAAATGAGGTTGGAAACTTTTGTTTGTGTATACAGTACCAATCCCAACAGCATTTATACTTGGAGAGCAAAAAACCTTCATAAACACTGTTTTAAGTTATTCCAGAGATAGAAATCGCAATGGGTTAGGTCAGGGGACCACGCATGCCTACTAATTGTTCTCATCGAAAGTTGTCCCATATGAGCTGTTGCAGAATCTTCTTGAAAAAAGGCAAAATCACACTCTCTGTCTCTTAATTCTCTCTAAAAAGGAGGGGGGGGGGGCAAAATTGTATTCGGGTATGTTCGGGTGCCAACTGTTGGCTCGAAAAAAATTGTTCCTATAACTTCGAACATAATATTTTTCATGGCGAAAAATTTAGTGTATGCTGCGCCATCTGCGCCATTAGCGGAGAAACATTTCTCAGAGCTCCAATAAGCGATTTCTGTCTCTCTAATAACTTAAAACATAAAGTGTACAAGACAAACCCATATACTCTGGATGATTTAAAACAAAATATCTGCCAGGAAATTGCCAGCAATTCTCAACGTGAACTACGGCGAGTGATGAATAGTTACTAAAGAGGTGCCAAAAATGTATGTATGGACGAGTGTGACCAGTTTCAGCATCATGTTTTATAAAGTTGATCAGTAAAACCTTTAAAAGTAGCCTTGAGAGTGTTACATGTTTTCATCCGCGCCTGTGTATGATGCCGAGAGGCCAAATACCGCGCATCTCATTCGGATGTCTTTTGCTTTCCCGGTAGTAATTTGTATCGTTATTTGGATGGTGTCAACATGAATGGCAAAGCAAGTGCAAGGAAATAGAATCAATCTTGGTTGTTAAGTTTACAGGGGGGGGGGGGGGTAACTGGTTGCACTTTATCCCAATGGCTCCTTAACAAAACATTTTCATCAACTTCGCTAATACATTAGGCTAAAAAATTTGGAACCTTGTGTGCCTAGGAGATCAGTATACAATGTCAAAAAATTACACAGGAGCCTCTATCACTGAGTATACATTGTGTCAGTCTTGCTTATGTTATACCTTCCTATGGTACCAGTAGACTGCAGAGCACATCGGGTCACAACTTCCGAGCGTTAATAGTAACAGACATTACTGTAATGTAAATGTAATGTAAAACCCACGCGACAGCCCACGAAGGGCCAAGGCCTACCGCCCAGCCGCTGCGTCCCCCACCTCTGCCCACTACAGGCGTCATTGGTGAGGTGCAGTACTGGAGGGTGGGACGTGGTCAGCGCCCCGAGCCCTCCCGGCCAGTTATGCGGTCTTCTCGACCTGGGGCCGCTACTTCTCCATGAAGTAGCTCCTCGATTGGTCCCCCCGGGACCTAACGAGGCTGAGTGCACCCCGTGCCAGACCTCCCAGAGGGGATAAAATCCCCATGCTGGTACCGGGGATCGAACCCGGGTCCTCCGTGTCACAGGCAAGCGCGCTGCCAGCTGCGCTACGGAGGCGGCCTAACAGACATTACTAATAACTTCTAAAACTAATAACTTGCTAGCAACTTAATTCTTAAGCAGCTGGCTTCAAGGCATCAACACGTCAATCATCTTTACTGGAAAGAACGCTGACACCAGCGGTCAATGTTTACTGATAGGTACATGAAAATAAGTTTAAGTGCCATGGAAAAACAGAAGACTACTGTTTTATTTCTGTTTCCGAGGTGTTACCTTCTGCAAGCCTTAGCACGAAAACGTGATCAGAATCAGCGTTTGATGGTTCATAAAACGGCTTTCCATGGTAATCTCTCAGCTTGTTTTCTGATGGACAACTTGTTGTTGTTTATGAGAATGAGAATTGCTTAAAATCAGTATTATCCTAAATTTGGTGAGAATTCTTTTCAGCGACCAGAAAGTATTTAGAAAAATAGAACTTGCAGAACAGTAATTGGAATGTGTAATCTATGTAAACTTCTGCTAATGCTATACATATAAAAAATATATAAATTATAAAATTAAATTATATAGTAAGTCTTTATAAAATGTGCCATAAATCTCTTGGTTTAATCTGGTTTGAATACCGATCTCGTCCCAGAGCTATGTCCATTAAACGCTTTTTCGTCAAGTTTGGGAACTTCATATATCTATATAAATAAATATATAAATACACACACACACACACACACACACACACACACGCACGCACGCACGCACGCACGCACACACATACATGGTCTGTAAAGGAGGCAATAAAGAGGGGCCCAAGGCGTCTCTACTGCTTAATAGGTTGCGTAAGTTAAAACACTAGGAGAAGGAGATTCACCAGGGTATGTTAAGAATTGGGAGAACGCTGATCCATTGACAAACGCATAGATTGCGGAAAGTTCTTGTGGAACGTATTTACGTCTACCACTGCAACAGATTTCTTTTCCTGGCCCCTTTCTAAACGTTTTCCCTCATTCATTTAGCATATTATGGCCACCCTAAGTTGGCAATGCTAGTGTGGATGATTTTGTGTATGTCTGGATGTCTTTAGTTGAACCAGGTATCGATTTCTCGGTAGCTAATGGCATTCAGCAATTACATTCACATTTTATCTTCCCTATGATGTTGATTTTTTCTAGTAAAGTCTCGGACCTTGTCCACCATTTGCTTTAATCAATTAACCTGTGCTGTTGTTTCTCGGTTATTAGTAACTATTTCATTTTAAAGAAAGTTTTATATATGATGATTGTTTCTGTATTAAAATAGAGTACCTTATATTAAGCTTATTATTTCAAAGCATATATAATCACCAACTATTTTATGAAAGTGATGACACTTTGAAGTCACTTTTTGAGAAACTTTTAATTTTTAAGTACAGTTTTGTTCTGTAGAAGACCACCTGGAATTACTTTGCCGTTCACACAAAGAAAACCGGTGTACCACTAGATTACATATTTGAAAGATGATCGACTTATATATATACATACATTAAACATTTAAACAAGTTTTTTCTGAAGCTTAAAATCTGATCCACATTATTAGAAAAGAAACTGCATCTTGTGCAGAGCTAAAGTTACGTGTTAAAAAGGTAACTATAAAAGGGCATGTACCTATAGTACCGAGTGCATACAAGAGTCTGAGCCACCTTCGCCAAGATGGTTTAAATTTAGTTGAACTCGGTACAAAATTATTCGTAACTCAAGAGGCATATCCTTCTAGAACACATTATAATAATAAATATTATTTCGAGAACAACATGGAACCATGAATACATTGTTCCAGCTCTTTGTGCGATCTACTAAGGTGAAAAGATATATTGATCTTTAATTACAAATTTGATGTTGCATAACCTAAGGGACGTAGAAGTGACGTTGTATGCTAATATTCTACTGAAAACTTGCTCCTGGACTCCACGGCTTTCATATTTAGCATACTAGGTTTAGCTTCATTATTATTAACAACACTAAACTGCGCTGCCTGGTTTAAAGCTCTCTGACCCTTCACATGACATTAAATGCCTGTTGGGGGATCTATGTTTAATGTGAAGCTGTGAAATGTAGTATGGGCATCTGTACCCTATAGTGCAGGGAGCGTCATAAGAAACAGTGGTATACGCTTACAACAAAATGTTATTTCACCTTCCACCTCCCCTTATCTGGTTCAACTAAATACCTTGTGTTGATTGGCAGCCCGTACTTGGTCAGGTAAATAAAAGCTTACACCTATTTATAGCATCAGGTCCGAAAGATGGTACAGTTTAATATCCGATGGACTAACTCATTAATAAGATATCTTGATCCATCTAAACTCTGTGGTTTGCTAAATAGAAAATAAACGCGAATATGTTTCATGATCCTAAATAGTTATGGGAAAGAAGCTGATTAAAATACTTTCTCTTTATCTGACTATCCTCCTCGTATGGAGGACTGACACCCCCTGGTACTCGCAAGCCCATGCCTGGGGTCAGATACCTGTCAGGGAGCAGATGAAACTATGGGCCGGACAGAGTGAAGACCTGGAAGCGAGTGGTCAGCCAAGCACCATGTATGACAGTGAGAAGGAGGATGATATGAAATGCAGGCAAAAATGATGAATAGAAAGTTGATGATGGAGTAGTGGTGGGGGAAATGGAGAACCTGGAGAAAACCCACCCCGTCACCGCTTCGTCCACCACAAATACCACATGCTGGTCCCTGGGATTGAACCCGGGCTGACTTGGTGATGGGCGAACGTCTAACCCAGCGATGCCCAACGTTTGCGAAAGAAGGGAGGTTGAATTTACTTCTTCCACTTAATGTAGACTGTGCCATTTTTAACACTCAGACATGCATTGTGATCCAGTGGCGGTTTGGTTGCATGTACGTTGCGTTTGATTTACGAAAGCACTTTCAAATCTCATGCGATAAATATCTGTCCACTACTGACTTCTTGATACTGCTTACGTTTAAGAAGTCTATCAATATTTGGCGGCAAAGTCGAAGTGCATAGCCTTATAAGATACACCAAGTAATCGGCGCATAACCTACTGCGATACAGACTCTTAATGCAGTTCAATTTGGAGAAACTCCGCAAATATATGTACAGCAATACTTACTCTTACTCAAACTATTCTTGCAAATGCTTATTTCTCTATCTACTTCATTTTAATGGACATAAGCATTTCAGGAATTATCTTATTACTAATTTCTACTAGCTACAAGGAGAATATGAGAATACACTGGGCTTTAAGCGACAATGAAATGTTTTAAGAGCTGGTTGCTATGCAATGCCATTGAAATTCTGTTCTCTTTGCATGACCAAGTGACTAAAAACGAATAACATATCCCTATTTGAGAAAAGCATAAATAATGGCATATTAAAACAAATAATAAAGAATATCTCCGAAATCGTACACAAAAAAGAAGCAGATATTTGACATAAATTGTGTGTTTAAGGAGATCCACATGTTTTATTTATGACTTAGAAACTGCCATGGAATCACCTGTTTGTGTCTGGTTGTGATACTACACGTCACAGGAAGTGGCTGATTCACCCTCTTACTGAAGGAGGAGGTGAGGTTCTAGCCGCTAATTACGTTAGGGTCTCCAAAGAGAGAGGCTTGGACATCGCTGGCCTAATCGCTTGGCCGCGGTCCAGCCCCCGCCCAACTGATTAAAAATTAGACAATAAAGAGAACATAACATTTACCTAAGATGAACAACTCTTAAATTATGAAATTTTAAAATGTGAGCGCAAATTGAACAAATGGGGTTAATGTGTAAGATTAAGGCATGTAAAAGCAATTTTTGTAAAACAGAGAAGCCTCAGTAAAGGGATGCATCGGAAAGTAAAGCTTTCATTCTCTTTGTGAAAACTTCTATTTATATTAACTTACCTCTAGTTACTTAACCTCATTTGTAGTGTAAATAAACAAAATAGAGAAGATGTATGCGCAGAATTCAGACTTATTTGAAGTACAACAGAATAGGAAGGTAGACAGATAGACGGGTTCATAACACTATTGATGTAGTAATTATAATGCTTTCACAGCTTCCTTTCCCTAATGTTTTATTTCTCCTCTCCACTCATGCCTATAGGTCTATGCCTGGCTGTAACTATCACCCCATCCTTAGTTCTGCATTCAAGTATTTCTCCGTCTACGCGATCCCTTTCTCCCAGGTGGACACCAATTCCAAAATGTCTGTGTATTCCTTGCCATACCACTCTTCCGATGTGTCCATAAACTTAGTTGTTTATGTCTTACCTGGTGTGTTACAGAATACGTAACCATCATTTCTTCCTTAAAAACAGTGTTCGTAAACTTTTTATAATGTTTCATGTCTTCCTAATCATTATAAAAGTGTTTTCCCTTTAATTTTATCGGCATTAGCATAACAATAGTAATATTAATGATGACGACGACGATGATGATGATAGTCATATTCAGTGCTACATCAATGCATATCCTGATTTTGAAAAAAAAGTGTAAGACATATTTATTCCAAGAAGTGTAATAATGTTAATAAAATGATTAACTACCACGGAAATAGAACGCTATCCTAACCCCATACGGGGAAAGTAATGGAGACCTTTTGGGGGTTGCAAACCCTTTATCGTTTAGATTAAATACAGCCAACCATTTACCTTAGACAACTGCGACTACTGTGATCACCCTCCAAGTCCTCTTCAGTTCCCTATCAAATTAGTACACGTGTATTGATTTTCTCTGAGGGCACGAGAAGAATCTGATCACTTCACCTTATTCTAGTTTCACGACAAGACCTTAAGGTCATCATTGGGGAACTAGATCCCAATGCCTTAGTTGAATTCATCTCTTGCTTCAGGATGTTACACATACTCATATAAAATGAGAGGTGAGTTTAATTGTGTCCTAAAGGTATTTCCACCAACGGCCATTAGGATCAAAAAAATTTGTATCGCTGAAGTATTACGTCATACTGAAACAAAACAGCGATTACTCGCTTCAAAATACATGACTTTACATATAGGTGTATAAAATTGAAACTAAACGCCTCGGTAGCGTGATGGTTAGCGTGTCTGCCTCACGTTCAAGAGGTCGCGAGTTCGAATCTCGCTTAGGGTAAGTTATCCGGGTAAGGTTTTTTCCCGAGGTTTTCCCTACCCTGAGAAGACGAATGTCGGGTAACTTAAACCTCCATGGACCTCGGGCTCATATGAGCATCATTTCACCCATTTCATCCATTCGTCCGATATGACACAATGTTGGAGGACGTTAATTCAAAAAAAAAAAAAAAAAAAAAAAAAAAAAAACAACACCATAATACGGAGTATTGAATCACGTTAAGGCTTCTAAATGCGTGCGTCAGTCTTTAAGTACTCTTATAAGGGGTACAAAAAGAACATTGTAAAGGTTCTACTCCTAGACAATGGCCCTTTTAATATTCACAATTCTATAACACAGCCAATAAAAGTCATACAAGATAAGTGAATAGGACTCATGTTTGCAATACCGAATAGCCATAATAGTTTAAAGAATGTAGATTTCAGAGTATAGCGGTATCTTTTACTGTGAGACTATTTAGATCTTCAAATATTATTATGTTACAACTAGAAAACTATGTTTATTATCCTAGCTTTATCATTTTTACATGTTTTCTTAGAATTTGTATCAATTATGGTAAATAATGGACCAACCATTATTATTAATTAATAATAATAATAATAATAATAATAATAATAATAATAATAATAATAATAATAATAATAATAATAATAATAATAATAATAATAATAATAATAATAATAATAATAATAATAATAATAATAATAATAATAATAATAATAATAATAATAATAATAATAATAGTAATAGTAATAGTAATAGTAATAGTAATAGTAATAGTAATAGTAATAGTAATAGTAATAGTAATAGTAATAGTAATAGTAATAATAATAATAATAATAATAATAATAATAATAATAATAATAATAATAATAATAATAATAATAATAATAATAATAATAATAATAATAATAATAATAATAATAATAATAATAACAACAATAATAATAACAACAATAATAATAACAACAATAATAATAACAACAATAATAATAACAACAATAATAATAACAACAATAATAATAACAACAATAATAATAACAACAATAATAATAACAACAATAATAATAATAACAATAATAATAATAACAATAATAATAATAATAATAATAATAATAATAATAATAATAATAATAATAATAATAATAATAATAATAATAATAATAATAATAATAATAATAATAATAATAATAATAATAATAATAATAATAATAATAACAATAATAATAATAACAATAATAATAATAACAATAATAATAATAACAATAATAATAATAATAATAATAACAATAGTCCTAACACTAACAATAATAGCAATGATCACATCACAATCATAATAATCATAACAATAATATAATAAATGTAATAGGAATATTATTATTATTAGTATTAGGTTTATTATTGTTGCTACTATTATTATGTATTAATGATAGCTCGTTATTGTGATTTTAAAACATTACATAGTATAGATAGACGTGTTTTATGATAACACTATATAATTGTTGTTGAATTTAATTCAGTAGAGATAATTATGCTTTCATTGCACCAACATAAAATTATTTGATATTCGGCCCTTTTTGTTTTATTTTAACGCCTTTTGAACCAGTAGATCATACTGTTTAAAGAATGAACGAAGTCGCTGAAATGATACTCCACCGAGGCCGGCGTCCTTAAAGATTTAAGTAGCTCACAATTTTTCTTTTCAGTATAAGGGAAAGTTCCGACAAAATAAATCATCCTACCTACATTCGAACTCGAGACTCGAATGTGAGGCAGACACACCACCCCCACACCTCAGAGACTGAAATCAATATCTTTTGTTTGGTAATACCTGTATGTTGGATTTACCAAGCAATCTTTTCTGAGGCAGTAAAGCTTATGGTTGGCATTCGGGTGGTCCCGTTTATATCCGGGCGACAAAGATAGGTGCGTCGCCTCGGATCAGTGAAGATTCCCCAGTGGAAAAACAGTTCTACCTGGCGCCCAGTATTTGATGGTACTGTCTATCGCGTGTTTTCTGAGGTAGGCTTATAGCATGGACCACCGGTTGAGTGACCTCCTGGGAATGTTCTATCGCCCACGCTTGAATAGGCACAATATGGTCTCCTCCTTCGCTAAGCAACGCCGGCTTCCAAATCTAGTCGCACTTTGGACACCTGCCTAATCTCTACTTCCTGAAGGCGGTTGTACGACACAATCTGTCCGTTTGATGGCCTACGCAATACCCCACAGTTTGGAAATGACCTCCGTTTTTTCAATGAAATACATAATTTTAATGCATACAAAAGTAAATTAGAAAATGTTTGGATTTTAACTAAGCTATGATGATAACAGTCATAGTGATTCATAATGGCTCGATATCGGTTATAGGTTCACTTCCTTACTTGATGAATTCAGTATTATATTTAACGCATTTCTTAGTACATACGGCACCATAAGCGGTGGTCACTGATCATACATCCAATGAAATTATGTTTCATAAAGACACTTTGGGAAGGAACCGTTCCAGGCCTAAATTTTGGCCACCTCCCCTCTAACGCCAACTGAGGAACACCTGTCAAAAAAGTCCTGGCCAAATTTGAACCACGGAGACGTTTCCCTTAATAATGACTGGGGGTCGAAGCTTCATACAGCTGTCACTAAATGAAGCGATCGCAATCTATATGCCACAGGGGCAGAGTGTGCGAGTGCAGTGACAACAGAAGACACAACTGGGCTTACTGCCCACAGTGCATAATGTCCCAATTTGTTCACTATTTCCACACACGGAGTATTATTTTGTTGTTCAACGACGCTGTCAATTGCCAGGATCACATCAGCGTCGCCGGTGTGCCGGAATTTTGTCCCGCAGGAGTTCTTTTACATGCCAGTAAATCTACTGACATGGAGCTGTCGTTTTTAAGCACACTTAAAAACCATCGGCCTGGGCCGGGTTTGAACCCGCGACCTTGGGACACACACGGAGTAAAATGCCTCCAGCACGGAAATAAAAATATTCACGTATTGCTGAACTTGTACAAGAATTTGGGTGTTATTATTTTACTACAGATGGCGACAGCATTGACTGTAAATTATGCAACAAAGTTAATTACAACTTTCTTCTGTCTACTGTACCTAGCCTCCTGTTTGTTGCTATCATATAACAGACTGATCCCTCCCACTTCCTGTAGTCCACACTCCGCAACCTTTCGTTCTCTGTGTGGAGGTTCGCTACTTAGCAATAAGGCTTGTCGCTGATATAAATAACTTGTGCATGTTGCAGATTAGAATAAATTTTACTTCATTAAAACTTTTATTCATTTATCGTTTGTAGAACGCAAAATAAAAATGGCACATTCTTTGTACAGGGACATATGTGAATACCGAAGCTAGAGCTTCGCAATATTTAAGAACTGTATTTTTATTGTCCTCATTATCAAGGTTTAGCCTTATAACACACATTTCGGTCCCATCAATTTAAATCGCTAGATCCACATTTTTTCTCCGTGTGCCAAAATGTATTTGAAACCTTTATAGTGCCATTTACGTAATCAGAAAGCCATCCTTTTTTGTTCAATTCAGCGTATTCTTTCCACTTTTTCTACACTTTTCCCTTTAAGTTTAAAAATGATCCCTTTTCGTACCTTCCCTGCTATTTCTATCCTTTAATTATATTCCCCTACACATCTCAGAAATCTCATCATGCGGCTTCTTCATTTCTGGTTGCTGCTTAAGGCCTTGCAATTATTGTATACAACCTTCATTTTGTTTACTTTGAGAGTTCTTTAATTATCGTTTCGTAATGCAACATATATAATTAAATGCATTTATTTTAATAACTGTTATATGAGATATACTGTGACTAAAGTAGTCATTATTATTGAATTCTCCTTTCGGAACAATTTTTATTTCTATCAGTAACCTATTTTTACTATTATTTCAAACTATGATGATAACGTTTTCCTAACACTGTGATATGAAACGCAAGACGTGGGATTCCACAAATAACACGTTAAAAGGATAAAATGCAGCATTGTGTTCAGGGTTTGTCTCCAGAATTTCGCCAATAGTCCCTTGGAAGCAACACAATAGCATAAAGGTTTTTAGCTCTGTCTCTCATAATGGTTTTCCAATGCATCCATTTGGTGCTTTTATTTTGTCCCTTTTTGTATCAAAAGATACGAAAAAGCACGAGTATAAACCGTATTTACCTGGATTTATTTCCTCAGCTTCAACCTCAAACAAGAAATTAAAAGTCTTGTATTGCGTTCGCACAATTTTGGTTATTCGCCCTTTTACGAAATATTTATAAAAATGCTTATTCTATCTTCTTCGTGGTAATCGAGATAACCATTTGTAGAAGTGGTTTTAGTGTAGGCACAATGAAAATAGAGGAATACAGTAATACAGTAGGCTTAAACAACAGTCAAATCTTTTAAACGCTGGTCACTATATGATGACTTTGAAATTGTGTTCTCTTTCCATGACCAACAGGAAAAACGACTCATTTCCCATATAAGAAAAGTATAAGTATTTGAAAAATAAAATAAAAACGAATTCTCAGAAATACTAGCTACATATTCTGTCAACTAAAAACTTTTTTTCGATCTCTTTCCAGATATTAAAAGAAATATTTAGAATGAAGAAGACGTTAGAGGACATTCCCAGAAAATTGTTTCATTTTGCATAAAAATACCTTAAATATATGCTAGTTTAAAAAAAAAGATCAACTATTTAAAAAAAAAACAAACAAACAAACATTTTCGATAGATTGTCAAACTGAGGGATTGACTCAAGGTTAGTTCTCTCTTCTTTAAATTTTTGAACTGAAATTGCAAGTTGGGTATTTAACCAACTTTTCGTTTTTGAGTTATACTGTTCACAAGCACGCGCACAGCACACACAGATAGGCGCAGACCCCTTTTTATATAAGTGGTTTCTATTTGGAATCAGAGTCTGGAAGCATGTGAAATCTGGATGTAGGACTTTTGGGTGGAGCACAAATTTTATAGAACTAAACACTAAAAGTGTTTAAGCATCAGCTGAGGGTTACTTCTCTGAGTCCGGAACATATTGAAACATTCAAGATCAATGAAATACATAATTTTAATGCATACAAAAGTAAATTAGAAAAAGTTTGGATTTTAACTAAGCTATGATGATAACAGTCATAGTGATTCATAATGGCTCGATATCGGTTATAGGTTATAGAACGACAGCACATACCTCACAGACTTATACCTACATACATTTATTGCTGCAACTAATACTCAGAAGTAAAGGATGAAGTGAAGAAATCACAGGAAGATACAGGCCGCAGGCGGTTGGGCCTCAAAGACGCACGGAAGTCAGTGACTGTTCCAAATTCGAATACCTTTCCCACAGCTGGAGCAGTTTTGAGAGGGCAAGAAACGTTCCGTCGGACAAGACGCCCTCTAGTTTCCAAGTGTTTCCTTTGGCCAAGGATCCGCGCTATCTGTCCGGTCCCGCCATAAGCCAGGAAACCTAGGAATACAACTGAAAGATAAAAGAAAGGGAAATGAATGTGTAAATTATAGATTGAAATCCTGGTAGATAGAAACCATTCCAGCATTCGCCTACTAACTAGGCAAACCACGAAAAAGCCAAGTTAGATGTACGCGGTCAAGGGAATTCAAACCTGAACTGCCCAAATATCTTACACTACGGCACAGAATTATATGGTTTATCCAAAACCCTCCATGGAGGCGAAAGGGCGCTATGATCTTTGTAATACGGTCTAGAAACACATGAGCAAATCAGTAGGTAGAATAATTGGAGTTCTCCACTGAGTTGTTTTAAAATATTAAAGGTATATATGATTGTCTTGCTGGATTGGCGACGATTAATATCTGAGTAAGACACTGACAATGGAGAGCACAAGTTCAACAAATGTGTCATAGGCATTTTTTCGCAATGAGTTCAACGGCCCAGAGGAAAGTGCGAATGCTAGGAAGGAAGCACAGTTTCAAGTATGACTTACCAAGCAATTCATTAGTTCTTTTTTTTTAAACCTTCCTTACACTGTAAGTAACTTACGAAAATTATACATACACACTTGGTTTGAACTACTGCACACTTTGGGGATATCATTTCATCAATGTAGGTCTGAAGTCAAATATTTCGTAGATATAAATGCTTCCCCTTTCACAACTGAGAAGTATGGAGTGCACTGCTAAACCTCACCTCTTGTTTACCACAAGGGCTATATGACTCATTTTGTGCATTACGCTTTATTTTAAACTGTCCGTATTTTAATTCTTTTCATAGAAATGAAACATTTTAGGTATGGAGAATCACCCGAAATCATTACATGATGTTGTACTCAGGTGCTAAATATATTTCTCCAACACCTACTTTTTTAGTGGCATTACTCTCTCTCTCTCTCTCCCCTCTCCCTCTCGCTCTCGACCTTTCCCTCTGCCCGCTTCTGTCTCTGCTTTTTCTGAAAATGCTTCTTTTTGTACCAGGGTACTTAAGAATGCGCATTTCTTGTTATAATCAATTTTCAGATGGAATACAATTTTTTCACTACTACAATTAAGCGGCTCGGAAACACGAATATTAACCCTTTCAAGACCAGGATTTTTCCCCTTTTTAAAGAATATTGTTATACAAACATCAAAATAATATTTAAATAGATTTATTTTGATACAAAATACGCTTATTTTAATAAGCAGAAAAACGTATTTCATCGCGTCATTGCATGCTAAATATATGTTTCGTTGTCTAGAAATCAACTGAAAAAGATTTTATCCAACTAAAACTGCTATAGGCAACTCCCAGTCTGATTTTGCTTTGATTCCCACATTTGTACAGTGGCAGAAAGCTGCAAATCATTTGGTATGAATCGAACTCCTTTGTGGCGTTAAGATATTCCCATTTCACAACCATAAATATGCTGTTGGTGGAGTGTGACCAGACCCACTGTATGCTCTTTGTCGCCTGTGGTTTGGGATGGGTTGGGCACATGTTAAATAACGGTGGCACGGAATGCCTAGATCATGAAGTTGCCGGTAGAAACACCCAGTGCGATATCTGTTTTTAAATGTTAAAAACATACTTCTATAATCACTTTTAACCAACGTTGCACTATAAACAGTGACTTTTGGTTCACTTGATATAAACCACAGCAGTTGTATTGTAGATCAAGAATACATTTCTATCTATTCAAAGAATACATTACAAATGAGTGTGGCACACAATGCTAACACCCTACTTCAAAACAATCCAACGCAGAGGCACAAAATGCCAAGTTCAGATGAAATTCTGGAAGTTTAAGAAATACAGTACATATGGCAGCACCTTACTAAGTCAGATTGTTTTCTATCACCTTTTCCTTTATATATTCGCACTATCATACTTATTCTCCAATTCTTGGGTATCCGTTTTGTCTCCCGTATTTAATTCAACAGGTTTATCACTATTTTTCTCTTAGTTCCATCTTTTGCCAAAGATTTCCAAAATTCTCCTGGGATACCATCTATACCACTTGTTTTGTCAGCTTTTAACCTCTTAATCTGTTCACATAATTCTGTGTCAGTGATTTCCCATCTAATGCATCAATAACTTGATGGCCCTCCTGTAAAAGCACTTCTATTCTGAGCTTGTTATCTTGGCCTAACAGTGACTGAAAGTGTGTACACCATTTTTCAGGGTTTATATTCTCACCCAGTTTCCGCCTATTTTTGTATAGATATTTTACTGTAGACCATATTTTCTTTACATTATGAACTTTTGCTGTCTCGTTTCACATTCTGCTTATTTTTATAACCCATTCTCGCTTTTTCTCCCCAATAAGGCACATATATGCCCATTTAAGAGTTAAAAAGTATTTCCTCTCTTCCCTTTCCCCCGATTACCACCAGTTTCTCAGTTCGTGTCGCTCTTCTCTTTACCATTTGGCAATCTTTATCAAACCAGTCTTTTTACTGTCATTATAAATGTCAACCTTCATTCTGCCACCGGCATGTCTAAACTAAATTCGACTAATTCTAAAACCTCCTCAATTTTTCCTATATTTAGTAAGCTCTGCATGCTCTCTTGTAAGTAGTTTCTGAGTTTAATTCTTTATAAAATATTTCATACTATTTCTCAGTCCATCTGTAAACTTGTACAAATCTATAGTACCCTATATATTCTTCCTTCCTAGCAGTATTTGCTTCTGTTAATTGTAATCTCAGAGGGAAGAGGAAGCTAGATGCTACGTTATTTATGACTTCAAAATCTAAAATCCATTGGTCATTCTTGTTAGCAAATGTAAAATCCCTTCTAAATCTTCCCCTTTACATCCACTGCAAATCATAAGATCATTTTATTCACAAAAATTGATGTTTCCTTTCTTCAATAGTTGTAAACTTATCATTGATATGGCTATTCTCTATTTCATATCCCTTATCATATTCATCAATTGGCTGTTCAACCTTACCTGGTGTTCTATCCTGGCATTAAATTCCCCAACAATTATTATACCTACTTCATCATATTTAGGTCTAAGCTCCTCAATATTCCTAACAATTTTCCTAAACATATTTGTGTCAAAGTATTCTGATGCAGTAAGTGGAATATAGATAGGAGCAATACGGATATCACCATTTTTTGCATAAATTTCACCTAGGAAATGCCACAGTAGTGAATTCTTCCACAATTATTTTTATTTTTTTACCATAAGTCTCTTATCTTACCTCACAAAACATCCTAAACCACCTGATGACCTGCAAATGCC
Source organism: Tenodera sinensis (assembly GCA_030765045.1). Lineage (NCBI taxonomy): Eukaryota > Metazoa > Arthropoda > Insecta > Mantodea > Mantidae > Tenodera > Tenodera sinensis. The sequence continues at coordinate 83,260,620 of CM060964.1, read as the reverse complement.
ACAGTAGTGAATTCTTCCACAATTATTTTTATTTTTTTACCATAAGTCTCTTATCTTACCTCACAAAACATCCTAAACCACCTGATGACCTGCACCTTTTGTGATTTGCTATTCCATTTTCACTACAAAAGTCAAACCAAAATCAGACTATCTGGTAGGATTTAAAACAGGTAGGAGAACATCTAATATTGTCATAATCAAGACAATTGTAGACGAATATTTGAGCAATAAAAGGGGAAGGGTTTAATGCGCGAGAGATCTACCTGAGAGCCGAAGCTCTCATCTCCCCACCCTAAAACTTGGGAAGGCGGCAACCGAGTACCACTCCTTCCGTGGGTGTTTCCATTAGGGCTGATACTTGGTTTCCTAATAAGCCCCCCTGCTGTTACACAGGGGACAGAAGTGGATACGTCACTTACGCGCGTCAACCCATCCGGGAAGACTACCTATAACTTTGGTGGAACTGCCGGATTAGCTAGCACTCCAACTACTAGCTATGCTGGCTAGTACCCGAGTTGTTGAGGCTACTTCCAACCCTGAGTTGACGAGTCAGGACGTTCTGTCTTCCATGAGTATCAGGAACCACTCCCCGGCTGAGACCAACCCAAAACGAACAACTCCAGTACGGGAGGGGCTCGTTGGTTCGGCCCTGCCTACTTCTGGTATCGCAAGAAATACCGCGGGTGCTAGAGGTACGCAGCGACCACACCGCAGCAGCTGAAAGAGTCGGAACCCTCCACCCCTATGTAGAAAAGAGGAAAGATGTACATGGTATTTCTTGATCTAGAGAAGGCTCTTGATACCAATAAAGAAAGGTACTATGGATAAAATTAAAAAGAAAAGGGGTAAGCAATGCATTTATTGAATTATTGCGTAAGATAGGAGAATGAGTTCTATGCACAATTGCCAGACAATAGAGCAACGGAATGTGTACAGAACATTTCAGGAGTAAGACAGGGATGTAAACTTAGTCCAGTGTTATTTACTTATTTATAGTGATGTTATAGAAGGGATGGGAGAAGTTGATAAACATGCACCAGTTATTAACAATAATAAAGTACCAGGGCTACTGTTTGCAGACGATCTAGTAGCAGGATCCATTTCAGTTGTAGGGCCAAAATAAAGCTATTAAAACTATTGGATAATACTGTAAACACTGGGGGTTGAAAATAAATAAACGGAAATAAAAAATTGTGATTTTCGAGAAAGGATAAAAATTAAGCAAGACTGAAAAATGGTATTGGGAAGGAACAGAGTTGGAAGTAGAGAGGAAAATTGACTACCTAGGAGTTAGGCTCAACAGTATAGGGGATTGGGATGAACAGAGGAAAAAGTATTGGCAAAGGGGAAAAACTCAATACAAATAATTGAAGCGTGTGTTAAAAAATACCAGAAATGAAATTTTATGGCTGGGAAGGATATACAGCGCAGTGGTTGAAACAAAGATGCTATATGTGGCAGAAATATGGGGGCTGGAGAAAGGTTGGGAAAATGTAGACATAATACACAGAATGTTTTGTAAAATAATATTGGAGTTACCAAGGAGCTCATCAAACGGAGTAGCACAAGCAGAACTAGGGAGAGTAGGAGCAAAAGGTAAAATGGTAGAAAGAGCAATTAAATACTGGTTTAGAATAAATTCATTGGAGGAGAATGACATTAAAACAATGCATGGTTGTACAGGATAAAATGGGGAAAGAAGAATTTTGGATGCACAAAATACGGATAATATTGGAGGCAATAAGTATGGGGGGAAACTCGGGCTGAGAGAAACAATAAGAGTAATGGTTTCTGGAGGGAAATTAGAACAGGGATGGAGGATATAAAAAAGCAAGAGTAATCTTAACGACAAAAGTTTATTAATAGATCATAGATTCTTAAACACAGATTGGGGGAGAGAGAAATGCACCGAATTATGCAATAAAGGAGCCAGAATGGGGTATGCACGGGCTAGGAAGGGGGTAATGAACTTAAGTGGCATGATAGAGATAAAAAGGGGGAGATGCACAACATGCGGTAGATTGTATGATAACTGGCACTATACTTTGGATTGTAATGATGCAGTTAAAGGAAGAGAGAGTCTAGCATCCAAAAACTGGAATGATTTGCCATTAGAATTAAAAGTTAGGACATTTTTTAAAATTCAAAATCAAACGAATACATTGAGAAAGCAGAAAATTGGAAAAAAAAACTAGGTTGAAATGGTTAAAATATCTATGAGGAAACAGGGAAAATCGAAAAGGATAGGAGAGGTAAAAGTAATTAGTGACGGCAATAAACTTCCCCATTATATGTAAAACAAAATGCTAAATATGAGGGGATATAACAGATGTAAACAACTCCACGAGGTAGGAATATATTAGATAAGGTATATTTATTCATTGTTTTTTATACTTGTTTCACTTTATTTTTATTTTTAGGAGGTTAAATTGTAGTGTTTATGAGCACAAATAAATTATTCATTCGTTCGTTCATTTATTAATATGCTGTCACTACAAATGGTTTCGCCTGTAACTGCTGTGCTGGTAGTAAAGAAAAAAAATTTAATAATAATTCCAATTGAAATCATTTGGTCTGAAAGGGTTAAACATTTTCCCCTTTTCAAAACTTACGAGCTTTAAAGAATATTGAATTTTGATGCCGTTTAACAAGCAAAGGGCCGTTTGTGATGATTTTATAGCTGCTATAAAACAAAAAGGGTTTTTAAACACACACAGTTACGAAAAATAATTTATATATACATATACAAAAACAGCATACACATAAAAATTAATGTAGAGATTTTTAAAGCCTTTGTGTGTCCAAGATGCAGATACTTCACGCAAGAATAAATCCATTTCATGTGAAAGGCATCAATAATAAGAACAAGACTATTACGTATCTACATATTTAGTCTTCTTTGAAATATGAACCATGTTCCCACAAAAATTATTCACCCTTTGATGAGTACTCGCCACAGGGCCGCTTCTTTTTGATGAAAAAATTAAAAGTAGTCGATCTATTGAATGTCTGTGCTGTGGGAAGAGCCCTCGAAGTCCTTGAAGCTATGAGGGGGAGGATCTTGCTCGTCTCTTTTACTCTGACCCTCTCTCCGTCTCAAGAAGTATGTCCTGAGAACAGCTCAGGAGTAAATCCTTTATCGTCCACTTTAACAAGAAATCCGAAACCTTCACTCGCCCACGCACAACTCTTTGTTTAGTTTTTATCTTCTGGCGCTTCTGTAATCTTCGCAGGGTTAATGGTGACGTAGATTATATCCACATTATTTTCACTTTAATGACTGTGTGTGAAATATGCTTTCAGAAGATGTTATTCCTGCAAAACCTAGATGATATCGTTAAGCTCTATATCCTTCAACACACGGTTCAGCTAAAAGAAAACCAATGTGGGGTATTTTGCACTAATGTTTACATTATATGAGAGATCGGTGTAATGAAAATAAATTGAATACCTTTTGCCATTCCGATAAAAAATTATAATTTGTATTGAACAATCCCTCCACATTTAAACTGATCCATTATGAACTTCCTGTCTGGGTATTAGTGTGGTGTATTTTTTGTTTAATTGTAAAAATATTTGTAAAAACAATGTTAGTATGTCATGTTAGAGATATCAGTATGTCTGGCCAGATGAATATCAAAATCAGTCTAAGAATTATTTATGAGCTTTGCGGTCCAGGTTAGCTGTAACGCAGAACAGTATATCGAATTTCGCTACGCTTTTGTACGCATTTAAATGCCTTTGGTATAATAATTTAATTTTCCCTCCATTAATAATAATATGCGGGTATCGTTTTGGCATTCTGAACTGTAACGAGAGAATCATGATGAATTAATCCATAGTAATTGTTTACGAGTGGAATCAAAATAAACTAAACATTTAGAAACTTTGTTACAGAGAAACGGACAAATTCACTTATGGTAAGCCAAGTTCTTGGAAACAAACAAACACACACACACACACACACACACACACACACACACACACACACACACACACACACACACACACACACACACACACACACACACACACACACACACACACACACACACACACACACACACACACACACACACACACACACACACACACACACACACACACACACACACACACACACACACACACACACACACACACACACACACACACACACACACACACACACACACACACACACACACACACACACACACACACACACACACACACACACACACACACACACACACACACACACACACACACACACACACACACACACACACACACACACACACACACACACACACACACACACACACACACACACACACACACACACACACACACACACACACACACACACACACACACACACACACACACACACACACACACACACACACACACACACACACACACACACACACACACACACACACACACACACACACACACACACACACACACACACACACACACACACACACACACACACACACACACACACACACACACACACACACACACACACACACACACACACACACACACACACACACACACACACACACACACACACACACACACACACACACACACACACACACACACACACACACACACACACACACACACACACACACACACACACACACACACACACACACACACACACACACACACACACACACACACACACACACACACACACACACACACACACACACACACACACACACACACACACACACACACACACACACACACACACACACACACACACACACACACACACACACACACACACACACACACACACACACACACACACACACACACACACACACACACACACACACACACACACACACACACACACACACACACACACACACACCCACACCCACACCCACACACCCACACACCCCCACCCACCCACCCTTCCAGCGTCCATAGCAATTTTTAAACAATTGTACAATCAACTTTTATCTTGTCACAGAGCAGGTTTTGCATATGTTCAACTGTTGAGCCGAAACGAACTTCTGCCCCTTAGAAGTTATCGAGCATGAGTGCTTACCAATCAGTATTGACATCGGGTGTCGTTCCATATTTTGATTTTGGTAGTATGTAAGCCCGCTTTTACTAGGTGTGGCACCGCAGGTGATGACGCTGATGATACATGGAATGAAAATGGAGCACCGGTGGAATGAGAAGGTGGGGAGACCGGAGAACCCGGAGGAAACCCGCCCCTGCGTCGCCTTTCCCACTACAAATCCTACCTGCTGACGCATGGGATTGAACCCGGGCCGCTAAATATCGTTCCATCACTATATAAGTATAATTCAAGATGAAATGTCTTTGGGCAACAAAGGAAACACTGAAATTACAAAGCAGTGTTCATGACGGTCAGTTATTAGCAATCGTATTCAAATTCAGCAGGAAAGTTATGGCATTAGTTCGGACACGAATTCTCTGCCCACTTGATGAGATGAATTCGAAGAAAGGCACAAAGCAATTACTGTAGTAGATTTGGCACAAACTTTCACTAACGCAGTGAAATGTAGGTTAACATTTGTGACGCGAAAGGAAAGTCGCATGACAAAGCGATAAGGGACTAGAAAATGGCCATTCGGTTTACGTCTACGAAGCTTTGGACTGTTCCGGTGCTCTGACGTCGCTTCCTGTCATTACGAGCATCATCAGCCTTCGCGACGCTTGTGCGATAAGACGCCCCATCAGTCGCGCTCCAAGATAACGCGTTCCTCTTCGCTAAGGACTCTGAATGCCGCTAACTCTCTTGAGGCCTAGCATAAGGGTTTATACTAGACAAAACTGTCACCTATAATATCTAAACAAAGTCAATGTACTGTAACATCCTTACGATATGTAATTTGTCACAGGTTGGGATACTGTAGGATAAGAATCTGTTGCGGCATATCGTAAAATGCTCTCTTTTACACCATTTCCATTCCTAGTTGTCCTTTACTCTCATTTTGCCAGACATCGATTTATCAATTTTCGGCAATACTTTGGGATTTGGTCCCAAACTTGTTTCTCATGCAAAATTACTTTCTTAATTTCGTAATAGCTCGTGTTGTGCTACAGTCGAGTGTACGAAAGTGCGCCGATGCTTTCTGGTTTCCCATGTTTAATGCTGGTAGAAGCTCCATATCATCTATTCCATACCAGCTCTGGGTGAGCCAACCTCTTGAATATCTTATTGGTTTGAATTCAAGTTCAACACACAGACACACACACACGCACGCACGCACACACGCACACACACATTAGCGAAGGAACGAATATCAGGCCTAGGAGAGTGGCCAAATGGGAGGAGTATGGAAATGTTTCACCTGAGTGGCTGAAAGACGTTTGCAACTGCGATCTACACTAGCTCCTGACTGAGTCCATCCGTGGTGGTTTGATGTCAGAAGTCTGACACTTAAAGATTGGCCTATGAGTACAGTTCGGTTTTACGTTCATGAGCGAAGGAAAGCGAAGAACAAAGCCAATATTAAAGTGGAGCGCTATAATCAGGCACACAATGGAGGCATGGAGTGGTAGCAGCGGTTTTGTGTTTCCTTACCAACATCAACCACTGCACATTTAATGATACGATTGCATGCTCCCAGGAACAGAAAAAGCGTCCCGTCCCCTAGATCAAAATAGTTATTCTGAGCTCTAAGGTTTCCACAGTTATCCACACAACACCACGTGTCACTCTCATTTACCATCTCTTCGGCTCGGAATGAATTCCAAGAAACAAGTAGGAATTATGGATCAATATCATACTCGATGTGTGATGGAGGGGTAAAAAATAACATCTCTTAATAGTTCTACTCTCATTCCTGAAAACAAGTGAAAATAGCCAGCGCAGTGTGATATGTTTAGTAACTTCACCTTGTAGTGGGAGGGAAGGAGGGTGAGAAATGAAATAGCAGTAACAATGAAGTGTACAATACTCATGATATGTATGCCAAATTATTTCTCTGAAATAGATATTGAAGTCTAAAACAAGATATTACTCAATCGAGTCCAGATACTTCTAAACTGAGAGTAACTCAATATTCTTTTCCTCCAAGTATAAGGAAAAACAACTCAGCTCAACCTAAAGGGAAGTTGGGTCTTTCAGATTGACAGACAGACACAGTACCCACAGTGTTACCTATTTACCTTTATTATTGTTTAACGCGTGTTCCTACTGCAGTAAGCATCCCAGGTAATTAATAACACGAAACGATAATTGGGAAAGGAGATTTGGTAGGAAACATTTCTGGCAGAAGATCAATGTACCCACCCCTGCGGCATTTGCCAATTATGAGGAGTGGAAACCCTGAAAAAAAAGACAAAAGAAACACTAAGAAGGGATATTCCTTGTGAGGTATGAACTTCAGTTATACCGTTCACGACTACGTGCTTTAAAGACTTGGGCTACCCGTGATGTTTTTTAGTATTTTAGAGTCGCTCCAAGTCATTTATGAGTAAAAAGGCAACTTATGACTTGGAAATGGGGTTGGAATAGATTGTAAGTTCTAATACAATAAATGAAGCAGCGACAAGCCGGCCTGAAATATTTAACCAACTAAGGATATTTTGTACAAAAGGATGTAGATTCCGCACTTGCAGGCCGTGGTTCAACCCATGGAGGCTTAGCGAACCTTTCACTTACATCTTACAGGAAATGCTCACTTCTCACCGAGTCATGAATGGCTTAGTGTTTTTATTACAATACCCGTGTTTTATGGAATGGGGATCTTCAATTAAGAGAGCAGAAATTCAATTCCCACTGCTATACAAGAGTTTGGGTTATTTCCTTTCTCCAGCTTTCTGAAGTTGCTTATAATTTCCTCATCCATTTTCTTTACAAATCTGTCCTGAACCAAGTAATTGACAGTTTCGTTCAAAGTGCGCAAGTTAAAGTATTTCCCATGATTATGGGCAGAGTTGTAGAATAGGTTAAAATCAGAGCTGAGCTTTGGGTGTGATACCAAATGAGTGCATTACACAGTATCTGATAACATCAGTTGGATTCGTGACGTGAATGTTTGCAAGGAATATTTGCATTGTTTCATTTGTTATCTTCCTTATGCCAGTAGAATTATAGCTTTATAATAAATGCAATCTAGGAAAACAAATAATTATTATTTATTTATGCCAATAAACTTACTGCTGATGTCCTGATTCCACCTCTTAAACAAATAATTGTTAGTAAAGTAACAGGTAGTAATAAAAGTAAAATAAGTAGAGATAAAATTACTACTACGGTATTTTGCATGGCATTGATTAATAAAAAATAACTGCACACTTTCTTACAAAATAAAGAAAAACTAACGTGGAATTATCTGTCTTTAAAGTTTTCCCGAAAAACTAGATTATTTTGAGTTAGACTTGTGACACGGATATAAAGAGCTGCAAGAATTCCCCGAGATTAAGCGGCTTCATCAGACAATTGTGGTTGTTATCGACTGGTTTTGGTGTATTTGCTTGGTCATTATAGTATCGATATTCCATTGTTCCGAAACCAAATTTTCAGTTGTGGGAGAGAGTGTTCCCGGTTTTTGTGTGGATTATTCCACGGATAGACCGATCGCGTTCACTTGCGACTGATGGCGGCGTTACATTCAGAAGTATGGATACCTGCAAAATTATCAGTTGTTTACCACACAATCTTCTACACCAGATAGGGGCATGTTTAGCCGTAGCACATGAAGTGTCTGAGAAAAAATTACCATCACTACCTCTAAATTCGGCTAATTTAGTCACAGTGTATGTCATGTTACTATTCACCCGGTTTTCATCAATATTAAATACCAGATACTTCTCCCACTTTCACGCAAATGCTTTATTTCAAATAAGTGATCGTGCCTCCAAGTCACGATGTGACGATGTTCTATAAGTATATTTTCCCTTTTTGTTCTGATACTTTCTCTATGTAAAGCCGAGTTCTAAAATTAATTTCCAAAGCAATCTTTGTCTCCATAAAAAATTTACCTTTTCTCGAACAACAGCCAGCAATTTATTTATAGTAGGAACGTGCTTCTCAACAACGTACAGGTCAGCTATAGGTCTGCGTATACATCTAGCGAAATTATCTACGCTCACCACAATGTGTGCAGGTCTTGGCTTCGAATGCTTCCCAAGGGTCGTTAGAACATTTATTTTACCACTTACACTTGAATCTTGCGCCTGTATGCGAATTCTTTGGTTGTTGTTGTCCATACAGTTCCATTATCGAAACTAAGAGAAATTAGTAGTGAGTGAACAGCGTGAATAACATTGGAGGTACTATCTCTCTGACGAAACAGTGCAGTTTTCAGGTCGCCCTGGCCAGGTAAACATGGGACCTGTCCATGCTAAACAACCGGAATGATGGCGTAATACGGCATACCTGTTAGTTTCTGCACTAGTTTCTCCTGCCTGCCGTCTGCACTCATTCGTGGGACAGGTAATAAGTTGGCAACACCAGGAAGAAGAAGAACGTTTGCGAGGATAATTGCAAAACCCTGATTACACTACTGGGATCTCTCTCTTCTCTCATTTATTCCTCTAAGGTCATGAGCTGGTGGACAGACAATAGTAGGAAGATTACTATGTGCCAATTAGGGACTTGGAAAGCAGTGATGATCGCAGGGCAGCTATACGGAATAAAATATTCGTATTATTCCGATTGTTCTTTATTTGTATTGTATTGCATCGATTTTGTGATAATGGCATTTTAGTATTATTTATATCATCGTTTAATATATAATAAGTTAATTACAGCATTCATAAACAAATGAATTATCCAAAACGAAATTATGACTTCGCGTGAGCAACATTTATTGTCTCCAATATCTCCGGCTTCGATTAACCTGCTGCCGACTGCTAAGTTGTGAACTATGGGATCCATATCTCAGAGTATGCGTGTGTTGGTGTGAGAATAGAGAATACCACTTTAATCGGCTAATTACTTTAAGGGGATACGGAATGGATTTTTGGTAAGGAAAAATTCAATTTTTGGATTATTGTCTTATATGAAAGCTTGAAGCCTCTTCTTCATTAAATCGTTTGAAATACCCGCATATCTATGCAAAAAGTAGGATTATTATTAAAATATGTAAATGACTGTACCCAGTTTCGTACAGCCAATTACAGTGGCACTAGTGGAGGAATGGAAATTTTAGGAGTTAAACAAATGTTTAAGTGGTCTGGAAAGAGCCATAAAGTGCACTACACTGATTACTTAAGAACTGGTTACACTCAAACACATAATTAAGTTAAAGCACTACAACCACATGGAGAAAATGTATGAATTGAAAAATGGTATGGGTGGGTCATGTCAAGAAAAGGATGAGTTGGCGACTAAGAAAACCGAAGGTTTCTCTGAGGGAAAAAACTTTTAATGATGGCAAGGCAGTTAGTGGAAGGCATAGACTCACATATGTCATTGAGAGGCAGCAGAGGTATTATGGTCTTGTAATAAGACAAAATCTATAAAATGTAGAAAAATGGGAAAATCAGTACGGACAGTTTACTTCCATACATTGTCGACAAATGGCAACTCCAGTCATGGCTTGTGTCCAACTGGTGCAGACAGTTGGTGTTAATATAACAGAGGGCTTGTCACAGGAGATATAACCCCATTCAAAGTTTGCCACTTGCTATAATCGAAGAAATAAAACCAATATTTAGGCACTTAGTGCATCGTGATCTAAAAATGTTCATATGGCTAGACCCAAAACATGAACGAGTGTGTCAACAGTCTCATGGGGGGTCGCATCCCTAAAATATATGTTTTTTAGGAATTAATACCTTGCACTTGGGAGTATATGATGTTATGGCCACCTTCAATGGAGGAAACATAATAAAACTTGAAGTACTGCAGTTATTAAGTTTAGGTGCTGGCTCAAATATTGTGGATGTAATGCAGCGAATAGATGAAGAGAGGCTCAGCAGTGCAAAAACTAAACTATGTGATCACTAAAATCAAGCCAAACAGTTCAAAAGAGGTGCCAACAGAAAGACAACTGGAAAATGAAACGGATTCAGATGATACATGCTATGGTGCATGCCTCTACTATATGTTTCAACTTTGGAGCTCATTCTCCGTTAAGTATAAATTTTCCTCATAGGAGGAACATTTTCTGAGTTGTTAACTGATGTTTTCATCTGAAATTTTTTGGAGTTGTTTGTTTTGGTGATTTACATACACTGATATAAGGGTTTTGAAAATAATTAACAGTTGGCAAAATTTTTAACAAATATGTACTATAAAATGTCGGCAAGAATGTCAAGTTTTTCAAAAATTGTTATTTCAGCTATTAAAAGGGTTACACCTGCAAACTATAAACACTTCAGCTTTCTAGGTTGTATAATTACTTAGAAAATGTTCCTTATATATGCCACGTTTTAACATTGTTAAAATAGGGCATTCCGTATACCCTTAATGGAGACTGACTACTGAGCTATTTGTAGCTAGTTGCGAATTACTTGAGGATGTAGGATGTAGAATCAAACGATTTCTTAATTTTTGCACGAGAAATTGTAACTATTAAAACATTGTATATTCTAACTTCTGACGTATTAATAACTTTGCGGTTTAAAGTTATTGTTTCCGTAATATCAATGAGAAGTCTCTGAAATGTTAAGCGGAAAGTTCTATTGCGATGACCACCAAGTATATATAACACGAGTGCTATGTTTAAGCGCTACGAACTGCCAATTGTAGGATCGTAGGGCACAAAATAAAAAAGCGCATGTTGGAGATACACGCCCTTTTATCAACATAACTCCCGTGTACTACATGATGACCCCCACCAAAGTCCGTACATTACGTTGCCCCATCCATGCTTGCGCCTGTCGCCATTCGGATGTGGTTACCCTTCAGGTTTCTTCTGTCATCCCTCCCACCCAGGGGTGACAAAGTACCGGATGATCTACGTGCAGTGCTCTGCCCCTTGCATAGTATGTATCTTTACCTCTTCGTCTTTTTTCACGTTTTGAGGCTGTATACCTCCTGAATCATGGATCCTGAGTCCCAGAGGTAAACAACATATTCCAATCGAGGTCCTAGAAAATAACCGTAATGACAAACTTGTTTTACTGCCTACAGTACCAATTAGTGGGCACTTAAGATTGCGTTGCACAACAGTCTTCAGTAATGTTGTACGTAGAACATTTACAGATAAAATTACTTGTTAATTAAAATAACATTTATCAACTTTTGTGCTAGGGGAACATTATGCCTTTTAATTTATGTTCGCTATAGGAAACTAACCCCAAGACGCAACACCCCCTTACGGGCCAAGCACTACTGCCAGACCGCTGCGTCTCCCTACTCTGCTCACGACAGGTGTCACGAGTGGGGTGAGTATTGGAGGGTGGGACGTGGTCAGTCCCCCAGATTCTCTTGATGGGTATTGCGGGCTTCGCAACCAGCGGCCGCTACTTCTCAATCAAATAGCCCCTTAATTGTCCTCTTAGGAATTTAACGAGCCTGATTGCATCCCGCACTGGGTCTTCCAGTGGGAGAAAATCCCTAAGTTGGTGCCGGGAATCGAGCCGTGTCTGCCGCTTTGGCCGCGCTACTGAGACAACCCTATTTTCGGTACGTATCAGCTTCTTATAGGATTTTCAGGCTGCCTACTTGCAGTGGGATATATTAGAGTTAATGTATGCAGAATTTAAAACACCATTACTCTGCGATCTTTCATACCTGCACTATTTTAGTAGGATAACTCGGATTTCCTCTGGGATAAATTGATTACACACTATAAGCCCAAAAACACACGTTAAACCAGCTGACCGTCGTAAAATAATCAAGCTATTCTAATCGAGTAAATAAATGCTGTAATATATTCTCTTTTAGTCGCTGTCAATTGTTGAAAAGTCATGCAATCAACATGGTGTCCACAGAGAGAGCTATATGCCGGTAATCTGACTTTCAGATGAAAATGAAGTATTCCTATAAATGCGGAGGATTAAACTAGTCCAAATAATTACATTTCAGATAATTACATCGTAATCACAGTTGAATATTTCATGTTAATATCCCACTTGGAAAGAACGGCGGGTACAAAATTAATCTGCCATTACATTAAGGTATGTATTTATCACCACTGTTTGGGCACGCAGAGACAAAATAATGATTTTAGACAGCACGGCCTAAAAGTAGAACCTTTAACATAATGGACACGGACTGCGAGCTTGATTATCCCACTAACTAACCCTTAGCACAACAGCCCTGACGGTCCAAGGCTTACCGCTTGGCCGCTGCGTCCCCCACTACAAGCGACATGAGTCAGGTGCAGTACTGGAGGGTGGGACGTGGTCAGCGCTTGTACGGCCTGCGCAACCTGAGGCGCTACTTCTTTATCAAATATCTCCTCAATTGGCCCCTCCGGGGGGGGGGGGAGACCCCCACGCCGGTACCGGGGATTGAAACCGGGTCCTCCACACCAGAGGCAAGCGTGCTACCACTGCGCTACGGAGGTGGTCGATTATTCCACTAGGGCAATAAAACTTGTATACTACTCCATTGTGACCAACTTTGGTTTTCAGTCCAATTACATTGCAGTCACACGTTGTGTCTGCATATGTCTAATAACTTGACTTGTTTGATTAGGTTTAACTTTTCATTTTTAATGATAAATTTATCATGACGGCTGCATTATTTGTTCACAATACAAATATTCATACTGAAATGTATCGCAATTCGTTGTAGGTTTAACCGATCACTATTTGGCAGCCTACTTTGATGAAAAACGTAATCATTTTATTTGATAGAACCTAAATAAATATTAATTGGAGGCACATGCACAAGTCCATTTAGAACAGGGCCTCTCAAAGCTTAAAATCGCACCGGGTGCAATCCAAGATGCACAGGGTTCTTGCACCGTGCATCACGGAGACTATAATCTTCGCAAAAGTTAAACGCATATGGAGGCAGGCCATACTGCAGACTCCAGCGAATCCTAAGCTTGCCCCTCCTACCAGCGCTGCCGAATGTGGTACACGCATCTCACGCGCTCTTATGTACATAACCTCTACCGGTACACACACTTCACTTGGCAACAGCGCTCCGCTTGAGCATTGGCCAGCGTTCACATGCCTTTAACTTTTGCGAGCAGTATAGTTAAGCTCGGCTCCAGAGCAAAGAAGGAAAACTTGGGAAACCTATGTTGATCGATAGATTTCTTATCAATGAAATAGATGCGTTCAATAGAATACCTAGTTATGGAGTAAATACCTGCAAATAAAGCAAAGAATGCCGAAAGTTCATATAAATCAGAGTGGAACATTCTTATTTTTTGAAAGTCGTGACGATAGGGACAAATGCCTCATCTACGGTACAATAATTTCTTGTGTGAGAAAATTATGTGTTGAAATACACTATAATAGAGTGCATCCATAACAATGTGGTGAAATCATAGGGGACGCTAGAGAGGAAAAATTAGAGGCTGCTACATGTTGCAGAAAACCATTTTTTTATTAAAAATGAAGTTTGTGTCAGTGATTTCTCGGTTATTAAAACAAACGACAAGATTTAGCACAAAAACGAGGTTAACCAGTCTGACACTGCACACCGCACGTAAACTTTAAACAGAAAGACAGAAAATGAAGTGTGAGATGGTAAAGCGAGCGAGACAAGCTTAAGGAAAGAGCGAGTACAGGTTTGCACCGAGGTCAACTTTTCGTAGTCGCATTTTGCACCTTGCACCGTTTGATGCTGCGAGGAAAAACCAGAAGTGAGAATAACCTAAGCTTAGGTAGCCCAGAAGTCATACAACTTTGCGCCAAAAGAGAAAATTCTCTAAGGAGTACCAGCTAAATTCTTTAAAGTATTACAATGAGTGCTTGCTGAGAGAAATGTATAACAATAAGCCAGGAACGCCACTCTTGGGAGATTTTGAGACACATAGTGCGAAATGGTTTGGCATTATTTTTCATGAAATAGAAATAGCAAAAAATAGAATTAACCGTTTAGTGGACGGAAATTTAGAATACAATTTCTCCATTCAGATAATGTCCCATAAATTTACAAGCTAAGGACATAATTATGGTTTACTATTACTATTATTATCATCTATTAGTGTTATTCGAAACTGATTAAAATGACAAATGTACTGTTTTATACCACATTTTGGGGTTGTAGTACTATTATATATTTAGTGCTTCGAAAAATATTTTTAAACGCAAATAAACATGAATGAGTGCATCTAGTTTCCGAAGTGCTAATGTTGGATCATATGGAATCAGGAGGGATGCATATTCGGTCTTCATTACGAATTACTTATAAATAAATACAGAAGTGCAGCAATGAAATACAGTAACTGGGGTTACTTAAAATGAATGTTCCATGATCCCGCCCCCTTTGTAGGTTGCAATATATTACAGTGGCCGGAAGTCGACGCTGTTTCTTGCGGCAATTTTGCTTATGTCCTGTCCGCGAACAATAGAAAGAAGGATAGGCTCCATAAACCGCCACCTCGAGCACTGCTTTTACTTATTTTCCCGGGTTCCATCCCAGTTTTCAGGATTCTGTTTTTCAACCAGTTTTAATGTCATAATCAGGAGTACCAAAATGGCCCATGTCAACGAGTTCTAAAGCAGAGATTTGTATATCTGTTATAACATTTTGATAAAACTGAAAAGTAACATTTTAGATTTTTAATAACTGTTTAAAAATATCTAATCTATCTTACATTATTTTAGAACATTTAGGCTTTGCAACTTTGCATTGTCAAACAAAGTGGTCTTTAAAATTGTGAACAAACAAAAACAAATAATTGTAATGTCTACCTACCTTGATATGTTACAGGCTGAATTTAAAGCTTGAAGATCCTACATCTAAAACACACAATTTATTTGCTTTTTTCAGAAATACTTATTAATCTGGCATTGTTACGGACAGGAACTTCAATTCTTCGGATGTTAGTACATGCAGAAAAGACGCCATTTGTACATAGCGACCAAGGTTGAGCATCGTGGCCACGGCTGTGCCTAAAGGGGTGGTCATTTGGTGACCAAGTTTTCGCTTTCTACCTTTCCGCTCAGATTTTCGTTTTAATAGACATTTAGTTCTAAAGTGTCCGGATATATTAATTTCTTAATATTAGGTGTTGACTTGAGTAGTGGACTCGGAAAGTGCCGGGTTCATTTTAAGCACAATTCTTCAAAGCGGATTGGCTTTACTTTTTTGGAGAAAAATGCTCTTCTGTAGTTTCTCTCCGGTCCATGAACTGCACATAAAGATCTTCATACATGTTTCTTGACTTTTACGTTACTAAATTGTCAGTGACTTCAATGCCTTTGTCGTAGTTTTAGGCAGAAATTCATGTCACTTTCAAAACCAGCGTCCACATTTAGGATTGCTACTTACAAAGCTTGAGGGTCGCTCCGAGTCTCCAGATTAGTCGTTAGCGCATATCCTTAGTTGGAAATCAACAGTTTCAGTGCCTTAATGAGGAATAGTACTTTGTCGCATATTATATAGGTACCTTCGTTATATGGTCGAATACAAATTAAATTGTTTTTCTACCGAAATGAGTAATCACAGTTTAAAATACTGTTATAGTTATTTATGTATGCCAACAAACTACTGTTGGTGTCTTAAACACACAAGCCGTGTGTGGCTTCTCATACTATTATACCTTTTTCGTTGATTTATATGTTTAAAATAACCTCTTAGGAGGATAAAATCAATTCGCTTTTCATTAGGTACAGAAATATTATAATATGAACAATGAATAGGATTAACAGATAAATGAATGACTACAAGTTGTTACATCCGATGTTTAATTACTTACATGCTCCTTGTAAATACGAATATTGCTACTGAATAATTTTCAAAGAAAATTGAGATATTAGGGGCGCCATATTCTCTGTGGAGATTTTGTTTATGGTAACTTGGAATACTCTCACAAGTTAAATGGACATCATTTGCATTATATAAAAAATAACAGTTTTGTCCTCGTAAGGACAATTAAAGGAGAAGCATTACGCTTCATTCGCCTTTGTGTTAGCAGTAAATGTTTGCAGGCAGGATATACAGAAAGTGTAGAGAACACACTTCCGTCTTGTATAGCTATGGTCCTGCGTCAGACATAAATTTTAGAAGACTGCCGTAGGAAACCCTCGGAGCACTGATGGGATAGGATAGGGACGTAGCATGTGCTAAGAATCGAGAGATATCGGTGCACTAAGTGCAGCCACTGAAACTGCTGCTTCGAAGGAAAAGTTATTGGAAAACTCAAGTTTTCCTGATGATACTGTATAAAATATTAAGAGATCCACTTCTTTGCGGCTAATCCCAGAAACTCGAAGGATTTGTGGGACAAGCATCAGTAGAAGGAAAGAAAGAAGGAAAAAAAAGGCTTAATACATAAGCCTTACCTTACTCATAATCACTCTCTCGGCCTATGCTACTCCATTGTTCTTCCTAATGCAGTGGGCACATAAAGTATGCAGATGTTATAATGTTGCAGTTGTTTTTAATGAATGGAAATGTATTATACAGATGTTGGGTGCTCTTTGCTGGAATACTGCTTTCTTCCGAATGAATGCGGAAGCAACAAGCACTACAAAGTCGAGCGGATCTTTCAAGAAATGTGCAATCAAACGCAAATAATAATAGTAAAGTCACTATTCCCTCTTGTTTGTGAATTCTGTTGAAATTTATGTGCGAGATGCACAAGATGTAACCTTTCTTCGCAGACCAGAGAGGAAGTAAGGAGTGCTTCACTAGAACTAGAACTGATAATTCAATATTTGGAACAACACCTTTCAGAAATATTGTATTCGCCCCCAAATTGAAAGTCCTAGCTTGGCGTACTCTTAGCGTAAATATTGAACAGAATAAGCAGATATCTGCAAACAACAGGCACGAATAGGACAAATATGCCAGTGCCGTTACGTTTTTGACGTTTTGTCAAAAAAATGCATTACAAAAATACTTAACTCAGGAAACCAAGAGCAGTCCTTCAATGTAAATAAACATATATTAATTTAAAGTTGTATTATCACAAAGGAATGCACAACAGTAGCTAATTATGAGTAGATTGCATAATACTGAAACACTTTCCACTCTGCGCCTGCTCTTCCACTATATGTAGTTTCTACAGCACGTTATATAAGGTCGTTTCTTAAGTTTCTTCGTTTCTCGTTACGCTTCAATACTAACAATACGTGGGAACACATCTCACGTACAGCAAAGCTACGGCAGAGTAGTTTGCTAGAGTTCTGTTTTGGGGAGAAGTTCCCAGCTCAAAGTTCACTAAAGCACTTTTCATCTTCTTGATTCGTTCCTGCATCTTCCCCATAGATGGCACATAGTTTCTGCCGGCATTGTGAGGCAGTTTTGCCCTTACGATAGTAAAACAACATAAGATGTCGGAAATGTACCATTTTGCTTTCCATAGTTTATAAACCCAGGTTTACGCTGTTCCATCCAACGTCAGTCACAAACACACACTGACATTCAATAGCGAGTCTAGTTGTTGACCTCTAAGTCGTAGGAGCGGTTAACTATGTTAACTTGAGTATACAGTGGGTTCAGGATTTTGAGGTGATGTAGCCCCGGCCTTTCCATAATGGGTTCCTCGGTTTTGTAGGATAAGAGGGTTCCGGACAGATGGTGGGCATGTTTGTCCAAATGAAACCTTACTCTCCGAGGGCACTAGAGGGCTGCTTGGTCGAAGGTCGTTCATCTCCCTGTTTAGGGAATGCAGCAGTAAGAGACGGATCTCTGAGCTTGGAGTTGTTAGCGAATTCCGCGCATTTCTGTAGCATAGTTCAAGCAAAATTTGTGGTTGAATAACAGTTACACCAGATAATGTAGAGATGGGAAGAAGGTTATCAACAACGCATTCTGACTACCATGCAGAACTCCGGTATTGGGTAATTTTAGTACACGGTGTAATTCTGTTTTGCACTTTATTCTTCATTTCACTGTGCGCTTGTGTGTCTCACTGTGCCACGCCTGAAATGGTTTGCCAGAATATTTTAACAAGCTAAAGCAGCGTTAGCGTCCTAGGAAGGCCATTGCTGCGTCCCGTATTACCAGCAACAAAGCTCTTGAAGAGGTAGCCATAAAACCAGTTAAATGCAGTGTTACAAGCAGCCAAAGGTGGAAGAAAGACACATTCTTAATAAAACGGGCGTTGAAGTTGAACCACTACACTGCCTTTGTTTTTCGTAACTATGCAACCGAAGTGATGAAAAAATTGCTTCCTTTGACCCCCATCAGAGTACCACGTTCTACTTCGGCTACCTATGCAGTATTTGTTTCTGCATTGAACTAGGATTGACTGTCAAATATTACTTTAAATTGTTCCAGTACCACTAAAACGTCTTAAAAGTATAAGTTATGTGTAACTTGTATGAAACACGTTATACAAAATTACCCAATTTTAAGCTAACGCCAAAAGGGTGGGAGTTAAGAACCACAAACCTCCATGCATGATTTGAGCTACATTAGAAGTAGTCAGACGGAGCGCATCACCAAACGTAGGCCTTATTTGTAAAGCTACAATTTTAGTACCGCATCGTGTGCAGGAGTGTCAGTTATGCAGTGAGTGTGTTCGCCCAGACCGAGAGGCCAGCCATCAACACTGAACGAAACAGCCCCATGCACACGGCAAGGTGACTAGGAATTGTGGCTTTACTTATTAGGTGCTTTGTGCTTCCAACTTGTCCCATGGGAGGAAGGAATGAAGAGGAGACGTCCATATCCGAACGACGATGTGCACTAGCCAGGTCGAGGTACACTCACTTCCACTTATGCCGTCCCCGCAACTTCGGGAGGCGTTTGCATGAATTAAATTAGATATTATGCCAATCATTATTACAGAGCTTATGCTACCAATGAGGGTAACAAAATATCTCGGCAAGTTTTAAAACAATTTTATTTTAAAAATGGGTATTATATGTTGTCATGTTTATAAAAGTAATATTCAGCATTGTTTAGCTGCTCATTTTTTACTTTTTTATATGAATCACATTATATCGACGGAACAATACTTTATGACCACCTTGGCAGTTCATTGTTTCTCAAAAAGACCAACAGTGAACAATTTGAAACAGTGATTACCAAAAACCATTAACTGCATGCCTTTAATCAAAAAACTGAAGAAAAAAAAGAAAAAAAAAAACATTTAAAAAGTTACTGAAGGTGGGCATAATGTACCTCTCAACCCTTTGGTAGTGCGAGAGTTAATAAGATGCGAACAAATACCAATGAAACATTACGCACCCTCATGCTTGCACTCTACAGTCTCTAATCCGTAATGTTAGACAATAGTAGCATATACAGGAGTGAGTTTACTCCCAGGAAAATAAATATCCTGTAAGTAAAGTGAGACCTTGTCAGTTGTTTATAATGTTACTGCCTTTTACTCGGACTACACACGCTAGTTCAACTGCCTCTCACCTCAAGTCTGCGCGAGGAGAACACGCCACTGCCGTATTTATGACCAGAATTGCACTGTGGAGTTATGCAACTGCTTTATATACTCACGCCGATGCCGGATGAAATGGGCCATCTGGTGCTAGTGACATTTTTGGATACTTAAGTAAACTGTAAATGAATGAAATACTTGATTGAAGTTGATGTTATTACTTGATGAGAAATACAATGTTGTCTTTATGAAGTTGGTATAAATATTCCTTCTCTTTTCAGCATTAGTGATCTTTATTTTTCAGCCAATGAATAAATCAATCATCCGGTGCATTTTGGGAAGCTTTAGATAATTGTTTGCGATTATGTATCCAAATTTACATATAAATCAGAGAAAAACTGAAATATAAGGAATACATTTAATAGAAAATGCGAAACAGAATAAGGGAAGAAAAAATAAAGGAAAAGAAGCACCATTGTGGTACACCACAGTGTGGTTAAAGTGAGGGTACCGGTGACTTAAACATATTGCTGGGCTTTTCAAAATGTCGGGTCCGAAAAGATGTCAAGCCAAAACGATTCACATATTTCTATAGAATATTTATATGATATAATTACATGCACTTCTGCTTGGTCGAAGAACAAAGGTAGAACGTTTCACGCACACCTCTCCCTGCTATATACGCGCCGGCTGAGAAGGTCGGTAAAATGCCCCGTAGAGCAGTGAGGACGGCATATATGGTACCCAGGGTATCTAACAATTCCAAACTGGCACCAATCCTAACGGTGGCTGGCCCTGCATTACCACTTGCAACCTGGGTGCTGAGTATAGACAGGACACCCCAGAAAGGAAGGGTGCCCAAACAATCCCGCTAACCTGTCGTCTGGTCCTAAATCCCTGAACAGATTGAGTTGAAACAGCTGAAAGGACAGAATGAACAGAAAATTCACGGTAGAAGAAGCACCAAACATTCGCCTACCAACCAGAGAAGCTGTGAAAGCACATGGTTACAGTGGCCTGACCACATGTATTGAAACTGGGACCTCCCGAATGTCAATACGATAATGCTGAGCTATTTAGGAATACCAGGAAGCATGCCCAATGTGTTGTTTACATCAAGACCGCTCTAAGGCTGGATCGGATATCGATGATTACTTGCACTGTAAAATACTAAACGCCACTGCGCGGCACTCACTTCATAGGGCAGTGATTGATATGCTAATGAGACGTCCGTTCTTTTCTGACACGTTAAAAGCTGCAGTCACGTGATTTTATCTCACGTTAATTATGCATACTAGACACAACTCTTGTAACGGAGAGTATGTCTGTATTTGTTATTAAATTATGTCATTAGCTTTAATTAGAGCCGTTGAATTAATGAGAGGATTTTGCGCGCATGGAACTGAATTTTGTTATCTGTGTCGGCTTCTGACTTTGGAAGAGGATAACGAAGGAAAAAGGACTACTCTTGCTTTCGGTGATACAGAGGCCGTTTGGCGTATACGCTGCGTTTCTCTGTTAAACTGCAGGGAAGCCCTTCTCCTTCCTCTATGTATGTTGTTTCTAGTGGCTGATTTCAAAATACGAATCACATCTTAGAGCATCACCTACAATTTCTACCGATTATTAATACAGTTACAGGGTTCTTAATTTCATCCTCGTCTTTAAAAAACGCGCTTTAAAAGTCATTGCAGCTAAATCAAAGTAACTTTATTTGTGACTTCCAAGGTTACTTTGAAGCCTAATGAAAGTTTCAAGCTGACATACCCAATGCAACAGATGCTTTAATATACATTTTTACTTTCTCAATCACGTACTTAGTAAGCCAACAAGGCATACTGTTCCACCCAAAAATTTCTAGTATGTCGAGACTCACTGGGAATACATGTTTTGTAACATACTATAATGGAGAGAGAACAAATTGTGATGCTCAGGTTACAACTTGTAATTTGAAATGTAGTGTCAATAATGATGATGGTGATGATAAAACAACCTTGATAAGCATATGATGTTGTCTATAAAATACATATAAATATCAATTCTTCTCCATGATCAATTTCTGAGTCTAAAGATCTTGTTTTCAGTTTATCTTCAGAACTGCAATGATCTGATTCATATAGATTGTCATGCTTGGATAAGGCTTCATTATCACAAGATAGATGAAGTCCAAATCCTTGGGATTTTGTAGATCATAATTTTACCCCTGTTCATGAGAAGTAGTAACATGCTATTTACAGTGGCAAACCAGTATTGCATAACTAACGAGGAAAAACAATGTCAGCAATGTGTAACCAGAATAGGCCCTCAGGTTCTGGTTGACCTGTGCGATAGGTAACTGCCTATTAGCCATTCTTGCAACTAAAGAAATAAGCAGATACGGTTGTTGCTGCAGCAAACAATCGAGTAAAGTGTTAGAAGTCTTAGGCAATTACATAGGTGCGTTCGTTCGCAAAGTACAACGTTTAAATAAGCCTAAGGGTTCTTTAAGCAGCTAGTGACCAAGGGAGGGTTAAAGTGCATCCATCTTTACGCCTGATAGTTTTTTTCGCCATTACTCTACTTATCTCGAATATTATAAGGTTCCTTGGTATGCAGAGTGTACTCCTTCAAAGTGCAGTAAAGATTCTGAATAGGTTTTGGATTTCCTGAACAAACAATAGTAAGGATTTCATTTAAAGTACAAAAATATGAGATTGACGCACATTTTAGTGGCATCATTGAAAATCTTCAAACAGAAATATTTTCTCACATTTCTGGTATAGGACATTACGCCATACGTAAGCTGCTGTTTTAAAATATTAATTATTTTGATATCCGAAGAAACGCTACCATTCTTCAAGCCTTATTCAAGAACTCATTTTTATATAATTTAATATATGCGATAATGTATGGTGTTTTTGTGCTTGTTCAATAGAGTTTGCATATTCCGCAGACTACTAACTTAAGATATTGGCTTGTAGGTCCTGGGGGATGTAATTCCTACAAAGGGAAGGGCAATCTGTAGAAGAAGATGAAGAAATGAATAAAATAGTTAGAGAAATGAAGCCCAGTCAAATAATTGTATTTATATTATAAGAGAACTTATGCGCATCGTTTTCTTGAGCTTCCCTTTTTACAAAGTATTCCCAGAAAAATGTATTCTGGCGTAAATTTGTTATTAAACAGGATCAGAGTGTGTAGAAGCAATGCCTTTCGTAGTAGTCATAGCGCAGTGAAGCAAAAGTCAAATATTCGAATGCAAGGGGTTTCGAAGCTTTTTTCTTTGTATGCGCACGAGAATAAACATAATTGTCACTTAGTACTTACGGAAAAATTCAATATTTTAAAATTCAAAACAAAAAAGGTCAAAAGTAAATTGGCAAACTAATTCGTTTAAATTATGTGTTTCAAGAGCTGTGTTTATTTGTTTGGGCAGAAGGTTTTGTCTATTTACTTCTTACCGTTGGTAAAATGATCATATAACATTGTTCACAATACAAAGTATTTCACGAGCCATTTCCAGAACAATCCTCGAGTAAATATATTAATCAGAGAGTATTTTATTACAATATGGTTAGTTACTTTTGAGGAAGAAATAACCAAACTTTTCCATGTAAAGGGTAGTTTCAGGTACGAGGACTTCTTTGAGGACCTTCGTTTTAGGTTCCTTCTAAACTTAATTACCATATTTGACATCTACTTGACATTTTGATTTTGACTTGCATTGTTCACAATTACTCATACACACATACCCCTAGACGTTTTCCAAAAAAAAAATATTCTTTTATATACACTAACGACCTCAACTAGCGTATTCCAGTGAAATATTGATATCGAAATTTCAGGTGGAATATAATGCTACTTTTACGTACTATACGACGCTAGAGAAAGTAACAGATTTTAATACTTGAAAAACTGATCACGATGTAAAGAATCCTGATAAGTGTTATATTCAAATTGTACATTAAAATAGTCCAGAGACTTTCAAACTGTAGAAAACTGACCATTCACCAAACACGTATGTTAAAATATATTAAATATTCATTCAATAACACTTGAGCACTCCAGATCAGATCAGAAGATAACATATATGAGGTTGGAGGCTATTGGCTAATTGAGTAAATTAGCCGCAATGGCTTTCACTGGAAGAACGAAACACGAGTAGGATATTTTCCCTTTGGAATTATGTGAGCGCTGAAAGATGTCTACGAGTATATACGAAACTCTGGAGAAGGCAGCAAAGGAGCTATCGAGGCTGCAAATTAAAATTCGTTTAGCAGCATCGGATGTTTATGTTCATTTCTGGCGCAAGGTTGGTAGGTAGGTAATGTATTGCAACACAAGGGTAGACAGCAAGTGTTGCACATTAGTTTTCCGTAACGAGGGCAGGCGGCATTCCCATGGGATTACTTGAAATCTTCCCTACACTCGCCCTGGATACAATCCCTTTTAAAATCTCCTCTTTGCATCTTTTTTGTTTGCTTGTTTGTTGCTTTCTTCCTTTGTGCTTTGTGTTTCTGCTTCTCTCTTTCTTTGTTTGTTCATCCTTCTTTCGTTATTAATTTAATTCTTTGTTCTATTCTCTTTTTCTTCTTTTAATACCTCATACGTCCATACGAGGGCTACTTGAGAAGTCGTTGCTTCATTGTTCCATGAAAGAAAATCCAAATATAGGTCTTGGGGCTCTGTATTCTCTTTCTTAAATAATGACTAGCGGTGCGTGGGTGTAATGGCATATAGAATAGAAGATAAATATGACACTGCTGCTAGTCCATCTTCGCTAAGGAAATGCCAACAGGCCACCAGCGGTAGAGGCTTTTTTAAATAAATCGCGTGCTATGCACGTAACATCAACTCCTTTCCCTAAATGCTATAGTTACAGTTATTTCAGACTAAAATATATTGAGTAAATATGTGACTAAAAATTTGAACTCTGGACTAATGATGAACATTTTTTTAAATTTTTACCACGGATGTAATGTAATGCAAACATATTGCAGCCTAAATTTCATCCACTATGCTCTAACAATTCAGACATTATGATAAAATTTGTTTATGTTTGTTACATCACCAAAATGTCTCCGCGACAAAAATGCTTAAATTTTGTTCTAATATGAACCCTGAGCTCAAAACACACACCGCTTTTAAAATTTCCCTGGATTTCTCTACGTCTCTTTCAGTTTGAGCTCCAAAATGTTTTAAACTTATGTTCTCTTGCCTAAAATTCGTAAATCAGGTTAAAGATACATGCTTAGACGCAACGGACAATAAAATCTAGGATAATTTTATTAACTATGTATTTTTGTACATGTGTAACAAATTCCGTTTATGAGAAAACAGAGATAAAGGATTTGAATGCATAGCTCAACGCGACAATTAAACATGCAGTAGTTCATTTAAGTAGCTTCCAGAAGCAAAACATGCTTTTTTATTTTTTGCATTAAACACATCTCAATTATTTTATACACTTAAAATAGAAAACAAAGTGCTATCTCTCATTTTTCATGAACTTTCCGTCAGGCATATCCTTAAGTCATTAAACAAATAGTTTACGCAGCAATTTTCATTTTTAAGGGGTAACGAGTGAAATTTTGGTACTTCTTTCGAGAAAGGAAAAAATATTCTTTTCTAGAATGACTTTTACGATATCCTGGAAGTATCTTTAATTATAGTTCATTTAAATATCTGCACGTATTGAATGTCTTTTAAAGTAGTTTTTCTGCACTTTTAGTTTCGGTATATTTCAATTATATAATTTACAATATTTGAAATTAGGCTTCTGATGTACTTTACAGTGGCTACGCTTAAAACTATACGATTTGTTTTGAAATAATTAAAAGGTTTCAGAATTTAAAAGTGTAATCTCTGTACTAAGGAACAATTAACTTTTCTTCTACTCAATTGGCTCCTTTTTAATTGCATATGTTGAGAGTTAACACCCTTGTATTACATGCAACAAGGTTTTAATCTCTAGCTCAAAATTTGCGGGATTGGCTTCCTTTTCTGAAACACTAATATTCAATAATTAAAATAAATTTACAATTGTATCAATGAAATATGAGTGTGTTCATACTCACAGAAAGAAGTTACTATGCACGAGAAATTAACTGCCTGGTATAAAAAGGTGTGGAGGGGAGGCACGTAAAATAAATGATACGTTTTAAGGTATTTCATACTATTATATCACCCGGACATAAATAATGAATTAATTTATTTACACATCTGATACAAATTCTCAGAGTTGTGTTCACCTCTGCCTTAGGTGTGCCAGCGTGAGATCGGCAGACGGTTTGGTAGTACTTCAAGTGTTATAGTTCCACAGATTTAAGTTTTAACTATTAAGTATAAGTACCTACAGTGATTACACATTACTTTAAACACAAGGGATATAAATCCACCTAAACACTGTATTTACTTAAATATAAGTCTTATGATGCAGTTATGCTTATTCTGCTTTTTTAAATTTATGTCGAAAACAGTTTTACAATGCTGCAAATATGTTCTAGGAATGATTCGGTATCACTGCAAACACGTTCCATAGTTGAACTTTTCTTTGTTAAATTCAAAAGAAATCTTGCGTGATGTAAATTGACATAAAGGGTCACTTGTAGTAAACGTGTATTGGAATATTATAAGAAATTGGCCAATGTAGTTGAAGTGTATCTTGCGTTGCAGATTTAAAAAAAAAAAAAAAAAATCTATAAAGGCACTAGCAAAGGATTTGATACTTAAAACATACTTGTCTATCGTGCAATGGGATACCTTCCAGAGGAAGAGGTGAAGCGAAGGACGCACAGGGCTACCAGATCCCGGGCAGCAGGCTTGGATACAGTCGGGGTACCTAACGTCTCCACATATAACATCCTGAAACCTGCAGGGCCTCTACAAGAGGTCTCTCAGAGGTCAATCCCACATCGAAAGATAGGACATAAATCCATCTGAACGCTATATTCACGGAACCTTTATGTAAATATTCTTGACTAACTATATATTTTGGAGTGAACCAGTGATTATAACAAACATGTTTCGTAATTAAAACTACCTTTCTGGTGAACTTGAAACGAGACACATATGTGACACAATTTAACATAAGAGCTATTTACGGTGAATATATGGGCTGAAATAGTATATGAAATCGACAGTTGTCGCGCTGTAAATTTATTAAAAAGTTGCACAGCACTAAAAGCTTTAAACAGCTATAGAAGATACAGCTACATGAATACAAAACAGGACTCCAATAAGGTTCTGTGAGAGGTTGACAAGTGTTATGTTATCTTAAACCAGAGTAATGAGCAACAAGAGGCACTAACTACTAATATTGCGTCTTGTAACTACGGAATATGATTTATCGTTCAGAGTAAACTATTAGCACTGGCATTTGTTCTAAGTCACTCTAAGCTCATAAACACAGAGGCTTTACTGCGGTCCAAAGCTAGCAATTTTCGCGTAATTGTTATCCCTTGCTGCAGTGGTTTCCTGCTGTAGGAAGGGTGATTAAACCCTTTTTGTACTTGCTCTCCGCCTAACTGCCTAGAGAGTGATGCTACTGCGAGCTCCTTAGGAATATGCCTTTTTGCGAGTGAATCGATACTGCTTCGCAATTTACAGATGTTCCCTAGAGCGCAAGGTTTCCTTACCAGTAGGAAGGAACAAGATGACTTTTTATTTAAGGATACATACGTGTAAAAAAGGTCCAACATTTGCTAAAATTCATTAATATGGCGTGAAATGTCATTAAGGTCAATGGGGAGTCATCAGGAAGTTAAGGAAACCAACACATGACAGCAGTTTAAACTAGTTGCACACTAACTACTGACTGAATGGTCGCCCAATTTGGATTGGTTAAACTATATGTAATTCTTCAAACAGTGGTTATCAAATAACAACCTAACTCTCGCACAAACGTGTACAAAAGCGATATGCGTGTCACCCTTCTTCTTAACCCAAAATGTAACCACCCATACTTTAAGTATGCCTTCTTCGTGTGATTTTGTTTATATGAACAGATTTCCCTTAAATTGCATAACAAAGAATTTTATTGGACAAAGTATTTTTCAATATATTTAACAAATCTGGAACAACAAAAAAATTATATTGAAGCCTTTTTGAGTAAAAAAAATTACAAGAAATATTGTCAAGGTGTAAAGTAGTTTAGGATGCAGGAATTTTCTTAAAAATTTACCTGTCGCATTTTTGGAGCATGCGGAATTTAAATACGACGTTTGTATGTCATAAACAGGTCTTAGTAGTGCAAACCTAAAATGCTTCATAATTATTCTGAACTAAGCTCGTGTTTCTATAAATACCGTAGTTTCTAGCACTAAATTATCTAAGATTTATTTTGTATATTATAATCCAGAGAACAAGAAAATGTATTTTTTGCAATACTGTTTGTTGAAATGAAACAAAAAGATACTGCAGTTGGGTCCAGTGCTGAAACCATCTGACACTCTTAATTATTTTAAATAGTTTCCTCCATTACAAACAGTTATGCAAGCCTTAGTGTGCTTCGAAGGGTTATCGAGATTCATTTACTGTTTAAAATTGTATTAACGTCTGGAAATAATCTACCTAAAAAGCGTTGCTCCTAGCAACCGATTCCAAGTCGTAAATACCAAAACATAAAGAATGAATGGCACAAAGAAAGAAGAAAAAAGTGACGAAGGGATTCTAGAGGTTGAAAGGGAAACCCCGCAAGAGAAAGAAACCCCGGAAAAAAGTGGAGAAGATGAGAAATGTCAACATTTGCAGCTTCTGGCTTTTGATGCACAGTTCTTGTGTTGTCTCCCGGATAAGACTTACGTTCTGAAGAAATGCCTGTAAGCGAGGAGTAGGTCTTTAGAATTTGGTAGAGATTACCCACTTTTCTATTGCATGAAAATGAGCGATGATATTCTGCATCAAACTGATACCATGAGACTCCTGTTTAATTTCTCCACTGCGTATGGTAAGTGCGGAAAATTTTGTACTCCACCCAAAAAAATTGATGTCGATATTTCACTGGAAATGTGTGTTTCGAGGCCTCATAGTCCCCATTTCCCAATAGCACTTTCATAAACATTTACCTGCATGTATGTGTGTCTGTGTTACTGTGAACGATATAACTCGAAAACATAGAGTAGATTAAATACCAAACTTGATATTTTAACCTCAGCATCTTCTACGGATAAGACACGCAGGTTTTGAAGATCTCTCCATCCTAAGCTACTTTTTATAAGGAAAATGTTTTGAAAATGTTTAATTTTCTCAAAACTGGATCTAAGGATCTTAACCCATTAACTGCCAAATTTTCTTCTTCAATCTGCATTTATTTTTGGGTTAGTGGATCGGCAGCTCATTTGCTTAACAACAACTGACTTACAATCAATGCACAAGCTTGACAAAGTTCTACACAACAATATAAAATTATAACAATTACAGCCAACACTGTTACAAACACAAAATAACCGTTACAAAGACACATCCCCAAATGGGGATCATGGCAGTTAATGGGTTAACTAAAATACTATTTATTTAAAATCTTTCATAACAAACAAATGCATATCTGGAATTTTCTTAGAATGTCATCAGAAGTCCTCCTACACGATCTGTTAATATGCACCATTTATGTCAAATACAATATTTTGTGGTTTGAACCATTTGCGAGATATTCCTTGATTTTTTTTTTTTTTTTTTTTTTTTTTAACTTTCCCAATACTTATAGGTCTTTTTCTCAAATAAGAGCACAGTATTTTTGTCAATATTTTGGTCATGCAAAGAACAAACCATAATAGCTGCAAGACTTCAACATTTGAGTATCTTTTAAAGACTATTCCTACATTCCACTTGTACCTACAAGGAAATAACCAATAACATTTTTTTTTCTTCAAACTTTGGTGTCGATTAACATGAACACAAACGTTTGTAAGGTTTACTTGCACAAGACCAGATAAAGCAGTGTTTTGTAAATTGCCTTCTCCATTCACATTGTTTGGAGAAGTTTTATAGTGACATTTTCGGATACTTTAGTACAGCGAAAATAAATTTAAGTATTTGATTGAAGGTGACGTTAATATCTCTAGAGAAATGGCTGTTTTTAAGAAGTAGCTCGTGTTAAATAAATTAATTTGTTATGCACCAATGAATAATACTATTATAAAATGCGTATTTGAATCTCTAGATCCCATATTTGTGACCGTGGATGCAAATCAGAGCAAAACTAAAACACAAGCAAGGATTTTCATATGCAAAAATGAAAAACTGAGAAAAAAATGACATGCATAAAGAGAGGGGTCCTGTTGTGATTAAAAAGAAGCCCATGTGGACTTAAACATGTCGCTGGGCTTTTAAGAACAGCGGGCTGGGAAATATATTTGGCTACTTCCCAATCAAGAAGCTGATTGGCCCCTCAGTGACTTAACAAGGCTGAGTGCAACCCCGAGCAAGTCTCCCAGCGGGAGAAAATCTTCACGCCGGTACCTGGAATTAAACTCGGATTTCCCGCTTGGTAAGCAGCTAAGGAGACAACCTAATTATTTTCTCTCTAACAGTTTTTGAAAACTTATTACGTAAAGCTGAAAAAATGTATGCTTTAGAAAACGAGTACCAAAGTTGAAATACACGCTAAACCTATAGGTAATTAGTTATGCCTCTAAAGCAGCCAAACAAGTCATACTTGCCACTTGAAACAAGTTTGGTATGCCTACCCAAAGCCTTCTAATATGAAGAGAAACCATCCGTCCATTTGAATGCACAAGTTTGTAAACATAATAAGTACATAGTGCCTTGAAGACATTATGATTTAAATGAGGCGTGGCTTTATACAGGCAAGCAACTCTTTAAATTTTATAACTCACATAAACGTATTATTTCAACATAAAATATTATTCCCAGGACAGTATATTTCACTTTGTACCCAATTCTTGGAAGTTGTTAAACTTGATCATGTTCAAGCTGCGTTTCCCCTTAAATGAGCTACGTTCTACCTCAAAATTCTGAGCTCTAAATAATGTGTAATTGGCATGAAAGAACATGATTAACTGACATATACTGTTTAAAGATATATTCCGAGTACAAGTGTTTTCATTTACATCAGTTCACGGATGTGAACACATGTACACATTTCTGTCCAGAACGTGTAAAGGCTTAGGTTATCTTGAACGTTCAACGTTTGTTTCCTTGGTCACTATTTTTAAATGCGTATACCTTTCATTGAAAACGATTCCCCCCTCATGGGGAGAATGTGTCAAAATATAGGTACCATCTATCCTCCAAATTATCTTTTTTTTTTTCTTTTCGTGACTTCAGAGCCCATGTTTTGCATTTTATATCACATATCCATACAAATTTGTAAACAAAGGGCCCGTGGTGTAATACAATTTATGTAAGGGAAGACTACCGAAATCCTCATTTGGGCCGTCGGATGTCCAGCTTACCATTTACTAGCTCTGCAGACTAGCACTTGAGAACATTGAGCAGTCTCACAAAACCCACCGGAGCATCACCGCCCAGACGTACCCAATCTCCCATGAGTATCGGGAACCACTGCCCGCCGAGTCCAGCCCAATGTGAACAACTCTCATTCGGGAGGGGCTCGAATTTTCGGCCCGGTGTACTTCTAGTAACATGAAGTATCATGAGCCCGCATCACAGCAACTGAAGGGATAGTATGAGAGCTAGCTTTCATTAATGTTGACAACGGGCTTCGGTGAACACAGGA
Source organism: Tenodera sinensis (assembly GCA_030765045.1). Classification (NCBI taxonomy): domain Eukaryota; kingdom Metazoa; phylum Arthropoda; class Insecta; order Mantodea; family Mantidae; genus Tenodera; species Tenodera sinensis. The sequence continues at coordinate 83,228,580 of CM060964.1, read as the reverse complement.
ACCAACAAGCATGACATACACCACCCAACTGTTTATTGCACTGTTAATGTTGGCGAACAATATGACCTACCTCATCATAGCTTCTGAAATGTTACAGTATAAGCCTATGTGGAGACGATTCTAGCACTGAATACAGTCAAAAACTAAAATTTTTCGGGAAGTATTAATAGGGTAAAAAGGAGTCGTTCAAAGTGTTGTTATTATTTATTTATCATCATCGTCATCATCACCACCGCCACCGCCAACGCCACCGTCGCCGTCACCATCACCGTCACCGTCAGCGTCAGCACCACCGCCACCATCACCATCACCATCACCATGATTATGATTATGATTATGCGTATGATTATGATTATGATTATTTATATCATCATCATCATCATCATCATCATCATCATCATTATTATTATTATTATTATTATTATTATTATTATTATTATTATTATTATTATCCACATCATCATCGTCGTCGTCGTCATCATTATTATTGCCAATGCTATTATGATATGTAATATTAAGTATAAACATTTTTCACGCTTTGTTAGCATATACATTTGTAAAATTCCAGATATTTTAGTAACATATAAAAAAGTCTATGTGCTTGCCTGAGAAGTATGTGGGTGCCAATCAAGAAAAGTAAATCTTGAGTAAGTTAGGTCGTAGAAAAGCGTTTTAAGGTTCAAGTACAAACAAATACTACTATTAGCTCTGTCAGCAGATTTTCATGAAGTGCTGGAGTGTATTTTCATTCGTGCAATTTTCTCAACAGTTTTCGAGGTACTCCGGCTAAAACACTGGCTCCTGATGTTGAGAATGTATCAATAAACCTCCGCTTTTGTATAGCTGAATAACAGGAGCATTATTTTCAACTTTAATTACCATTAATGTTTAGTTCTCTTTCTTACTCTACCATGCAGCACCCCTTCAGATTACTTTTTCACTTCATTTTATCTGAGGTGCCATCGTCCATAACCATTATCGAAAAACACTTCGCATGGCTGAATTCCCATTTGGCAGTACATGTAATCCTCGACTAACCGAAACATTTAGCCTCTAAGGGAGAGGAAACGACCTATGAAACCCCCATCTTAACCGTTCTCTCAGATCACTTAGCTGTCTTGTAGAGGGGTGTTGATCGCCCTCCAAGGACACGTATAAATCCACCGCTGCGCTTAAAAGACTCTATCTTACCGCCAAGATCTACTTTGATTGCTAAAATTCAGATAGAAAAGCAGATTGGAAGTTTTACAGTCTTAGGGCATAAAACAGGACTGACTTTATAGTCATAAAACTAACACTTCCTATTGAATTCAAGTACTATAAGGGAAAACTTTATGCATGCAACTGCTTCAGAAAATTGTGGTTAATTCTAAGATACAATTTTTCGGTATATTGTGTGACTGGATTAGTGCTTTTAATGCAGCTAGGTGTAACTCAATGATACTGTAACAATGATAACAGAAAACCAAGTCCTGTAACCCTTCTATCACTTTATTGTCCTCTAAAATTTTACTATACAAACACAGTTCTCTTCTCGTAGTTAACACAGTCCATTGTCTTTCCTGCTAACACAGCCCACAACTGTTCTTCTCATAGCCTTGCTCAGTCTTTTCAGTGTCTTTCTTCACCCTCACTGTGTCATACACTTAACTACGGCGTTAAAATGACTCGCGACGACCAACGTATCTTCCGGGACAACACACAGACCGATGTGGTCTCACACACGCTGACACATTGACTCACTGCTCTACTCTCAAACTCATTCACTTACTCTGCTGCCTCATGTCCTTTTATACCAGGGATGACGTCACACGATTTTTCGAGCAACTCTTCACACACACAACCCGCCATGACTCAGAAACCTCGCGAACGTCCTCGATTCCTTTTACTCATAGTTTACAGTCACGTACACACAGTCGCACGAGGCAGCCCGGACTCTGACGTCTTTACGCACTTGCCGCCCCGGAATGCGGTGTGAAACAGCTTGTTCCCGTCCGTCCATTGTTGTACGCCGACTCCCAGCGTCACAACAATTCACGTCTACTTCCTGTCTACTTCGTCCTTGCTTTCTTAGTCATCTGTTAATTCCCCATTATCATTCTAAAAATGTGTTTTTGTCTCTTTTTACCTACCACGTACCTATAGCAAATAACCGGAGATGTTATGCTTCCAGTGAAATATCCTCATCAAAGGTGTGAGTGGAAGCCTCCGGAATCCAGAAAAGAACATACATTTTAGGAAAATGTCTGTTTTGTTCTCTTCTTTTTGTGTGTGTCTGACCATGAACAGCCTGACTTGAAAAGGAAAAGACGGTTCAGTGCCAAACATGGAATTTACATTCAGTGCCGTCCATAAATGTCACGAACTACAAGAATCTACCACCACAAACAGTCCCTTTCATGGACAAGTTTTTCAAAAGTTTTGAATTACTAAAAAGTGGCCTCAACAAGTTTCATTAAAATACTACAGGTTACACATATTTATAGCACAGATAAGACATTTATATTGGAATTTCTGGCAGTAGCCTTGGAAGTAATCCTCATTCTAAAGGAAGTTTGCATAATATTGTACATATGGTTAATGTTAAGCAATAAACGAGAATGTATTCAAAAACATAGAGCTCTTTAAACCGTACAATTTCTTGCAAAATATTTTTCTGTAGCATAAGTCTTTACCGAGATATCCGTTATTAATGGTTGAAATAGTTCAATATTTTGTCATTTGATTTAAGCGTGTCAGTAATTAGCTGTTTTTCACGATTCCACGGAAATGCTATGGAATAGTGATGTACAACATTGTCCCTTTGGCGACGCTTACGTAATTAGCTGCTATCCCGCAGCTCCTTTCTCAGTAGGGAGTTGAACGTGACAAACAGACAGTATCTAGTGACGGACACAAACAGGCAACTCCATGGCAGGTTCACAGTCATAACTTCAATTTTCTGAGAATGTCCTCAGAAGACCTCTTCATTCTGGACGGTTTTTGCATAAGTGGTAAACAGTAAGAGACAGGCAAAGGCTTACTAAATAAATAAAACCGAGTGGGATGGCTCAGGCGGTAGCGTCTGTGGCCCGCATTCGGGAGGTCGCGGGTTCGATCCCCATGGCCGAGCACTCTGAAATGGATTTTTCCGTGGTTTCCCCATGTCACTTAGGCGAATGCTGGGGTGCATTATTTTATACCACGGTTTCCTTTCCATCATTTCCGTATCATCTTTCAGGTGCAGTTCCAGGCATGTAGTGTGGGCAGTGCCGGGCAGATGTCGTGGATGACTGCGCATGGTAACTGCTGTTCTCGGAGCTAGGTGACGTTTGGTCGGCCTTGTCCTCCATCGAGGGGGGGGGCCGCTCAGTGTGACACCGGACCCGTGGTGTGCTAACTACTTGGCGGGGCCCGGCGCCGGAATGAGGAGATCTCAACATTTGTTAAAGACTTCCGCGCGTCTCTGTGGCCTGTTTAGCTGGGAGTCTGTGTGGCACCTTCAGTTCCCTCATTTCATCCCTACCTCCTGGGGGGTGGTAGCCACAATAAATCTGTGAAGGTCAAGTGAGCGAGGTGTTCACCTCTGTCTGTACCCTTTAGCTTTAAATAAATAAACTGTGTATCTGGTTAAGACACAACGTATGCCTAATATTTATTTTTCTTTTGAGTAAGCCATTTCCGAGAAATTCTAAATTAATTGTTTGAACTTTCCAACACTTACACTTTCCTCAAATACAAGTATTTTATTCCTTTTTTATCTGCTGGCCTTGCAAAGAGAACGGGGTTTTAAAGGCATCATATTGCAACAAGCTCTTAAAACATTTGACTACTGCTTATTGTTATATTACGTTTACACTGCAAGAAAATTATCAATAAGACACTTTCTGAAAATGCTTATGTCAATTAAAATGAAGTAGATAGAGAAATAAGCATTTGCAAGAATAGTTGGCGTAAGAGTTAGTATAGCTCTACATACAGGTTTGAAGGGAAAGCATTACATTCCTTCTAATATGTGCTTCACAGAAGCATTACAAACAGAAAAGTCCAACGGCATTTTGTTCTTTGATCAGCCAATTTGGAAAAAATAAATAGCTTTTTATCCAAATTGGATGCACAATTTCACAGGAATGTACGAAGGTAACAGTTTGTTACTTGTAAGATACATAGAGAAACTTATTCTAACATAGCTTCGGTAGTAAGTACGGGACATCACACCGGGTTACGAAATAATTAATAACTTAAAAGACGTGAAGGAATACTCCAAGCTGCTCTCTCAGACGTGAGGTAAGACGACAACGTTGCGTTGAGGTTGGTCAGGGAATTGACCTGGTTTGAGAATGCAAACGGATCGGACATTTTTGCTGTCGTTTAATGTTTTGGATGCTAACGCTGGTGATTGGCTTACTCACATGCAGTAAGCACGGAAGGAGATGGCAGGGTATGAATTCGTTTTCAAGAGCATTCTTACGCTGTTTGTTTATGTACTGAGCTAGGGCAAGTGACCACCCAAACAATGTGCAGTGTTGTCAGGTTGTTTTCGTCAAAACTAAAATATCTCCGTAGGAAATGGTCAGAGACAAAAACGTAAGATATAAAGTGTGTTCCAAATACCGAGATCTACCACTGGTTTAAATTAATGTAATGACTTCCCTTCCATCTGGTATGTCTGTGAACAGTTCGTCCAAATTGAACTATACTAAAAGTCTGTATCGCAATAGGCTACGCGACGAATTTGTCACCAGACTTTTTAACGTAAGCAGTGCCAAAGAAGTCACAAATGAGCAGATGTTTATCGCATAACATCTGAAAATGCTTTCGTAAATCAAACCGAGCGTACATATAACCAAACTGCCACTGCACACATGGAGTGCTAAACTAGTAGCACAGACCACAGAGTGCAAGGAGGTAAATCCAACCTCGACTCTTTTGCAAACATTGGAAATTGCTGTGCTAACCGATAAGCAATAAACGAGAACATACTCAAACTACCTTAAAGCATACACTTTCTGTCAAGTTACTATTTCTGTAGAGTAAAGCTTCTTCGGGATATCCATTATTAATGGTTTAAGTAGTTCAATGTTTTGTCATTTGTTTTAAGCTCTCTCGATATTTAGCTGTTTTTCGCGATTCCATGAAAAGCGTATAGAATGTTAAGCCAAGATAAAGCATGCAGTGTTTAAACATTTGATTATTGCTTCTCCATTTTTTATTTATAACGAGATGTGTGATGTAGCTATTTTGAAAAACGTTTAACTCAATTAACTTAAACTGGACAGAAAAATAAGCTTTGGTAAGTATACTTCGTATAAGCAATAATAAAACTGATCACCGGTTGCCTGGCTTCAGCAGCAGCTTAGAGCTATGTCAAGCGCACAATTTAATGGCAGCTGGCACCTGACCAATGCTATTCTCTTTCCTGCTGTTCAAATGAATTTTTTGTGCGCAAAGGATCTTGATACCACCGACTTTACAGCTTGATTTTACGGCTTGTTTAACTATACAATACCGCAAGGCGTGGTAAGCCTCTGGTTGGATCTTGTGCTGATCAGCTCCTACTACCAGCTGCCATTAAATGTAATGTCAGCCATCGATATGAGCCAAGTAAGGGTATTTTCCACAGCTCTGTTAACAGCTTAAACCAATGATTGTTAATACTGATGCGTTTCTGTCTATTCGTGTGTTATATTTTAACCGAAAGCGTAAAATAAACCGTCCAGAGATTCTTTATCAACAGCAGAAAATATCTGCGACGATAATAGCACAATAAACCGCAAATACAGACAAGAAGAGCGTCCTATATGTGACACAAAAAGCTCATGTCCGATAAAAGTGGATGAAAAGTGCTGAAAAAAATATGCAAAGCAATTCTTATGGAAACTGTAAATACGACTGAAGGAAATATAGATTCATAAACAAGGTCTGCAGCATGTGTAAAGGTAGCACATATTTTTCCTAGATCCCTGCTGGTATGGACAGTAGCGCAGAAGAAAGAAATCCGTATATAATAACTATACGTAGTGTTTACGTTCTGTTTGGGTGAGTAATTTGCAAGCAACGGTATACTTAGGAGGCTCGCTTTCCGCCAAAATATTTAGTTTTTCTTTCCCTTTTTGGACACATTATCCACTTCTTTCTGCATCAGTGGTGTCCCAGCTTGTCTCTGTTGAGACGCCTACCTAATTAGCTGTTATTCCCCACTCCACTGCTTCAGTTGAGGTGGAGTTTGTCAGTATCCAGTGACAGACACAAAGAGGCGATTCTATGATAGTTTGTAAGTCATAACTTGAATTTTTTGGGAATTGTCCTCAGAAGACCCCTTCATTCTGAGCTTCGCACAAATGGTAAACACTAAGAGACAGATTAAAGCTTACTAAATAAAACAGGTGCATGTCGTTAAAACACTATTTATGCCAAATACCTAATTCTCCCTTTGAGTGAACCATTTCCGGGGTACACTTTATTATTTATTTGAGTTTATCAATAATTATACTGTTCTCAAATTAGAATATGTTATTCGTTTTTATCTCTTGGCCTTGCACATAGAACGGAATTTCAAAGGCACCGCATAGCAACCAACTCTTAAAACATTCCTCTATCGCTTAAAGCCTACTGCATTCCCGTATTCCTCTTGCAATTACAAGAAAATTATCAATAAAGTGATTTATGAAAATACTTATGTCGATTAAAAATGAAGAAAATAGAGAAATGAGCTTTTGCAAGAATAATTTGTAGAGTATAGCCCTACGTACATTTGCGAACAGTTTTTTTCCAAATTGAACTATATTAAAAGTATGTATCGCAAAAGGTCACGCGATGATCACTTGGTGGACCTTCTAGAGCTATGCATTTCGACTTTGACGCCAAATTTTGACATATTTTTTAACCGTAAGCAGTACCAAAGAAATGACTAATGAGCAGACGTTTATCGTCTAGGATCTGAAAGTGCTTTCCTAAATCAAACGCAGCGTCAGCAAACCGCAACTGCAGCGCAAGATACGGCATGGGGTTAAAGAGAGGCAAAGTCCGCGCATCTTGGAAGGAGGTAAACCCTCACTCCCCTCTTTTGTAACTGTTTTGACACAGCTGCTCTAAACCATTTTGGAAGGTTTAGATACTTCCCCAACCTATAAAACGCTCATTGGGGAACAGATTATATTAAAATTAGTTAAAACCTTATATAACTGTAGAAAAGGTCTTAAAGACCTTTATTCTGGAGTTGGAAGCTGTGACATGCAACGTTAGTAAATGGCACCTACAGCGACTAGGGATATGGTGTAAGATTACTAATGATTCTCCCGAGTTTATGTACTATGTAAACGGTAGATAAATGTGAGCTTTTAAGTCTCCTAAAATTATATTATCATTTTCTGTTCTTCAAACTGTGCTTTCTCACTGTAATATATTGCCTGAAGATTATTTCGTTTTGCGCCGTAAAATGTTTAAAGCTATTATTGAATGATATGTTAGGTACGTGGACAAACTGATAGCTATAGGGTATATATTTAATTTTAAAGTATGTCTAGAAACTATGACCAAAGTCGTTACAAACATTTTCAGGAATCTTATAGGTATCACATTAATGTTAATCTCTAATTCATCTCTAGAGCTTGTAGTTAAAATCCCATGGCTTATAATTGGAATGAACCGTTAAATAAGTTCAAACATTGTTAATCTAAACGTAACATATTTAACGAAAGCTGATGATGATGTGACACTTTGCACTGTAATGTCTCAGGACGTGAGTTTATAAGCAAATTGTTTCATTAAACCCCCTGATAATATTCCACATTTTCCGCAAAATCACTTAAATATCATACATGTAAACATAGTGTTTGGTCTGATTATGTTTTAAAATGGTGTCACAACATTATTCCACAAAAATTCAGGGCGTGCATTCACATTAGCACACGTCTAGTGGACTTCGAAGTAAAAAATCCACAAGTGCTTAATATGATTTGCTTATTTGAAAATAACGCCTGATTTACAAGTAATTACCACAAATGTCAATTGTGCGTTAAGGAAAAGATAATTTGTCTCTTTTAGTTTTAGTATGATGTGGGTATGGATTAAGGGTTAATTGGTTATTGCTCAAGATGGGTAACGAATGCAGCTAACGCGGTAGATATCAGTTCAAGCCTTCATAGCGCGGCCATTTTTTCTCCTTTCTCTTTTCCTCTCCAGAGCACCATCAGCGCTCTTGTTTTCTGAACCCCCAATGGACACCTCAGAAGAAACGGCTGGCAAGGCTCTAGATGTCTCCCATACCGGTGTTTCTCAACCTAGGGACCACTCTTCCAGCATGACTGAAGTTGTTTACATCCCAAATCCTTGGTAGTCGACTTGGGACGTGAGAAGGTTAAAAACATAGCTTATTTTTTCTTCTTTTTCGAAAATATAACAGAATTTAGCTTAAGGGCGTGTCTCCGAGACTACCATTCTGAAAAGAACCTAAAGAGAAACAGAAGGGGAAGGAGTTAAAATATTTCGTGAGGTAAATTGAGATACGTGGCCCAAAAGTCATCCCTAGTTCCTGTGGAAGATTTTTGTGTACCTTTGTATTATACTTATTCTGTCTCATATATATTCATTTTTATAAATATGTTGCATATGTTCTGCTAATATTTGAAGCCTGTGTCTCTGAAATAATTTTTTGCGGAATTTCGGATATTTTTCAGTAAATAATGGATACTTTGAGGGGCCATGTAAGCTTAGGGCAGCTTTTCCCAGTGCTGCAAAAACATACGTTGGAAATGCAATCTTAACTTTCCCCTTTCCTCTTCCTGTCTTTGTTAATAAGAACAGTATTAAAGAGTTCTACCTATTAACGCACAAGAACATTCTGGTGAGGTTATAATAATTGCATGAAACTATAGCCCGCATTGAAGAAGAAAGATTTTCATAAGAAGTGCATATTAGTTTGGTTTCTGTGGCACTCATTATAGTAAAATATTTATTTATAATATGAAAATTTGAAGCGTTTGAGGTGTGTTCTTCACCTTACCTATCACAGAGCATGGTGGCTTGATGACACAGCAATAAGCGAAAAGAGGGTAGGCTGATACCTTTGCTTTTTCTGAAAGCAATCCAGTGATAAATCTCTAAAATAATCACACACTCACGCAACTAGTCATATTACCTGTATGCTGGCGCGGAAACTTGTATTATTTAAGTGCTTAAACCTGCCGTTAGCTTTGGCTCAATATGACCCGACAAGAAATTTGTTTTTGTGGTGTTAATTTAAATTTAATAGTTGATACCTGTAATTTTATGTATTTTTTCTCTTCATGTGTTCTACTCATAAAATATTGAATTAAAAAAAGCATGCATTTCGTAATTTTATAACTTAAATTGTTAAACTTGTGTTCTTTGTCTCATAATGACCCGAATGCTTTTAAAACTAATAACTACATTTTTCCATTTAATTTCCCATTCCAGTATGTCTAAATGCATGCGCGTGTCAATGTGCACAACAATATAGTGGTGGTTTGCTATTGCAACAATGGAAATATATTGTTGAAATAAATGTAGGAGAATACAAATCAGTTACGTAATACTGACTGTTGAAAGAAGACGCCATTTTAGTTATTGTGAATGGTGATATATTACTGCGACCAAACGTTGCTCCACTGAAAGTCAATTGGAAGCAGTAGGCAATGTATCTGATAGTTCGGAGAATATTTCAAAAGAAGAAAACCATACTAGTGAAGAGACAATTTGTTAAATGTGGAAGTAGTTCAATAGGAATATAAAAATATGACGCAAGGTGAAGTGATGGTTAAATTGCAAAATATGTAAAATAATAAAACTACACTAGTTTTAGGAGGCTTCAGAATCAGAAGGTTCAATATTTGCTAAGAATGCCTTACGTTTATTTATACAGGACTGCGTTTTGCGCCTTACTGACTTCGTGGGGCACAGTTATGTCCTAAAGATTGATACCATAGAGTGCGTTTCATACAGGTGTTAATCTGAGGGAACTCGCAGGATGAGCTGCTTTTCCTTATGAAGCTCTAAGTGTATCTGTTGACATTTAGTTACAAAGCAATCAAGTCTTATTTGTCTGTCTTACAAAAACTTAAAAGCAAGGAGGTGCAGCTAATGTACATCCTTATTCCTTTTCTTTAAAATTAATTGTTCATTTTATTTATCCTTCAAGTCTTGGGAACATTTTCAGTGTAAGTGTGCGCTGCTCCTTTTGGTGTCCTCGGATTGTTAACTAGGTTCATCAGCCTCAATAATATATAGCGCGTTAACGTATACCTCTAACCTACATTTCAGTGACAGTACTGTAGTAACTGCAACGTCCATGCAGCTGCTTCACAGTCTCACATTAATCTATCCTTGTGATATTCAACAGATAATCGAGTTACAATGCAATTTTAAAGTTGGTACCGTTTATGTTCGTAGATTTCTCTCGGTTGAAGTGAGTTCTTCCAATTAGATACTGTGGAATGCACGAAGGGCTGTTTTGTTCTGCCTTGTTAACGTTTCTACACATATGTATTACATAAGGAGTGGGATGGCTTAGGAGATGATGTCTGTGACACGCATTCGGGAGGTCGCAGATTCAATACCCGTGGCCAACCTTCCTGACCCTGAGTTTTTTTGCCGGCTCACCCTGTGAGTGCTATAAAGAATTTCCATATCCATATCCTGTTGCACCATTTCGTTGCATAAATCATTTAATTTCACCCTTCATCCCATTAGATTTCTTCCAAGGTTGGAAGCGTCAGCGAGCACGCAGCAATTGCAAGACGGGGGAGCAAATGCACTCTGGAAAAATCGTACCCCAGATTGGAAGGCAAGCAACTGGTTTTAGGGACCCATGTCCAGTCCTAGGGGGAGGGAACCTAAGCCACCCACCGCCGGGGAATTTTTAACTTGGAAAATGCAGGGAACCTGCCACCCGCTCTGTCGTGCCAACGTTCCGGCCGCCCTTAGGATCCATTCACCTCCTCCATCCTCCCGGGGTTCCCCGCCAGGGGCAACGGCACTAAAGATCCCCGTTCGGTCGAGGTGCTAAGTTCCCCTCCGCAGGTTGTCATTGAGTCGGTGAGTTATCATATAACAATGTAAAACATATCCAAATGTTGTAAAGTGGTAATTTTTAGTGATGAAAATATGGCTTTTTGTATATCTTACGTTTTGGTTGGCATTGCTGCTTTAAAGAAAATAAAAGAAATCGCATTTGGCCAGACTTTACTCCATATTCGAGCCACAGGGAACGAAATTGAGACAACACACAGAGATTCCATCAAATCTCTGTTGGAACTGAAAAGGATATCAAAGATCACTGATGAAATCTAGGAATGTACCTGGGAAGTAATACGCCAGTTTAAGCAGACATCAACCCTTGGGTGACAAGAAGTAAACCCACCTCACAAAAATGAACGGGAAAAAGAAAGAAAAGCAGACATACTTTCTCTTGGGCTCCTAAGGAGTTTACAATTTTAAGGGAGCCGCAGTTAAAATGCAAGTGATCAGTAGAAAATGTGTAGAATTCACAATAGATCAGTAGTTGCTTTTCTTTTTTTAAAAAAAATCAATTGTATTTAGTGAATACATATTACGATAGTAAAGTATCAGTGGCAACTGGGAATATTGTAACTTTGTGTGATTCTTAACTGTCGCATTACTCAGTTTTCACTGCCGCTGTAGTGATCTAGTTCAACTTTCACTGATTCTTTGCTTAACTCACATTGTCACTTCACTAATGTGAACTAGTTAAACTTCCTCTGTCACTTCACTTTCTGTGCGATGTAGCAGGGCTGGATGGAGCTACTTGCTAGAGAGTCGAATACAGGACCTCTCAAACCTCTTGCAATAACAGAACTCACCGCACATTGCAACTAACGTCACAAACGCACTTGGAGAAGCACATTTGCTGTCGCCACAGACACACATTCGCCAACTCACTATATTTGGTACTTCTTCGCTGAATCTTCATGTGAGTACGCTCACTCTACAGAGCCCCAGAACGTTCGAGGAGCGGGGAATTTCGGGAAGATTCCATTAGCTGACGATACCACTTCGGATGTTTAAGCTGGATGAGCACGCTGCTAATTTCGGGTTGCCTTTCCACTGCCCGACGCTGACCTCGCTATAATCTTGGGTCATAGCTGTTGCGTCACATGTTTCTATTAATAGGTTGCACTACAAGTTTGGGCTCTTGCACTGGATATTTTATTTCTGTGTGTGGCATACTGTTAAGGCATCTTTCTTTAAAATGGCTTGGGTTACCTAGTTCACCAACAGGCATTATTTTAGTTAACTATATGAATAAGCCAGAACATCCACTCCTAACTGTGAAGAAATAAGGATTTCTAAAGAAAACTTTGTTACGTTTGAACTAAGTAACAATAAAGCTGAGGTCATCTGTATTTGGTAACATAAAGGACTCATGGCAAAGGTGCAACTAAAGATCAGTCCTTCACTACATTTATGGCCATGAAGTGCTATGAAACAGAGCATAGTTGTAGAGCTGTTGCCACGGTATAAGCTGAAACACGCTCCAATATCCTCCCTCTAGCCTGCGGTAGACCTTTCTCAGCTGAGCACAGGCTCTACATGCACACCGCAGATGTTGCTCTTGTTACTTGCCCGACTTATGGACATTAGCTAGGAGGTCCGAGATGTTCTGTTGTTTGGAGTTTATATGGCTTAAAGGTAAACAGACCGGAAGAATATGAATCGCTTGCTGTTGAACGCGGACTTCTATTCCTAAAGGGTATAAGGGCAGGAAAAGAACATTCTTGTTGCTGAAAAATATTTATCCGTGTTTCACACTTCATACCAGTACACGCGCTTATACTAATACATATTTCGGGGATAGAAAACACAAAATAAATTTCACATAGTATGTCAAAATTAATACAATTTATATCGCAGAGTCTTTGATACATCAAGTGGGATAAGCCTAGGAACTTTCATGATCAACTTCCACATAAAACTGACAGATAGTTGAAAAATAAAGTGTTAAGCTACCGAAAGTTAAAATACCTTACTAAAAACGACAAAAGTCCTGTCCAGTTCCTTTTCTGGCCTCCCAAAGCTTGCTCTTTGAGAGAATAGAATGAACCTATGTTGCGTATTTCTCCATGTGTGCGTTACTATGCCACTGGTGTACTGGAGCTGTTGCTTATAAATCGACGATGTAGATATACTTTAAATGAAATAGTCACAGAAATTCAAGTAGCCAGTTGACATCCACAGCCATATCCCAATTTAGCATCGCACGGAAATTTTACGGAACCTTCACTGCTTTGGTGTGCACTTAAAATTCAACCCCCGGCCCCCAAAAATGACCCTACGTATCATCTGTTGTGTACAACAAAACTAAAATTAAAATTCCTTATCTTCAAGAACTCGAAATAGAGGATTCAATGAAATTTAAAAGGAGAAAACAGCTTCGACAACATCTCAGCGAGAGAGAGAGAGAGAGTTCACTCCATGGTGCTCATATCCCCACAAAGGTAAGAACTTCTGTACTCCATACCCTGCCCTTCTTCTTGCCTACAGTTCAGAATCCAGAAAGACTAATAAGATTTAATCACTTAATGGCATCTATTTCTTTGTTCATTTGGTTAAAACTGTCGAAATTATATTTCCGCTATCTCTCTAGATTAAAAGATACCTTAACTCCTTTTTGAGACAAATTTTGCTGCTCCGTCATTTTCCTAACTCTCCACCATGGAGTGACGCATTTAATGTTGCGCAACTTTACCCCGACCTAGTTCCTTAATGTGGGCAGAAGCTGCAAATGACAATGTCAGAAGCAGGTTCCAGATTTTGTAAAATGCTTTTCTTTGGTAATTGAAGTTGGAAAACTACTAATACGGTTGTCTCTGGCAATTACCATTGCATGTAATAAAATATATAAGCACATTTCACACACGTTCCCATATATGACATGCGCTAAGCATTTTATATTAAAATACGTGAAGGTATTTTAAAAGAATACAGTCGTAACTGTGGAGCTCATTGCCGTACATTCATAAAAACAGACTCCATAATTAAACAGTGCGTAGCGTTCTGAGAGCAGGTATCCTACTTTTTATTAAAACATTGTCTTAGAATTAACGGTATCAGAGGTGACATTTATGTATCCTGTAATTTTTATGGAAATGACTTACAAATGTCGTCACGGATACTAATCACAATACTCCTACTAGAACATTTAAGTTCCAGTATTTAGTATTAGTTTTACAATGTTCTGACTGGTCAGATACACTGTCTCAAGATTTAGGTAATTTAAAGAGTAGCAAATCATCAATCAGTATTTAAATTTTCTTTTTCGTGGTTTCTGCTACAAATTTTAACAAGTTTGATTACTGAAACTGCACAGTCTTGGATGTTTTAAATGCATAAAATTGTAAGAAAAGTCCTAACCAGAAAGCGCAATTTCAAATAATTATGGAGCATTAGATCGTGAGCTTGTAATGGTCTCACAAAGAGGAGGGGGTTAAAGGCTCCAAGGACAAGAAACACGAATGTAATTGAAACTTTAGGATACAGATGTTTTTGAGCACAAACAAGTTCAACATTTCTTTACAATTTTGATAACATTCATCTAAGACAGTTCTTAAGTTTATAGCTGTGGTTTATGACAACATATTGCTTTGGGCTCTGCAAGGATTATGCTAATATCTAACGCATTAAATATATTCTAAGATGCATCATATAGGTTAATGAATTGCATATATGATGTTACATTTAATTTTTACTTTCTCTACTGGTAAGTGGAGTAAGTATTGCATTTCACCCAAAAATTCGATTAAGAGATTTCACTGGAAATATGTTTTGAGACCCCCTGAATCCAAAAAGAGCATTTTTAGAAAAAGGTCCGCGTGTGTGTTTGTGTGTGTTTGTGTGTGCGCTCGTATCAGTCTGTGTGTCTGTGTCTGTCGGTCTGTGGACAGCATAAATAAAAAACGAAAAGTCGCTTAGAATGCAAAGTTGTTATTTAAGTCTAATGTCTTTCAAAGATGCAACACGAACATTTTGAAGAAAATAGCCCCACTCTAAACTACCCTTCACATGGACAATTTTTCGAAAATTTTGATTTTCTTGAAAATGGCTCTAACGCTTATGATTAAAATGCTATAATTTTGAGATATTTTGATGACAAATGAAATGTATATTTTGAATTTTCTGGCTATAGCCTATGTAGTTCTGTTTACTCTGGATGACTTATGAATAACTCGTAAACCATAAGAGATAGACAAAGTGTTACTCTACACAAAATGTAGACAATTTATGTCTGAATTTTTTTTTTTTTTTTTTTTAAATACAGTGGACTATTTCGGAGATATTCCTTGTTATTTGTGCCAGTTTCGGAAAACAAAACTTTCGTGAAGTGGAACATCGTTCATTTTTTTATATGTTAAGCGTGCAAAGAGAATGGGATCCCAAAGCTTTAAAATATTTGACTATTGCTCAAAGCCTACTGTATTCTAACATTTCCCTTGCACCTACAAGGAAATAAATAGTAAGGTAGTTTTTATAAATGACACGAAGAAGATATAGGTATAAGAGTTTGTAAGAATGGTTAGTACAAGAGTAGAGAAAGTCATGTGAGTGCAGCATATCAGATTTTTTAATGATATAATTCAATCGTGTGTTGCTGATTCATAGAGAGTTTGGCCGTTTTGTATTGCTGCATAAGCTTACTGAATATAATACCATTATTACAGATACTGGTAGTAGTACACTGCAAATGGCTTCAAATACATTTATAAAAATAGGTAAAGAAAGTGAAACCTTGTGGCATATAATAGGATTTGCTTCTTTAGTGAGTAAAATACGTGTCTGTAATCATCTGAATGGGTTTTTTTTTCTTTGTTACAGGTGAGTTTTGCACAGAAACGGAGAAAAGGAGATGAGAACTTCAATTTGCTTCTGTTGGTTGACACAACATACCATGGTAATGTTCTCACTAGTTGTATTACACCAAAATAGGTGGAAGGCATATAGATGTTTACATCTAAATTGCTAAGAAAAGTCATTGAAGTAAAAGAATAGTTCACAAAAGCTTTGATTTATTCCCAATAGTTTGCCCAAAGTTAAGTGACTTGTAATGCAGTATTTGACAATACTGCCTCTGAAACCACATTCGTAGCGTGCGGTATGACTGTGTAGTATGGCACCAACCTAGCGGTTTTTCCCTCATTTCTAAGTCGAAGAAGAGAAAATAGTTCCTGCTTACCAAGTTTCTGTTCATGCCTAATACTAATGAATACAGTAAGGAGAAATTCTGAACAAAATGGCTGCGATTATTAAAAAACAATACTCGGATTTGAATTTGGTAAACTACTAAAAGTGGTTAAGAAGTAACCACATAAAATAAGCTTCTGAAGAATAATTCCTGAAGTGGCGTTACTATTCTCCTATAACCGTATATATTTGTTTTGAAAATGGAGGCTAATTGGTTGTGAAGACATACCCAAACTGTCAGCACTATGTGGCTTTTAAGGTTCGGAAATTGGGACTTATATGCTGAAGCAACCGGTATTCATTGTCACCTGTTACTAATACGAGGGTACTCTCATTGAGTAATTGTTATGTTAGCTTTGTTTACGTTATACCTGTAACTCCAGTTGTCCGTAAGGCACATCTAGTCCCAACTTTCGAGCATTGGTGGTTATAATACATCAGCCCAATACAAAATCCACAGTCAAGCTCCCTTTCGCTGCAATAATGAGTAGTTGTAATCAAATTTAAGTTAATATAAGTTGTTGATGTTTTTAGAATCATTTGGTCAAAATGCTCAACTTTTCTAATAATCCTTTACTGCTTGTCGTAAGCCATCATAATAGCATAATAAAAAATCTACAAGATATGTAGAGATTTTGATAGCAAATTTAGCTGTTTATAACCTGCACTTCCAGCATTAAATTGGAGTTTTTGAACCCTTTTATCGTTGATTTTAGTACTTCAAATGTTCATCTGTTTGTTTCCTAATGGCATAATGTCATCTGTAGAATAGACCCACCGCTCTTATTTCCTGTGGCTCACATTTGAAGGATACGTGAGGATTAATGTCAGGGTTGCGCCGCACTTAACGTAGGGAGGGTTAAACTTTGGCGATGCCGAATAAATCACAAAACCCCATTGAAAATTCTGCTAAATCCAATTATTCAAGAAAAATATATAAACTTTCCATATACTTAGTACATTTTGATAGTCATTGTTGCAAACTAACTGAAAAAATTGGGATACGAAACAATTTGTTTCATTCGAATCCAGTGTTGAAGGGGGAAAAGTTTATTAAAATTCATGTAATGCAAATATGAAAATATCAATTGAACCAATGGCATCTATACGCCTTATACGCCTTATATATTCCCTTCTTGTGCATTCACATACTTTATAGTTACTTGATGGCAAATATACTTGTATATTAGTTTTCACTTAATTCTTGCCTCATCAGTAAATCCTTTTAGATGTTTATTCCTCCACTATGCCGCAAACAATACTATTTTCAGGAAGAACACAACACATAGCTTATTGGCGGCTAAATTGAAGAAACTAATGCTTCGCAAAATAGTGTACATTTTACAATCCTGTATTCTTTTCTAAATGTAACAATGATTTTAATGGTACAATCATAGCAATATATGCATACATTTGGTGTATTTATAAGCCTTATGTGCCCATCTCGTCTGTTTTACCACTGCAGATATCTTAAGATGGGGGAAATGTTTTCTCATATGATTTCATTAATAAGGTACAAAAAGGTCCAAAAGAAAACTTCTGGCCTCTGAAGCTTCAGGGATTTGTCCATTATTAGTTGCATATCAAATAACACTGTGGGGTGTAGAATACTTCTAGATTCGATACGGAATTTAAATAAGAGTTGAAAAGCTAATGTCTACAGATCATAAGCGAATAGCTGTATCCGTTTAGACGCTGTAAAATATATTTTAGCAATTTTGTTGCATAACATAACAAGCCTACACCCCATTTCCGTTGATTATAATGAAATAATGATGACAAACTTAATAACATCAAATAATAAGTTTTGTTCCTAATGAACTCTATTGTATTTGCTCAGTTACTGATAAGCATTCCACGTGTTTCAAAGAGATAGATGGATACCAAAATAACCATTCATGGTTAGTAAATTCAGTTTGTATAAAAATTATATGTTTTACACAGCTATACTGCAATTCAAGTTCAACATATATTTCATTTGAATAATATGTATGTTATAATTAAAAAAATGAAATGATGAGAAAATTGTCCAGTAACAATACTGAAATGACAAGTTAAATTAATTTTAAGGACATTCGTCTATTGCTCCAATCTCATGCAAGAAAGGAGATTGAGCTTGCTTTCAAAAGCGAATTCCCTGGTAAAGCACGAATTCTGAATCTCTAGCTTGTATTTCATGCAGGTCACGAATTCTTCAGTTATCGCTTGGAATTCCTGTGGGTGTCGCGCGGTTCATTTCCATCCCGCACCTGGGGTTTTATATCCCGGCATTTTCCATTGTTCTAAAATAGCAGGTCATTTTGGTGTGAAAGTGCTCCGCGGAGATTGCACAGCGTTTGCATGATACTCTTTGCTGCATTAACTGAACCATAACGGAATATTTACATATATTCGTTGAACGGAGTGCTTCATTGACCATATTCCTTTAATTATCTTCTTTGCCGTAATATGTTCATCAGTTACTCCAAAATTACAGTTAAAAGGATACACTTTTACTAACTTCCCCACTGATTTTGCTTCCAGGGGCGAACACATACTTTTCGGTATTTTAAATATCATGGAATCGTACACAAATTGACGTTAGGTTCTTCTAGTTCACGCCTCAACCATAGATTCATTTATACCACTATTACACAGAATCATATATCTAAATTAATAAGACTTAGTCTTAGTTTATTCGAAACAACGCATTAAAATACGGCAGCTTTAAAATAGATTTACTACAAGTGAGTTAGTGAAAGAGTGTACCTAATAATTGTGTGTATGTATGTGTGTGTGTGTGTGTGCGCGCGTGTGTGCGTGTGTTCCCTTAACCTATACGCATAAAGTGAAGACATTTTGGAATATACCTTAATGCTTGCACGGAGTTCCGCATCTGGCCCAGGGCAAGCTGATCTACCAAATCATGGCTACCTTCCAGGCAGATACCAGTCTACATTTCGCGGAGACTATGAGGAAAACTGACTTTCTAACAACGTAAACTTTGTGTCCAAATGTTATTGTTCAAGAATTTCAGCCCACTACCTTTTGAATACACTTAAGACGTGGTGTTGCTCCAACGAAATAGTCGTGTGGATATTTATAACTTTCAACATTGGTCTTCCCAAAAATCATATGTGCGTACAGGAAGCTCCTTTTGTGTAAGAAAACAATGGAGTTTGTTGTGCAGTTAGCGCGCAAGAAACATAATCAATTCGATATTATCCAATCAGATAGTAAATGAGATAGTTTCCGAAATTACATTCTGGTCTTATTGTTTAATCACCTTATGGATGAGGAGCTATCATATGGATGTTTTAAACAGGATTCCGCCACTGCTCGTACTGTGTATAAGTCAGCGGATAACATTATGAAGTTGTATGAAGAGAGTGCCCTTTGATGCTGCATGACCTACTGCTCCTCAAATCTAACAGTTTTTGGTGGAGTATCCTGAAAAACAATGTGCATAAAACAAAAAGTGACACATTGCAGTAACCCAAGTACAACGTAGTAAAGAAAATCGGAAACATTGCACTGCCCAAATTATTGCCCGCCACTCGGAATATATATTTTAGAAATACAGACCTTGCTAAATTTATAGAGGATAAAATATATAGCTTTTGCAACGAGGTAAACCTTGTATACAGCCTTAGGAAGTGAGACTACGACTGAGGCGTGGCCGAATATGGTATATCCAATTGGTGAGGTTCAACATTTCGTGTTAGCAGTAAGGATTCATTCTGAATCCCCTATACTTAGTATGGTATTTTACTGACGGTTTTAAAAGATACGAAACGAGTTGGGTAGGTGATGACTTTATATATAATATGTTGGTTATATCGTTTTCGAGTTAAAAAAGGCTGCCGAATATCCTTAGTCTGTACGGTTCCATACATCAATAAGAACATGTTCTTGATTAGTGCTTTCCTATTATAGGTCAACGTTACTTTGCATGGTTGGGCCGAGGGATGGTACTACAACGTGCAAAATCTATAATAACTCGTGACCGTAATCTTAGACATTTAGTTTCACAATCCGTAGGCGGCCTTGGACATTCTAGCTCTTGTACACAAACTTGAGTAGCTTTGAGCCTAAGTAAGCACAATGACCGCTTAAATTTTGCATCACTCTCTTCCCTTAGATTACTAGTCCGTAAAAAAGGAGCCTTTGGTAAAACGTCTAATACATACCTTATTAGCTTCTAAGTTTTTAAATAAACATAACGGCTAGGAATCTGAAGAGACAAGGAGTATTATGGGAAGAATGAAAAAATGGACGTTATAGATACCACGCAGGAGAAAATTTGCGAGGGTAAAAATGAAGTTCCTGTTCGTTATCAGGTTATGCATTATTAATTACAAATGTTAAAGTACAGCTAGGAGAATGATTTATAATATTCTGAATGATAAAATCCATAGGTTACAAACAAATTAATCTACACATGAGACCCAACCAAACAAAACGGACACATAGATGTACTAATGGCAAATTTGATGAGTGCAATTCTTTTATTGAAAATAGCAGAAAAAGAAGAGAAAGAAAAGCCGACAGAGAAACGTTTCGAAAAACACTGAGCTACACATACTAATTTGCGATTTACTGTCATCGCAAATCTGTCCAGCGTTAACGCGTTTTAGCTGTAGGCAAATTAAACATCTTGATTTGCATTTCCCTGAAAATTGGACAGCAAATAAACAATGTTCTTTAACATATATGGAATTACCAGTCTATTTGTGCTATAAAATCGGAGAATAATTCTGCATATATCCATCTAACAGGAATAAACTCATAGAATTGAGATTAAGCCCCCAAGACACAAAAGCGACCAGGAGGCAAATGACTAGGCTTTGACATTGATCATGCGGTGGTGCTTTTACTTGGAATAATTAAATTGCTTTCCAACATTCAGGGTGGTTAGCAAGTATCCATCTATTGATTTGCTAAACACTATTCGTACTGTAAATGCATCTACGTCGTCGAATAGGATTGCAAGTAGGACATGTTAAACTCACCATTTCAATAAAGTGTCCACTAATTTAGAAGTCGAAAATTGAGCCTACTAAATGCTACCGGTTCAGGAGCTCAAATGTATTCTGCCACGCTGCATAATCCAAGTAATTTAGGGAATATATTACTGCTGCTAAGCGAATGTAATACATATATACAGTGCCGTTATATCGTTACATTGCAATTTAACTCTGTATTTGTGTCACTGGTGCGTATGCAATTACGTCGTTATTCATTAAAAAATCTTGTAATGAAGATGTAATTTGTTTACTCAGTACATGCTCTAAACACTGCCTTTGTGACACAGTATGTAAACTCCGGCATCGTGTAGCACGTACTCTGTCTCTAGTCCGGAATTTGGCTAATGGTTGGAGTTTTGACAGATTTTCTTGACTTATTAAGATATTGATTTTTTATCATGTTACCATAGTTGTCTGTGACGTGTATGTACTAACAGATCTGTAGACTAATGCATATTCTAAACTCGGTACTATCGGATTTATCTTGAATGACGCGACAACTGACCACCGATTGTGCTGGAGACAGACACCTGGTTGAGTGAACTCGCTTTGCGATAGCCTCACTCACATGTCTGCGGAGAAAATTTGCAGTACATTCTGACATTGTTTGGTGTATATTCGAAATAACGCTTTGAGAAGCTGTTATGTTTACTCTATATAGTTATCATGGTTTATACTGTAGAGCAGCCTGTGTTGAATAGAATCACGCGTGGACGGTCAGAATAACGGTATACATATTATACATCTCATGGTGTCACCGTTGTCAGAAGTTCTATGATTTTTAGCTTGTTAGAAAAACTTAAACACACAGGATCATGTTAAACAAAAATAAATGACAGCCAAAGGTTTAATTGAGAAAATACTAAATTAGATAGGAATTGTCGTTGAAAGTATTTTAAGCAAAATGCTGCCTGTCCCTCTGTCCGTAACGATAGGGAATCCGGCACTTCAGTCGATGGCTTGTGTGTCACAAAATGGGAGGAAGGATGATATGAAAGTACCCCACAGGCTACAACCACGGTGGATCCTCAACAGGTGCAGGCAAGTTCATCAGTCCAACGGAGTTCCAGGTCACCACAGAGAGCTAACCACCAGCCAGTTCCGGCTGAGCAATCAGTCCCCCTGGGGTGGCGGCCGACCGACTACAGCGCCTACCCTCAGCCGAGTACCGTATTTACAGAGTGCAAACACCACTGTAGCACAGCCCGTCGATGAATCCCCTGACTCTTACAACCTGAAAAGACCGGATACAGAGAATGAAATGGGGAATGCAAGGCAAATATCCTTCCCAGCGTTCGCCTGAGTGACCTGGGAAAACCCCCCAAAAAAACCAGGTTCAGGAAGTTTGGCCGTGGGGAATCGAACCCACGACTTCCCGAAAGCAGGCCACAGACATTACCGCCTGAGTCATCTCGCTCGGTTAAGAAAAATGGGAGTTCGCAAGGTGTTCTTCATTACATAATAATTAACTAGTATCCTAACTCTCCACAATTGGAGAGCATTTTTATATTATATATGTGCAATGCTTAACTGAAGAGTTTACGCAAGCAAATCCACAACGTGACATTTTTCTGCTTGTGTTTTCCATTATTTCGGGCAGAGAACGTTATGCAGCACTCAGTAATATGTTCAAAAGGTGTTTGGGTTGTTCAGAAGCAGAAGAAGGTCATGTGGTTCTGCTTTTATAGCTAAAGATAACGATATGTTCGTTTAGTTTAACGGTTCCATATACATATCTATACATAGTAAGCCCGCCTCGGTAGCGTGATGGTTAGCGTGTCTGCCTCACGTTCAAGAGGTCGCGAGTTCGAATCTCGCTTAGGGTAAGTTATCCGGGTAAGGTTTTTTCCGAGGTTTTCCCTACCCTGAGGAGACGAATGTCGGGTAGCTTAAAGCTCCATGGACCTCTGGCTCATTTGAGCATCATTTCACCCATTTCATTTCATTCATTCGTCCGATATGACACAATGTTGGAGGACGTTAATTTAAATATATATATATATATATATATTCCACATTTCCTGCGCAAGTCCCACTATGTGTAAATATCTATGGAGTGTGTTGTGGCCAGTAAGATAGCCAGCAACACCACTGAGTTTAGATCTAGTTAAATTCAAACGAATGTTATTCTGCTTACCACCCGGGCCCCTGAGTTAGCCATTAACTTCTCCATTCAAATATTCAAGATGGGCCTTATGTGTTTGCTGAGTTATTTGACCCTTTATGCCTCATATTTATACATACATAAAACGTATATTTAATAGCCGTTTTTCTATTACCTTCATAACATCATCTTATTCGCTCGTTTTAAATGTTATACTTACCGCGTCTGCTGTTTTAAAATGTCATATTCAGAAACAACATATATATGTTTATGCTACCCATTTTCATTTTTATTATATTTGGCTAGCACAATGCGCATTACAGTTACAGAGTGTTTCCTTCTTTTTGGACGTGGTTAGATATATTTGAGAATGGATTCTTTTTTTATTGGTACCGCAATATACTGCATTTCCAGCACAACTCTTATGGAGGACAATTACTTAGTAAGATAAAGTTAATTAAAGCATGTAATCTAAAGTACGTTTTTTTATTTAATCGTAGCTGACACTTGCTTTTCTGAGCTCCATATCAATATTCTTTGAATATTTGCAAAACAGACATTGTATCATGGGTCCCAGATTATGAAAATGCAAAATTGTTGCGTCATTTTTAGACATATAATGTGCCTTTCTATATTTTGGAGAGCTTGGTTTCAGTTCAACACTATTTGGCCGTTTTTGTGCTCTTTTTACCTTTATGTGGCCCTTTTATTGTATTTGAATTTAGTATAGAAATAATTTTACATTATTTATATATTTTGTAAGGATAACTTTTCAAAATTTACAACATTCGATTGAAGATTAAGGGTAACTTTGTGCATCCATTACTCACATTCCTACAAAACAATGACATTTAATAGTCAATCTGGAAATAGTTGCTTACGTGTTGAAGGTTTGCTATTGTTAAGTTGTTGTTGTAATGTTTAACGCCCGCTTTTACTACTACGGCACCGCAGGCGGTTGCTATTGTTAAGTAATCAGGAATCATTGCAGTTATGAATTCATGTACCAAGCTACAGATGTGATACATCACTTTTACGCTAATGAGTGCCTGTACTTAGCCTGCTGTTATCACAGGCAGTGATGTCTCCTTCATTAGGAATGAATGTATATAAACTGAGAACTCGACATTTCTTAATGCAGGTCTAATTTTGGCAGACATGCTTAGAAACCAATTTTCTTGAGTTTCTTTTCCAGACTTTTCAATGAACATGAGACACACCTATTTTAAATTAATTTTATAAATTATGTGTTCATTATTCATCTAGTTCTTGTCTAACGGTAAGAGCTGTGTGTAAATTAGCTTATAACTCTGTGCACAATTTTAAAGAATTAATTAAATATTAGTTTTGGTAATGTTTTCCATTTGTCAGTTCTATAATATATTTTAGTATTTTTATAGTGCATTGTTCAAACATTTTAAAGTCATTATGCGCACTGTGACCATTATTACGTGTAAGCTTATAAGCAGGCATAGGAATTCTTAAGCAGTTGGTGTCAGGTTGCCAAACCAAAGACTGCCGAACAACATAAGTCAAAGGTCACTGACAAGAGGGTAAAGATCGATCCAAATGCTCTTTACAAACGGCAAAAGAATATACGAAGTTTAGGGGATGCTTTATTATTTGTAGCTTCCCTCACTATCGACTGGTATCAGTTCAACTTTATTTCCTTGCATCTTGGCTTTATTGCTTGGAAGTTGCTATGCTTTCTCATAAGCTTGCATAAGGCTTGTGGCACAGCCGAGACCTAAAACATTCTGTGTATTGGTTTATTAAACTTCAGTAGCGTTTCTGACAATGAAACTGCAGTGATCACGTTTTAGGAATTAGCAGTTGATGGAATAAAACTGGTAGGTAAGAAAGCTGTTAAACCTTGACAGTTTGATCGACGCGCACTTAGCGGATACAACGCCATGAAGTTAATGGAATTCAGTACACTCAGGACTCGAAAACAAATCCATAGTATGTATGAACTGCGACGAAACAATGAATTAGGAAGCTATAATTGGCCACACATAACTTGAATTTTCAAAACATAGAAGTGTCTGAGACAGAATACAAAATTTAAAATATTGTTCCATTCTATACCTCTTTAAACTAACTAATACTTAAACTAATTCACAAAATCCACAGCATCATTGCTTTGACATTTTTATCATGTACTCAGAATGTAGAATATACAGGGTGGCCCATAAAAAGTAATACAGGTGAATATCTCTTAAAGGGAAGGGGCCTTCCAGACTGTGATATGGTAAATATTTTCATGGGGCCTAACCTCAGAATTTTAAATGAAACTATGGCAATTATTTGTATATTCTATGTAACTTTTATTAAAATATTTTTCTAAAATAAGTTGTTGAGCTGTTATACGTGGTTTTCTTTGACGTACCTATAAATTAGCAGAAAATAGTACTAAAGAAATAAGTCAATAAATACTCAGACTAACTGTTCAAAGTTGCCTCAATTATCCTCTGAACATTTGGCAATGCTTTTGGAAATGTTTTCTCTAGCTATTAAAAACATACAGGGGCTAGTAGTGGGATAGGTTCACGTATTCGAATTGTCATAATCTCTGTTGTAGACGCTTTAAACATGACCTTTTGTTTTAGGTACCCCCATAAAATGTAGTCCAAGGGTGTTAATCTGGCCTCCTCGGGCGAACGAGGAGGCCAGATGATAGGTTCCACACTTCAAATTCACTTATCATCAAATTTCTTATTTAGAAGTTGACGTGTGCATATTGCAAAATGTGGTGGTGCACCATCCTGCTGATACTATATTTCTCTTCTGACACTGAAGGACACGTTTTCCAATAAAGAGGGTAATTCATGGCTGAGAAAATCGCAATATGATTCATTAGTAATTGTACCTTCGAAGAAGCAAGGGCCGAGGACAAGGTTATCATTAATTCCACACCAAACATTTAAATGCTGAAAAGGTATAGTTCTCAGGATGCTTTAAAACCACAATACCCACGATCTTTCATGTGATGCTTTGTTTTCTCCCCTAGTTAATAAGGGAGATATTTTCAATGAAAACGTCCTATAGCAGCTCAATACTTCATTTTAGAAACAAAAAATGCCTTAATAGAAGTTGCTTAGTTTATTATGGGGAACCAGAATATACAAAAAATTACCATAGGTTCATTTAAAGTTCTGAGCTTCTGTATACAGCGCAGATATTTATAACACTGGAATGCCCGTGGAGTCATTTTGACACTTTTGCGAATATATTTTAACGAGCTATGTCAAATCAAAGTTAAGATACCTTTCTATTCATAATGATTCGCTCCCATATGATTAAATCACAACTGTCTGGATGGAGTGCTAGATCACAGCGTCATAAACGTCAGCGTATTGGTTTAGCTCACACTGTTTAAAGAAGAAAGCCAAGATAACGAAAGGTATAAAGTTCTTCTGTCTTATACTTCTGTAACGCTTACCTTAATCACTCCGTACTTGAAGTATGTGCTAATGTTATTTACGTATGCTGAAATAAATCTCAAAAAGTACTACGCTTAATAGAATTCTTCATTCATCCACGTGCCCAGTATTACCTCTTCGTGACATTTCTCTGGCATAATAGTTACACAACACCTTACTGAATAACACAAGGAACGCTTCACGAAGAATTTCCAAAGTCGTCTCTGGTAAATTTCTCCCTGTCTGTTGTCTTCGTCTTAGACCTAATCAATCGATGGGCTGTGAGGCTTACAAAAGTTATTGATACGGCAACACCTTTCGCCAACAGCAATTAATCATTGGATTAGAAAAGATCATCCATCAAGTCTACACTATTCTCCTTCCTTACGAGGAATCCATTTATTAGAGTGTTTTCTTTACATTAAAACAAAATCATTTTCTTTGTGGCTATTTCTTGAGTAATTATTCTATAAAAGCAATGTGATAAGCTTACTGTGTCCATAAAGTAATCGGCTCCTGATTAACCAGATATGCTTTATCACTTTGTCAATACTGAGGTAAGTGACCTGATTTCCTGAATTTGGATAGGAATACCATTAAACTCTGTTCAGTTTATCACGCTTCCATTGATGACAGTTAACATGTAATTTAGACTATGATACCCTGGTTTTTGTTTTGTTTTGTTGAAGAAAATAAAATATCCAAAAATACTGATTAATTAGTACTTAGCAAAACGGATTTCACAGTGACAATATCCACATTCCCACCATTACGCACCCGAATTTTATTTAAAACAAAGCTTAAAACCAACTTGTTATCAAAGGAGAAAACTTTGAATTATTCAGTGTATAGAAGCACTATTAGGTAATATCTATTACCTGCCCATTTTTCAACTTTCACTTCGCTAATGTGATCTAGTTCAACTTTTCACTGACATTTTACCAGTTTTTACTGTTACTTCACTTTGTAATGTAGCGCCGTAACCAAATACGCACGACGAAGCCTCTTTTTTGGACAGCTCGAGCACTGAGGAGTCGAACTTAAGACTTCTCCAATCTCACCTACAGTAGCAGTATTCAGTGCAGAGCACCACAGGCTCTCGGACAACGCTATTGCCGCACCATAAATGCACTCACTCGCTCATTTTCCTCTTCATCCTTTGTTACACATGAACACGGTGGCTTATACAACCGCTGGTTAAGAGTTTCAGAACGTTCTAGTGGTGCAGAGAAGGGGAAAGTTCCAGAAGATTCTGGTTATGTGATGGTAGCGCTTCCGGTGTTTACGGTGGGCGAGAGTGCTACTTGATCTCTGTTTAGGTCTTCGACTGCCAGCCTCCGACCTTCAAGGCGGTCTGGGTGGCTCAGTTGGTTAGACCCCGGCCTACTGCTCCCGAGGTCGCGGGTTCAAATGCGGCCCAGACCGATGGTTTTTAAGTGTACTTAAAAACAACAATTCCATCTCAGTAGATTTACTGACATGTAAAAGAACTCCTGTGGGACAAAATTCCGACACCGGTGACGCTGATGAGATTCTACCAATTGACAGCATCGTTAACAAACAAAATAATTTAATTTCCAACTTTCAAAACCTCGGGCCATAGCCACTGGGTTACAATATTATCTTCATTTTTATTGCTTATATCCTTTACGGTTCTTAAACTGTTCATATAATTCATTTAATAGAAAACACAAGCTTTCAAGGATAAAATGATGACTACAAAACATTTTAAGGGTTTGATTTTCCATTTTATATAAATAAATGTAAAACTAACTTATTCCCTTTGACTTTTTCATTTGAGGTTAAAGGACCCTTCTTGGGTTTAAATCCATTTATTATACAATATATGTTATCGATTTCCGAAATACAGGAACACATTCGCGGCCAGCTTTGGAATTCTGCGCGTATTCCTGGTGATGTAGGTGTGACAAGTTTTCCAGACAGGTGGGGTGCAGTGCACAATATGGCGTAGTAAAATACCGCGTGATAACTATTTGCATTGCGCATCTATACGTTTTCAGAGATGCGATAACTGCGCAACACCTTATTGCCACAGAGTGGTTATCGCTGAATGCTGCGGCCTACCCACCAGGAGAGGTAGACCGCAGCTAACCACGTGCTTATATCCAACATTCTCAGAATGCCAGCTTTGAATTCATCATCACAGGAGGCTTTCTTGCTTCTAGTGGCTGTAGCTTCTAGCTACACATTTGTGATCGGTCATTTCGAAACTTCAGATCTGTACAGAAAGTTTCGACTGTCGTATAGTTGGTTAATTTGCTTCAAAGAACACGAAAATACACAGTAATCTTAGCTAACAATAAATGGTTGTTATCCTTTTCTTTTTACACAGACCAGTAATGGAGTTTCTAGTTATTTAAATTTCCTTCGTAACGGATTATTTTGTATTGGTTGGCAGCCTCTTTTCTGGCTCACATTATGTGAAATATCTCACCATTGAAATCCGAACAGTTGAGGCTCTGTTATACGTAGTCAAGCATCTAAATGGCCCATTCCCTTAAATCGCAATAATCTTCCCTTCCGTAAGACTGCCTTCAAGGTCATCCCCCATGGTCTAGGGGTCACGTGCTAGCTTCTAGTTCCCGAGGTCGCGGGTTCAAACCCGGCAGAGGATGATGAATTTGTACGGGGGTAAATAAACTAGCATGGCTTCCTTTGGAACGGAATTGAAGCCGAAATCTCTTACAGCACGCAAAAGAACCTCGCGCCTGATAAACAGGCCTCTGAGCAACAAGTTCTGCAGTTAAATTAAAAAAAAAAGATCACTTTTGTCCTTCAGAAAAAAAAGGACAACTCTACAACTGATTTTGCCCGTAAACGTCAAATGCAAACGAACTACCGTTATGAGTACATAGTAACTCAAATATAAGTAATTTGGAATTTGTTTTTGCGATGCTGTTCGTCATCTCACAAATGAGTGCGCTCGCTGAATCTGTTTGCTATTGCTAATTTTTAAAGAAGAAATACTTTGCAGGAGGCTAATATACATCAGCACTCTGTACTATTTTTTTGTTCCCGGGGTTCGGATCAAACCCGGCGGAGCACAACCAAGGACGGAAGGTTTGCCTCTGTGCCTTAATCTACGATACGGACCACCGACTTTACTTATACTTTCTTTCAAAACATTGATCTAGCTAATAAATGATTTAAGATTCCATTACAATAAACGAAATTTAAAAAAAGCATAAAAATGGATCATAAAATCCCACCTGAATGATCCATTAATAATCAACAAATGAAAGTAAAATTCGAAAAGGGGCCTTCCCTCTGAAAAAAAAAGAATTTTTTTTTCACAAAACTTCAATTTAAACTCTTTCCCAAAACATTGGTTCGTATACTGCCACACTAATAGGTATTACGTGCTCTGGCGAATTTGAACCCGTGACCCTGGCAACCACTAAATAATAAAGAGAGCTGATGAAGGTTTAATACATTGAAGCATATTTAGTGGCATTCGAAGTGTTGACCTATTGATTGCCTTGGTACATTCCTCCATCAGGATTGAATTCAAACTTTGTTGCCTACGATTGGTCGTCTGTGATCATTATTATCACTAACTTAAAATGGTAAGTTTCTGCCTTATATTCATTGGTTAAAGAGAAGGATCTCTTTTGGAGACATACAAGTGTTTGCTCTCCAGTTTTATGTTACGGTTTTGTCGGAGTAAATATACCTTGTTCTCAAAATTTGTTCCTGAAAGAACTTTTGAGGTTCAGCTGGTGATAACATTCATAAATTGAGTTAATATCTTTAAATATAAGATAGATTAAGCTTTCATTATTAAAGTGTCTGTACAGTCATTGGTATGTTAGTTAACATTTTTACTTTCTCTACTACGTATAGTAAGTAGGGGAAGTATTAAATTCGAATGAAAATTTCGACGTCGAGATTTCACCGGAAATATACGTTTTGAATCCAAGAAAGGCATTTTTAGAAAAAGGTTTGTGTGCGTGTGCGTGTGTGTGTGTGCGCGCGTGTGCGAGCGCGCGCGCCTGTGAACAGCATGAATCAAAAACGAAAAGTAGCTTAAAAACCAACGTTGGTATTTAAGTTTATCTTTCAAGGATGTGACACGAAGATTTTTAAGAAAATTCCTCAGCCTTAAACTACCCTTTATATGGAATTTTTTGGAAGACTGATTTTCTGAAAAATGACTAACAATTTTGAGTAAAATGTCATATATCTAAGATAGCCCTATGGCAAATTATATATAGGTATATTTTGAATTTTCCGGCTGTAACTCGTGTAGTCCTGTTTACCCTTGATGACGTTTGTATAACTGGTAAACCGTAAGAGATAGAGATTTATCGTATCTTATACAAAAAGTGCAGATCTCGTTAAAGCACATAAGTTATGCCCGAAAGTCATGTGAATGCAACACATCAGATCTTTAATTTAAGGTAAATAAAAAGAGATCTTAAAGACAAGAACCCTTCACCATTGTGTCTTAGAGGTGTTTGGAAACCTGTATATTTCGTCTCAAATTCTTCAAGCAATTTGCTGATAAAGTTTGAGTTTCGTGAACTAAGTGGGCTATTGTGACTTTCTGCTTTTCTCTACTGTTTTATACAACACAGGTAACAACATGAAAAAAGTTATTTTCTATGTTATTCACAGGCACGTGTAATGTAAACGACGTGTACGGCTAGCTTTTCATTCATGTCCTACAGGAGAGAAAACTGTGTACAAAGCATACACTGGCGCTCTGTGTTTTTATGATCAGCAGCTATTGATTTGTGGTCAAATCCTGTACAATCCTATAGTGTAGGGGTCGTCATTAAGCTTGGTTAATATATTCGACAAACACGAACTACCCCTGACGGAGGAAAGATCGGAACCCCTTCAATCCGATAATCAATGATACGAGCGTTGTGTAATAGAGTTAGTTGGATGTTGCCTAACGTACAGGAATTAATTTTGTATTTGTCACATGTGTCCAAATGGTTAATCAAGGTAAACATTGACAAATTCAGCCGTGCGGCAAAACATTCCCTGCACCATTGCAGGTGCTGGCGTTAATGTACTCCAAAGAAACAGTACTCCGGTAAGCATTTCGATTATCATCGCTGTGGCAAAAACTTGGCAGATGTTCGACTTCGTACATCAATATTCTGCTCACACTGTACACGCGTTTACTTTCTTTTTCTGCATATTGTGTTCATTATGATGTCTACATGTAAAACTGCTGAAGGTGAAATAAAACAGGTCATACGAGGCTGTTATGTGTGTTGTCAGTATCAACTTACTTCGTGTAAAGCCTAATGCATGAGCTGCTCATAGCAATTACCGTGTAACCCAAACATGTCGTCTGTTAGAGCATTGTTGTGTTACCATTTGCCTTAATTAAGCTCGAAAACCTATGTACTCAAACAAGATAAAACTTCCTAGCTGTTGATCTATTATCTGTTAAATCTGTTTTAATCACTGTTAATTATTTTCGGTTATATCTATATGCCTATATAGATACTATAAATTTTAATAACAGTCATTATGTGTAACTTATGAAAATATCAAAATAAATATGATAATTTTAAAACTGTTGCTATAATTTGTACTCTTTTCCCGTGTATAACAATATCTGGGATATATGACCCATTTCTCTGATTAGGATGATAAAAATGCCTAAGTGTTAATAAGAAGTTTGGTTATTTTAAAAACTCGATAATAGCTTTTGATTAAAAGATAGTATAATGGATAAAATAACTCAATTAACTCGCTATATAAAACAGGTCATTGATATTAAAATCTGTACATCTACACACATCCTATGAAATGTTCAACTTCATATGTTAAATAGATTGAGATGCTAGGCAAATAATTTGGTTTTGTTAACGTTGGAAGGAAGTGACTTTTAATCTTTTCTTAAGTTATGTATACAATGATGCTACTTATCTTTGGCTACAAAATTGACGGGACCGCAAACTGTATACGGTTATCTCCTCTAACCTGAAAACCTGTTATTACCGAGGTATAAAAGGATATACTTTAAGAATAACGTTGGTTTATTTTTGAAACATCGGCAGAATAATAAAGAAGATCTCTTCGTATACTTAAAGCACAAGAAAAAGTGAAAGATAGAGGCAAAAGGCCGGAAACTGCCAAAGAAAATGGCTTCCATAATAATGTACTATATTTCCTTGGGGAATAACAGCATTGGCAATGGTGAGTTGGTAGGTTATGAGTTTGGAGCGCGGGCAAGGTGCCAAGTAATTTACTCTGCAGGTACATATGAAAGAATAGAAATTCTCCCGTAATGTGCGTCACGCACATCACACGGCTCTTTTGCCCTTCCCACGTCTTTAGTAAACGGTGGCGGGCGAGGCTCGTCCTCAACGTATTCCTACCTTGCTTTTGTTCTGCATTGCACCTCATCGTCTTTGAGTTTGGAAATTGCTTCCGAGATCTAGTAATGACGGTGCCAGATTTTTTCAATTACCCCACTTCTTTATACTTTAATAATATCTTAAATTGGTCTCTCTCTCTCCCTCTCTCTCCCCCTCTCTCTCTCACTCTCTGTGACTAGACTTCTACAATCTGGATGGAGGTCACTGAAAACAAATGTGGATGTGCATAGCGCATATAAAACTATGAGTAGCAGTCTTCAGTGATAGTGCTTTGTACTATGATATCCAATTTATTTATCGAATAATTTCTTCAAAAGGCTAACGAGTGAGTGAGTGAGTGAGTGAGTGAGTGAGTGAGTGAGTGAGTGAGTGAAGAAGATAGAAGGATAACCTCTTTATCATGTATTTTGGCGTTCTTCGAATTAATGGCTACCAGGCCATGAAAATACTTAATAAATAACGTAATTATAAACCTTAAAAATGGCTAAATGAGTCTCCTTTTGTAGTGTTTAACAACAGCACCGGTGAAATGAGATCGCGTGGGAAACCGGAGAACCCGGAGGAAACCTACTCCTTCGCCGCCTTGTCCACCACAAATCCCACATGCGGTCATCTGGGATCGAACCTGGGACACCTTGGTTAAGGGAGAATGCTCTGTCCACTCGGCCAAGGAGCGATCAATCTCTTAAATGGCCATTCATGAAGATGTTTCTGAAATGTAGAAACTAATCACTCAAATATTTTGACACCTGGAGCATTTTCATCAATGAAAGATTCTTTAGAAAAAGTTTTTGAGATAACAATAGTTAAAATTGAAATATACATTACAGTGCTGCGTTTAAGTGTGTTTGAAAGGCCGCACAGTGATAAATATTTGTCGCTATTAGTAAATCGAAGTGCCGAATGAAGTATGGAGTTACATACAGTAAAAGGCAAAACTTTACTTTCATCGAATTTCACAGTTGCATTGTCTTAAGCTAACTAAAAATGTACACTAATCTTAATTTGGCTCATATAACCAAGAGTGCCTTTTTTGTAATAATATTATGTGACTTTCTCAACCTTTACTCTGAGTTTACTGGTCTGGTTTGGTTCATTTTCAGTGTCATTTCACTTCTATTAAATGTGCGTAGTATTAGAGTGAAACGCGCGAAGCCACTTCTTCCGCCCGCTTCACTCCCTGGGATTTCGAGCACAGGACTTACCTAATTTCTCAGAATATGTAATCATAACTGTCACTACAGCGCAAGAGAACATCACTTAGGTCTCAACAGAACTTCACTTCAGCGATTGTTTCGCGAGCAGACTAGCTTATATACAAATGCGAGGGCTTCTAGGTCACCGAGATTGGGTAACAAGCTTCTAGAAGGATGTAGTTGTCTGCCAATAGTGCTTCTGGAATTTACTTTGGGTGATAACGCTGCTCCGTTTCCTTATCTCTATTTCTCTCTCTAAAGGGCCAGTCGGATCGTCGTCACAACTCAAAAACGAAAGTTCGGTTTTTAAGTTCAGCATCTTCCGATGATGCTACACGAAGATTTTCAAGAAAATCCTGCTACCCCAAACCACACTTTGCATGGAACATTTTTTTAAAAAAAAAATTGTTTTCCTAAAAAATAACTAACGATTTTGATCAAGATAACATACGTTTAAGATATTTACATGACAAATGAAATGTATATCTTAAATTTTCTTGAGATAGCCTATGAGGTCCCCTTCAACTTGTGTGACTTCTGCATAGCTGGTAAAGCGTAAGAGATAGACAAAATCTTAATACACAAAAAATGTAGATATAATTAAAGCACAGATCTTGTGTGATTATGTCGCTGTGTCTGTGTGCGTAGTGTGTACATATTTATTTACTTATATATTTATTTGTGGAGCAAACCAAGTCCCAGATATTCCTTGTTATTAGTTTGAATCTTCAAATTCTTATGCGTTTCTCAAATAGGAAGTCATTATTTGTTTTTATCTGTTGGTCATACAAACAGAATGGATTTTCAAAGCTGCCATAGAATTACCAGATCTTAAAATATTTTATTATGGCTTAAAGATTAATATATTCCTATAAACCCCTTGTATCTACAAGGCAATTAGCAATTAGATAAATTCTAAAAATATTTATCTCGATTAACAAGAAGTAGATAGAGGATAAAGCGTTCTGAAGCACAGTTTGTACCAGAGAAGAAAAAGCTATGTGAGTGCAACATATATTTTCCCACTTAAGTTCTCTCCAAAGAGTTCTTCTTTTCCTGATTACCCTCCCCTTATGTAGCATTTACACCCCTAGGACATACAAGCTTACTTATTTAGGGTCACATGCCTGTCGGGGAGCAGAGTAGCCTCTGGAGCGGACTGAGTGAAGACCTGGAAGCCGGTGGTCAGCCAAGCACCAGGTATGATAGTGAGGAAGGGGATGATATGAAATGCAGGCGAAATAGATGACTGGAAAGGTGATAATGGAGCAGTTGGTGGAATGAGTGGCGGGAGAAATCGGAGAACCCGGAGAATACCCGCCCCGACGCCGCTTCGTCCACCACAAATCCACATGCGGGTCCCTGGGAACGAACCCGGTCCACCTAGGTGGTAGGCGAGCGGTCTTCAAAGAGTTTAAATATCATAATGAAAGTTGTAAAAGCACACACTGTGGAGTGCTAGATACTACAGTTTAAAATAAAACTGCAAAATGCAACTGTTCAGATGCAGTTTGCAAGAATCGTTCTACAGGTAGGAATACTTAATGCTCATGTATAATGTCCAATGTCTGGCGATTGACAAGTTGATTTACGGCACAAACAAAATTTAATGACGGCTTATAGCTGACCACTTAATGATCAGATATTCTCTTTGCTGCTGCGCGAATAAATTTTGTGGGCACATAGGATATTTATATCGCCTGCTTTACTGTGCAAGGTGTGGCAAGCCTCCGGATTCAATATTTTGTTGACCAGCTCCTCCTGCCATCCACCATTATGTTTTTTGTCTTTCTTTTTGTCTGTAATAGTTTTTATTTCAGATGAACCAATGTCGCGTTTGTGCTTCAGAGACACGAGTGAAGCATGATGTGCTTACGAACCCAGTTAATGTAAACGTTCTCCTGATATTCGTAAAATAAATAAGCTTATGTTTCATGTTATTTCATTTATATTGCCGATAATGTGCCTTCTTTGGGAATCCTCGTTCTAGAGAAATAAAACTTTCTAGGCTCTTATACGCTAACATTTAAAACAGAATCAAATTCTTCTGGGGAGTTTATTTGGCTCATAAGCTTAGTGGGGCCAAAGTTAAGTTTGAACCATTTGGGTAGATTTTCAGAAGAAAATGATGGACCCCTTGGAATTTGCGAATTCCTGTTGTAAGACACTGCACATGTTCAGATATCGAGTGTATCCTAAAGACGACTCCAGTCACTTTGTAATCAAAATATCTAGAGTTGTGGCATTGGAGGAGTTTTTCTTATAATACAAAGCCGAGTTACTATATGCTATAATATGTGATATCATTGATGAAATAGTTTAGGTTTTTGTCATGGATGCCCTGTAAGGAATATGGACATTTTTGTTGTGAACTCATACCAACAGTATTTATTTTAGCGAAATCATACGTAGTCCCCAAGGAAGCACAAGTTCATTGTTATTTGTTACTAAATGAAATGGGTGGGTAGCAGTGTTAATAAATCAAAAACCAAAACAAAATTAGTATTGAAGGATTTTGCTTGGCATTGTCCTGGCTTATATTCTAATGAAAAATAAGTACGCCTGTTCTTACAGAAGAAAGAAAACTAAATACAAAATGCTCGTTCTCAATGGATTTAATGAAAAATAGGAAGCAAAACTAGAATAATTTACAACTGTGACGACTTCGTTAAAAGCAGTTAAGACTATCTTTCAACATCTGAAGGTAACCATCAATGAAAAAGATCACAGGCAGATTTATTTAACAATTCCCACTATTTATCGACATCTTTGTCAGCTGCAAATTGCTGTTTCACAAATGGTTTTGGTGTACCTGCATGGTCACCCTAGTATCCAAGACTCTGTTGTACTGAATCCAGCTTTTTAAATGTTGACGGAGAGAGTCTGATATAGGATTTTGTGTGGATTGGTCCATTGTGCTCATTTTTGGCTGGTGATGGTGATGCGTTCAAAACTTCAGATGCCAGAGAACTTATCGGTTGTTTGCCTTCCTTAAATTATGCTGAGTTAGCCGTGGTTATTCCACTGTCGTGCAACAATACGTCGCTTAAAGTTACAAACACGATGTCTGGTGGATATGCACTATGGCGATGGTTTTGATAGGGCAGATTGCTCGATTCTATTATACATTATCTTTATAACTGCAGAAATGTCCCTCATTACCAGCGTCATCCCAAAGCATTTTAAGGGATTTAAGTGAACATTTGCAAAGGAACCAAAACATTACTTTTATTTTTATTTTTCATTTGCAATGGAATTCTTGACTTGATTTATATAAAGACGGAATCGGGTTTAAAATCCCTCAACACGGAGACTTTATGGGTATTGTATTGCCGCCTGTCTTTATGGTAATTTAGTCAAAAAACCCTGTATCTAATGAGAGAGACGCAATGAAATTCAAACCTCATACAAATGTTAGACTACTTCACCGGATTTTGATTAGTTTAAACAGTGTTCGTAGAAGACGACAGACCAATAGTGATGTAGTCAGTGATGTAGTAGTTGGCATGGACGATGTCATTCGGCGTCATGAATCGGGGGTCGGTATAAAAGTTTTGTTGATTTTCCCCCCTTAATGTGTCAAACATATTTGTGATTGTCTCCAACTTAGTTGGTGGTTCATATATCCTGTATTTTACATTTAATGCCATTACTCGGTGTCTTTCTTTTAGCATTCCAGAATTTGCGCCAGGGATTTTTTATTTAAACAAATTACAACTAAACATCAGGGAATACAGTAATACCACTTGTATAATTAATTTCACTATTAAGCTCTTTTCAACCATCGGACTTCACACCAATTTAACACCTTCAACATGTCAATGTTCTCATGATGCTTCTTATGCTTAGTTGTAATCTTGCTTGTTCTCCGACTACATCAATCCTTTGGTCTCTATATAGGTGGTCATTGCGCACGTTTGGTTGTGCATTCACTTTTGTTCTTAAAACCTTAGTTTCAAAAGCTTGTATATATTTAATATTGGTCTGCTTGGTGCAGTCCCACAGCTGTATCCCTTAGTCTAAACTGCTTAAGCATTATTATGAATTACTCCCAATAAGCCAACAACATTCGTTTTAGCGAATGAAACTGCTACTGTATCTGGACATTTCTTATGGTGTTTTCTGAGGATAAAACATTGTACAACCTATTATGGAAGGCTATTAAAATATATAGAATTTGATGGGCGTATGGAAATAAATGCTACGTAACAGCACTGGCTCTTTAATATTGAGTGCTTCTTAGTAAAACTGGAGAGGTACCAGTTAAGATAGAATCGGATAAAAAAATTGTCAGAATATCATAGAGTGCTTTCGTTTTTTCTTGTCCTTTTTTGCTTCATTTTTGAACGACAGGCTATATCAGCGAGGTGAGGTATCTAAACAGACCACAAGTTCAGTAGTAGTTTTTAAACGAACTAATTTTACAAATATCATTAAAAAGTTGAAAAAAATCGATTGTTTTATTGCATAAAATTAAACTTTAAGGCATACGCAATCAGACGTTAAACATTTATGACTCTAGAGAATTTTTAGCCCTTTAGATGGTGCAATTTTTAAATCCCGGTAGAGCCGATTGTATTTTAAATTAGTGCCATGTTTGGCATTCGCACATCCTAATAATTCAAATAATAGGCTGCAAATGGTACTGAGACCCAGATGAGACAATCTGACTGCTTCAAAAGGTGTCTAACATGACTTCCTCAAAACTAATTTTTCAAAGTGTGCACTCTGTAATGGTGATATATATGTATCAAAACTACAGAGTGCATAGTATTTATTTGTTTAATTTTATAATCTTTTTCAAGGTATTCTTCTTTAATTTAAAAGTTTCTCGAAAAAGGAAACTGTTTATGTGCAATTTAACACCTCTCAAGTATATAGAAACTATTGTATTGGGCCATTTTATTTAATTTTAACTTTTTCCCCCTAAATAGCTATCAGTACATCTACAGCTTACGTTTTACAAACCGTAGACGATTTAGTTGACAATCATTTAGCGCAAAAGTGAAGCAAATGGAATAAAACTGCCTGGGATATACAGATATGTTTAAAATCCTCCCAAGAATTGTACTTAGCTTTCTTTAAACTAATGACCAGAAACTGGCTTTTGTGATAGCCTTTGACAAATTCAGAGACTTAAAATGATGACTTCGAAATGCAGGAAAGGATACTGAATATTCCTCGCTCTTAAGTTCGTTGTGTTTATAAAAGTATATTTTTGCGTATCCACGTAAGCTCATCGCATGCAGGAAGGGGACCACTATACATTATAGCTCGCACAATTGGAGCTATAAATGCAGAACAAGGGGTGGTTTTATTTATGGAATATGTCTAAGAATAACAGTTCAATACTGCGGCTCCGCAGAGCAGCTCCTTTAGGATACGCAAATGAGACACGGCTTTCTGTCTTTTAGTTTTCTAGCATGTTAGTTGATAACACTAATCTTCTTTGTGCGTCATTTGTGCTTAAAGTCTTATTCCTTTTAGTTCCACAAATATGAGATACACAAGCCCTAAAATTCAGTGGCGTATGCTTCAAACTTTGCAGAGGCATGTAACATAAAAGTCTGTTGTGTTACACTCACATGACTTTCTCTACTCTCGTACTAACTATTTTTACAAACAATTATTCCACTATCCTCTACATGTCAGTCGAGATGGACATTTGCAGAAATTATCTTATTACTAGCTTTCCTGTGGGTGCAAGGGAAATATGGGATTATAGTACGCTTTGTGCCATAGTCAAATCTTCTGAGGCTGGTCGCTATAGGAAACCTCTAAAATTGCGTTATCTTTGCATGACAAAGAGGTAAACAAGTGAATAACGACCTTCTACTTGAGAAAAGTATAAGTATTGCAGAAATGGTTACTCCGAAATGGTTCGCGACACAAAAAAATAAATAAATAAATTTTTATATAAGTTGTCTGTTTTAACGGGTTTTGCCGTTTTGATGTAATAATATTTGGTTTATCTCTTACGGTTTACCAGTTATTTAAAATATAACTTCTAGTTATATTGACTCCGGCCATGAAAGCCTACGCTCTCTCAGTTATGCAAAGGTTTTAAAGAGTAAACAGGACTACATGGACTATAGCATTTGTCATAAAAATATCTCAAACATATGGCATTTTAATAAAAATTCTTAGACATTTTTGAAAAAAATCAACATTTTCGAAAACGTTTCTATATAAGGGGTAATTTAGGATGGAGGAATTTTCTTCAAAATTTTCGTGTCGCATCCTTGAATAATGTAAACTTAAATACCTACTCTGGTTTTTAAGCGACTTTTCGTTTTCGAGTTTTGGTGTTCACAGACACACACGGACCTTTTTCTACAAATGCTTTTTTCTTGTTTTATTCATGGAGCCCCAGAACATATATTTCCTGTGAAATCTCGACATCGAATATTTGGATCGAATACAATACTTCTCCTATTTACTATACGTAGTAGAGAAATTAAGTATATACCTTATACACGAATAACCCCAATCTTTGTCGCTCCAAGAACGTTATCCTTCCCAAGCAACAAACGCACCTACGAAAAGCTTACACGATGTTTTGGAGCCACATAACCCAACAATCTTTCCATGAACTTTGTTTAAATGCACGTAAGAAGTACTTAATCTGGCTCTCCAATCGGCACTAGGCTGCGCTTTCTAGCCTACTCGAACTTATCACAGAATAAGCGTCATTTAAAAGGTGTATTGAATACGTTTGATACAACATCTATTTCAGCATCACCCATAATTTGAATATTTAGAGGATAAATTCACTTAAATGCACTTGACAAATACTGTTTGAATCTTGAATGCACTGGCACATACATTTCTCCGTATCTCTCGAATCTCTATGAAGCAAATGGCGTACTTCTCTTTTAGTTGCCAGCACAGCAAAGGAGCAATAATAGATATGAAAAGAGTCGAAAGTGGCAGTTCATCCAATGCTAACCATTTTAAAAGAGTTAAACTTAGTGTTGTCTCACTGTAATTACAAAATAAAGCATTATAGTTAACATTTACTAGCGAAACCGTTTCAGCATTTTCCGTCTGATAATTTTAAAACCCCATCCTAAGGATCAGTATAAGTGCAGAGGAATATTTAAGTAAAACACTTTTTGAAAACCAGTATATATTAACTGAGTTGAAGTTCCGCTTATCTTCTTTCACACAATATTTTAAGTTTACACCTGAAATGCACAATGTGCAAAGTGATATACGCTGCTAACTTTGAAACCATATTCGTATAGTTTTTAAAATTTTGATTAAATCTCAAAAAACCTGTAAATGCACTGAAATTTTTCCCAGCAGAGATATTTAAATCTTCACGTAACTCGCTTAATTTCAGTGATATAAAAAAAGTATAACAAAATCTCCCAATAGAATCAGACTTGTTACTAAGTTCAAAGGTCAAAAATTACATTCTTAACCGTTTGTACCCAATTTTCACTTATCTGTCCTCTAAGGTCCTAAAGCGTTTTTAAAGTGTTAAAAAGTCACGCTCAGCTATGTTATCCTGAGCTAAATTAACGTATCGCACAGCAATTCTGGATTGTTGTTAAAAGGGTACACTAGTATAATTTACAAACGTGGTCCCTTAAGACCACTGGAAAATAAATCACACTGATACCAATATAATAATTTACCGGACGTCCGATACCAAAATGAAATGTGTACCAATGGGATTATTTTGAGTTAGGGTGTGTTTCAAAGAAAATTCGTGAGTTAGTATAAACTAGGGATTCTTAGATAATATGTTCCTTCCAAACTCAAATTTAGTACCACGTGAAGATATTGCCGTATCATACAAAACGGCAGAAGATAATCCCCCATTTTATGTGGTAGCCTGTTTTGTAGAAAATCGATCGGTAATTTACGCACAAGCAGGCAGATACCAAGGGACCCCCCGCAGCAAAGGAAAGCTAAGGTAGAAGTGGTTATGCTAAAATACGGTGTGACTTATCTCG
Organism: Tenodera sinensis; assembly: GCA_030765045.1. Lineage (NCBI taxonomy): Eukaryota > Metazoa > Arthropoda > Insecta > Mantodea > Mantidae > Tenodera > Tenodera sinensis. The sequence goes on along the minus strand of CM060964.1, from coordinate 83,186,329 downwards.
TACATTTAGCGATTAATCTGAATTATCGGCTATGAGTGCAGGCAAATTGCAGCATTGCGGTCTTGCCAATTTGGCGCCAGCCCGCCTTTGCGTGTTTACAACCCATAGTGTGACGTCGCAACGACAGTGTAATGTAGGATATATGACAACAAGCAAGCAACAGGCTAAGGAAATATTTTCGACATATATTTCATAGAAGTGCACGTGGCTAGTCCCTTGAGTTTCATTTAAATACTTTTATGATAACTCAAGTTTATACGTTATTGCTGCTGTGGAATACATGCTAGGGAACAACTGACCTAAATCCATCGTTACTGAAAGTGGATATTTCCAATTGGGATAACATCTTAAGGTTTTGGTAATTTCTCCTTTCGATTAAGAAATGAAAAACCATCGTTTTTCTTCTTTTCTGCTCTATAAATATACCAGGTGGCCCACTTCCTCCGGCATTGGGTTAAGTAGATAACCCTTCGTGCGTTAAACGAATTGCAGAACGCCCCGGGGTAAATACAGTCAGTGACGTGAGTGAACTTTGTTCTGCCTGTAAGAGAAGCGAGCGGGAACGGAAATCCCCAGGCTTCAACTAGCGTGTGCAACGCGTGATAATAGACAAGAACAGCCAGAATATTTTCCACTTCACTCAAAGGACTTTATTTTACAGGGAATAAACTCATTCCTAAATATACTTCTATTGACTAACATTACGGATTACATACTGTAAACTGCCGTAACGAAGTCCATGCAAATATGACAGCATTGCCTTCATACTCCTGCTGGAATCCAGAAACTGTGAAGGCAAACATTGCTTTCTTATGAGTTCTGTTTCCATTCATTTTAGCAGAGTATGGTCCCATGTTACCCCTTCACCCAGAGACGACTTATTCCTTCCTCGTAGTCATCAATTAATTTGTTGAAACACTTGTTGGCAAAAGATATGCGCTGCTATTAATTCTGAATTAATAGATTTGAAAATAAGTATGTATAATTTATAATTTTTTTCTACATTTTAAAATATGCTTCAACGAAATGCTTAGAGCTTAGTCTAATTAAAACTTTGGAATTCAATGTACATAGAAATCTAAATGAACAGATACTGAACGCTCTATTTTTCACACTTTGCTGGAAATTAATACATAGCGGTTTGTAATAATAAATTAATTTTATTTCATTGAAGTTCAGGAGATTCAAGTACATCCAAAATTCAGATTTTCATTTGATCGGAAAGCAATACAATACTTTTCACCCCATTTGTTGTTGCTTTTTTAACTTTTAGTCCACTTTAGAACTATGAAATGTTTAAGACCTTGGTTTGTTATACATAGTTTTACAAGTTTTTAACATTTAACACGAGTTTATATATTTAATACAATCAATAATTATTAAAATAATAATGTTTTTACATTATGGTTACATGTCATATAGCAGTTGTAGCATCATAGATATTCCTAGCCTGAGCATAAGTCTGTATCATGTGTCCCAGATAATGAAAATGCTAACCTATTACATCTTATTATTTACCTTTTGTCATTTTATACCATTTTCAATTATGAGGCATATTGTTTCTCGTTTGGCTCACTAGTCTGTCATTTTCACTCAAAAGAGTTACTGGTAAAGCTATAGCTATAGGTTGTGCTTAAAAACAACATTTAGTTTCCTTTTCAGATTTTCCAAAAAGGTACATGTAGCTAAACGTATTTTCATTAAAGTTCTAAACAATCTAGTTATTCTTACAAGTAATGTTTCTACTTATAAAGCCGTTGTACGTATGTAAGGTGAAATTATAGTTTTCTGTGTACCAGTTTTTAGTAAACAAAGTAAAACTATAATGCAATTTTTGTAAACATTTTAGAGTCATTGTACAGATAGTATTTTAAACTTTAAGTTATCAAAATCTGGGCCCTATTTACTACATAATTATAAATCCTAAACTAAAGCTATTTGAAGTACGCTTACGGTTTAAAACTAATACAGGAACTCACAAAAAGCAAACAAAGTAGACATGCCGGAATTTTTTTATTCGTTAATGACCACAATTACCGATAAATAGAAATATAACTTCTCTTCCTGAAGCAAAGTGCCAATAATACGTTTTGTGTAGGTGAGAGGTATGATCCTTCCCAAGCTAAACCCGATTATCTTGGGAGGTAGAACTGGAATTGAAAAATTCAACACCACAGCTGGGATCTGAACCACAGACCCTCCGTTTTCCATGTGGGTGCTCTAACCATTAAGCTACTGTAACAACCCGCCTGAATGACACTGAATTCTCCAACCAATTCGCATTTCCTCCTGTAACCACAAAGGCAGTCTCTCACACATGGCTTGTGTGTTCAAAAGCATCAACAGTAATTTTGTTGGCATAAATAAATAGTAATAACCGATTATCTTATTAAAGTGCCCAGAATTCACTACATGAATATCTAACTGGAAGCCGTAGATGTTTATATTAATTTATGAATTATTCGGGGATTGCACTGGTGGGGAGAGCGTATCCTTTCCTTACTTTTGCGTCCATGTCTCAATTTCTATTCTTGTGAGATACGACCTCCTCGGGGGCAATATGAAAGTTGGAAAAGATAAATAATACAACGTCCGTACAACGATTGAGAATATAAAATGAAGTCGTAAACGTACACAGTTACACCATACATCAAGAAAATAAAACGTGCAATCGGAAAATTTAACGATAACAGAAAGAGATTCCTTCAATGTTATACACGAAAAGCCTTTTATCTACTTCCAGGCAGAACTGTTTGGAGGAAAATCACATGCGCGATACGAACTCCTCGTCTACTTATTTGCTTTTCATTTTGTGGACTTAGAACAAATATGGAAAATGAAATCTACCGAGTAATATGAGGAAAGAAATGGAAACAGATATTTGAAATTAAATTTTACCTGTGCGTGAATTTCGTTGCAAAGCAAGAGAAGCACTTACAAAAGTTAAAGCTCACTTGATTTTTTGTCAAAGAACAATAAATATGATTTAAAAATCACTGACGGCCATAGGCAGGAGCTGTAGGACTTGCCCAGATATGGACAAGTTGCGAAAGAAGAATTGCTTTGATCCTAAAAGAGTAACGGATTACAGGAGTAATATTTCTGACATATGAATAAAAACTTATTTGATAGTGCTCAGTTTTTCCTAATTTACATGTGGCACTAGCTCTCAATATGTGGAAGCATGTAATACTACACTTATTTCAGTATATGTAATGTGTTATTTGAGTGGATACTTGTACATTAAGAATGTCCTTAGATAATTCACGCATATCATTTTAGTATGCCTAAAACTACAGCTTATTGTAATGCTAATTAAACATGACGCATACTGGTCTGGATAAAAAGTAGTCCATAACGAATTGGAGCTCTTTATGTTGGCACTGACAAATGTAGACCCACCCTCTGCCAGCGTGCTTTCCTTGTTCAGGCATAACTTTAGGCTCTGTAGTGGCAAGGTACTTTACCTTCCCCACAGTGTTTCTGAACTCCTTAAGGGGTCTTGCCACGGCCAAGTAGTTAGACCATTTGCCTCTCACCAAGGTCTGGTTTCAATCCCAGGCAACGGGGGATTTTCTCCGGGTTCTCCGCTTTCCCCCGTCATCTTATTCCACCGCCACTTCACCTTCATTCCATGTTATCATTAGTGCCATCGCTTGCGGTGCCACATGTAGTAAAAGCAGGCGTTAACACTACAAAGAGAGAGACAGAGAGAGAGAGAGAGAGAGAGAGAGAGAGAACTCCTTGAGGGTGATACTTCAAGCTATACTGAAGGTAATCTAAATTAATGTATAGTTTTAAAAATGACCAATATTGCAAAAGTAATAGTGTATATTGAAATTTAAATACGTATAAAAGCATACTAACAAAACATGTAAACACAAATTTAGATATTTGTCTTTGTAAAATTACACCCATACGCTGCTTAGGGAAATGAATTTTATTGAGTTCGTGTTCTTATATGTATTCTTTCTTTCTTAGTTCATCCGCTTATCCTCCCGGTATGGAGGCCTTACATCTCCTAGGATGAAGCTATGGATCGGACAGAGTGAAAACCTGGAAGTGGGTAGTCCGCCAAGCACCGGTTATGAGAGTAAGGAAGAGGTTGATATGAAATGTAGGTGAAATGAATGAATGGAAAGTTAATCATAGAGCAGTAGGTGGAATGAGTAGCGGGGGGAACCGGAGAACCCGGAGAAAACCCACCCAGGCGCCGCTTCGTCCACCACGAATACCATATGATGGTCGCTGGGATTGAACCCGGGTCGCCTTAGTGATAGGCGAACGGTCTAAGCACTCGGCCATGGCGCCACCTTCTTATGTGTACGTGATTCATAAATGAGCCTTTGTTCTACCGTCTGCTGGTTATATGACGGTTAAAATAAAAAATAAGTTTAAATTAAAACTGGTATATACGCCGTAACTTCTGTAAACTTGTAGTATTACACAAAGCATAACATTCTTTCTCTCAGCGTTCGTGAAATCATTACTCCGGTGTTATCCCTTATCAATCGAGGGAGATGGCTCCATGGTGCCAGATTTAGATTTGGGAGGTCTCGGATTGGTAGCCTTTTGGACAGGCCAACAGCACCTTGAGTTTTTGGTGGTTTTCCCAAATTGGTAGGTGAGTGCTGAGGTGGTTTCTCTTCTTCTACAAATTTGCTATCACAACCATATGCTTTCAGGTTTCACTTTCGCTCGGTTCACGTTCATTTGCTTTTTCTTTGTTTTTCTGTTCTTTGTTTTGTTCTGTTTTAGAGCTTTATTTATCAATGCCTTTAAACTACTATGGTTCTCGGTAGGGACCAAACCTTTATATAGGAAACAAAAAGTTGCGGGGTTTGGACTATAGCAAGTGGGAGAGGTTAGTCGGTCACATTATCACAACACAGAGGAAGAAAGATACAGTCGACGTAGGAACGTTGTAGACAACGTATTTACATAGCTTACATTCAACGTTGTCACCATTTGCAGTAGAATATGCACTCCCAAATTATTGTAAAAGTTCAACAACACGTGAATATTTCGCTGTTCGTTTTTCAGGCAGTTTATTGTGTGCAGCTGGTGAACATATTTGAGACACTATGCGCTGTAGGCAGTGAGTGTTGTGCTGCCACTATATCCGCACAATGACGTCACGCTCTGGTCATGTGGAGGTAACTTGCGATCACTCCCTTTCAAGATAGCTGTATAAAGGTTCGAACACTAGTTCTCAGTGTCCCATTCTATATTAGGCGTGAAAGCACCGATTAATTTTATTCAGAGAGCTCTTTGTCAGGCTTGAAGTACTTTAGTGTACCCTAAATTTGCAAACCAGAACCAACGGCTTGACTTCCCTTCTGAAAAAGATCATGCTAAGCTATTTTGCAGCCGAAAAAAGAAATCCATCGCCTTCACCAGGTTTGGAACCCCGTTTTTGGGACAGAGCTTGGTGGACGGTGGAGTTTGGACTAATCAAACGATTTCTTCCGAGCACTTGGAAGGCCGGTTGGTGCCCCTTCCTGGGTGGGGGGGGGGGGTCTTCTTCACCGGGACTCTCGGGTTGACTATGGCGTAAATAAGCCCACACCGGTGCCAATATTGATATCACTCGGAAATTGTTAGGACCCCGTCATTGTTGGTGCGCATCTCGCCCGGACCTTCTCCCCCTTCATCCCAGGTGTCACGTAAGACACACTGGATCTATTGCAAGGGCCTACGTGCTGTACTCAGATCCAGTGACTGTGCAGCTACTTCATCTGACTCCTTTTCTCTCCTACATATACAACCCATAAACAAGTCGAGTCTATTAAAGGCAAATTATAATTTCTAGGATATATTAATGAATGAATTGAAATCACATGTAGGTAAAATATATATTCAGTCAATTCTAAAGAAAAACTAGATACCGCTGTATTCTTCTTATACTTTTGTTTCTTAGTCACAAATGAACATTTTGTGCCAGCAAAAGCAGATATTTTATTCCTAACTGGTTCGATTTCATGAAAATTATTTGCTTACACAGTAAATTGACGTCATGTACCACGTTGATCTTTAGCTACATTTGTACTAACTGTCAATATCTCCGACAAGGCATTATAGTTGTAGTCTGGGAAGTACGGAATTAAACACACTCCCCTGCCTTTTGCTCGAAGTCGGGCCAAAGCGGTTTGGTAAACTCGATTCCATTTCCCGGAGTTATTCTGTATAAGCATCCATCTGTGGAGCGCACACAACCAGCCTTTCTTGCCTCTAATGTGATAACTTTCCAATTTATGAGCCGACTTGCGCCATATTGAAAAAAAAAAAAAAAACTATTGAAGCAGTGTATCGTTTATACTCCCTTTTATAAGAAGCCGGTTGACTGGTAAACTTGCGTATGGCTCATAAAACATCCATACAAGCAAACCGGGTTGTTCGAGAAGCTCTTTCTGTTGGGTTCTATTTTTCCTTCGCTCTTGTTGAAGCGTATATTTAGTTAGACATACAAATACACTCAGCCTAGAGTTGTTTTGAAAGTACAGGGTGATGCTATTTTTCGTAGAAACGAAAGGGAACCGGCAAGGGAGTTTCAGATTACCTGAAGGGAAAACAAATACAATCAACCTTTAATTCTAACTTTTCCTTTGTCTATTTGAATTTATTTTGTAAACAGTGCACCAATATCGCATCTTATTCGAAGAAAGTATCTCCAGAGTGACATCAAATTATGGAATGCGGCTGAAATGGGGCAGGGCGTGAGGTAACTTCAATATGACAATGGGCAATCGTCTAATTCTTAAGCTGAAATGTTTTGCCGTTAGCTCTTTTTCATTTCTTGTTCGGGAAGCGAGAACGGCTTCTATAAACACTCATGAAATTCTATCCACCAATCAATGTGCATGATCACATTAGCAATCTTTTAGATGAACATGGATGAATACAGCAATGGTGGATTTCCTGGTAAAAAGTACAATGGTTACCGAGATACACTGCGCATGATAATCTATAGTTTCCTTCAAGGAAACATCTTGTCGCAACTTCCATTCCCAGGAAAAGCAGAATCCGGCATTTATTAATTCTAGCAAACTAACCCTTATTACTATCACTTTCATACGGATGTCGGAACAGGTCCAACAGCGCTTATCAGTGCTCTGCTTGCGGATGATGGAGCCTTGTAGATGTATAGAACTTGAGAAAACCTGGTTGTACTTACACAAAAAGGAAGGTTACTACGTGTAGCATTCTCTAAATAGTGTTGGTCTGCCCTCCATTGGGGTTGTATTTCTTCAAGCTGAAACTTTTTCCCAGCTGTCTGCTGCTCTCTATAGCATAACATCTAAAGTTGTGCACAGTAACCTTCTTGCCAGCATTTGCACAATGCGGAAGCAAGTCACGTGACTCGGGGATTCATGGATGTAGATCATAATGGCTTCTTCCAGCAAGCAGTCGCGTGTAGTTCAAGATGTGGATTTACTGTCGGAGTATGACGCGTTGTCATTTGATTTATCAGATTTTGAGATTGAGGTCAGTGAATGTGAAAGTTGTATTATCAGATTTTGAGCTTGATGTGAGTGAAAGTGAAAGTTTTAATTAATATAATGCTAGAAATATTGGGAGTGACACCAGTATGGTAGAATCTGAACCCACGTAACATGCTAAAAGAAGACGCACTGATTTTTCCTTCCAGAGGCAACAGGGAACATCCGGACCAGTACTTCACACATTTTATTATCATGATTCAGGAATGCAAGCAGATTTGAATGACACTTTCATATTATCATACTGCAAACGTGAGCAATAACCATTTTACTTTCTTGTGAGAGAAATTACCAAGCCCCCATTACCGTCTACAGACATGAAAGGACACTTCTCCTCAAGACATGCTCCTCTTTGGTTTGTCAATGCTCATGACCAGAGTAAGGAAACACAAAGTAGCAGAATATTGCACAAAAAATCCCCTTATTGCCACTCCGCAATTTTCAGACTACATGACCAAGGATCAATATATTTTACTTCTAAGACTTTAACACTTCAATGGCAACAAAACACAGGGTGATGGAAACAAACTGCATAAATTGAGACCCATTATTCAACAGTTTAGACGTACTTTTAGTATGTTATTCACGCCATTTCAAAATCTCTGCGTTGACGAAAGCATTATGCTACTCAAAGTTCGCCTTTCGTTCAAGCAATGCACCCCTTCCAATAGACACAGGTTCGACGTAAAAGTGTTTGTGCTGTGTGATTGTAAGACTGATTATATTCTGGGCTTCATTGTGTACACAGACAACACCGAGAATTTGTTGATGACAGCGACCTTGGGGTGTCAGGGGCTGTGGTACAAACTCTCGCTACAAGCTACCGGCATAAAGGGCACAACTTGTGGCTAGACAATTGGCATTCCAGTCGTCTTCTTTATAACTGGCTACCTGCACATGGAACAAATGCTTGTGGCAGTGTTAGAAGTAGCAGAAAAGGAATGTCAAGACTCACAGCAGGGTTAGACAATATGTTAGCACTAAAGTGGTTGGACAGACGAGAGGTGTGTATGCTAACGGGTTTCCATACAGACTCGATGAGACCATGCAGATAATGAAACCTGACTGTGTTATTGACTATAAGAAGAATATGGATGCTGTGGACAGGTCAGATATGATAGGCTCTCTCGAGTGTGTAAGGAAGACATTGAAGTGGTAAAGGAAATTCTTTTTTCATCTGTTAGACATGATACTTTTAAATGTACACTCACTATACAGCCTGAAAAGTGGTAACAATATCACATTGACTGACTTTCGACCTACTCTAATCACAGAACTATTTCAAGAATTCCATATACTAAGACTAACTGCTAAATCGGGGAGACCTTAATCCGGTGACCAACCCATAAGACTGGCTGAAAGATATTTAATTTCACTAATACCATCGACATGAAGTAAAAAACAGCCTGCCAAATGGGATCATGTGTACTTCAACACCACCCTTGGCCTGAAAAAATAGATAAGAGATAAATTCCATGTGTACCAAATGCAACACGAGCTTATGTTTTCACCCTTGGTTCGAAATTTACCATACACAAATCAGATTTTGAAAGTACTATGCAGATATGGTAATTTCTTACTGTGTATAATTTATAACCATACTTGCTTCATACACATAATATTTTAACAAAGTGTAGCTTAAAAAATTAAGACCTCAAAATTTAGAATACTATATAGCAGCTTTCCATTAATGTTTTCTTTTTTGACCTATGTATAACCGTCTGTAAGGTGTGTTGCAGGTGGTAATTTTTTTCCTATTTTAAAACGCTTCATTTTTAATTGTGATCCCTGCTCTTGTTGACCTGTGACCGGTTGCAAAGTTCAGACTTAGCTACAATGCATGGTTTACGCGTAGCCAACCTTGCGTCCATTGAAGGAAACGTTTCATCTCTACTTATTACAGATCTTATACTAACAACGGGGTTAAGATTATGATCACCACTGGAAACAAGGTGTCCGAGTAAAACGTAAAACAAAATTATTTTAAAATTGAATATTATACTTTCCTATGTTTACCAATGTAATATTTAGCAACGTTCAAAATCTTCAACTTTTTTGTTTGCAATGGTATGTGCTGCACGTCTTGTAGGCCAAGGAGGCGTAGATGTAAAATTCCTTCCAAAAAAACGGGTCGGTGTGGTAGATTGTGCGGGATTGCAAACTGATCGGTTTTCAAATGGGAACCCTTGTCCGGAAATGCACGGCTTGGGCGCTGGAGAGCGTCGAAATTTGAGACCCAGCGGTACTGACAGCTAAGGATTCGTTTTATTGTCTTAATATGGAAGGTATGTAATCCTTTAGCCATCAGTGTCCTGCGGATGAACGATATGAGCTTCATAACATTCCTGCGATGCGCTAACTTCCTCCATAGATCCTGGTGCGGATCCTAGTATGCCTGCGGTGCCGTAACGTTTCAGCAGCACTGCGACACGTACCAGTACACCGCTGCGGAAATGGCCGACATGAACTGCAGCACACTTTTATGTAAATGTGCGGATTCATCTCAACGTTGCATATCCAAAACAATGGATTGGTAGAGGTGGACCAGTTACATGGCCAGCTCAGGTGAAGCTTTAAAGTTCAGAAAGGGTGTCTCGCAAAGACACACGATAGAAGTGAAACTTTTGTATTACAGGGAAACATTTTAGTTATTCATCAATCACCTTTGAACAGCATGGATTGTGTTTATCATTCATTTACATAAAGCTGTGTACATATTATGGATCACAGTGAATCGTCTTCTACATGGCAGGTCATTACAACTTTCGAATTCTGCCAATTTCTGTTGTATGGTTTCTTCTTCAATGGACAAATATTTCAAATACTTTTTTTAAACTACAATCTGTCACATGCAGAATATTTTAAACCAAATGGATTATTTACAAAATCTCGATTGAAAATATTATTTGCAGTCTTTAATTTGTTTAAACCAGAACACCGTAAATGATCACTGATAATTATCAGTAATAATTATAGTTTACAAGAGGATTTGGCTGAGCCAAGGTGCTAGTTGCTGATTCATTGTCTTCATTATTTACACGGTGCAAACTAGAGCGTATTCTACTCCTTTCTCCACTATCCCGTTTAATTTCAGATCTACTTTTTCTGAGTTTTTTTCACACTCTGAACTGCCACGTCACCTGCACCTTTTATCTCACGCCACACTCTTGTTTTTTCTGCATCTGATTTAGACATATGCACAACAAAACTGTATACTTTAATTAAGAAAATAGGTTGTAAACAACGAGCATACTAAACAATACTCGAAATGTGTTGATTATACATACGTGTTTCAACGAATGCTCTGTTGACAACCAATAGCTGTACTCAGTGATCGCCACGCCGCCTGAACGCAGTACACGCAACCACGGACAACGAGAATGAAAGAAAGTTAGAAGAGCATATGTGTTACTCTTCTCCGATACTCGAAGGCAAGCGAGAACACTGCTCCCACCTCCCACTCTACCCGACACAGTGTTTACCACCACCACTTTTCGTCACACAAAAAGTTTGCGGATCAGAATTTGAAAGTCCTCCGATTAGAAGTTTCACTTCAATAAACTAGAAAATATAGATGCTGGTGCCACCAAAAGTGTGCTGCAGAAACCCTTGTATGCGAAATTGCTTCAACGTGGAGCATCTTCATTGTAACATCTAATTGTTTGGAACTCCTTCAGAGTGGATCAGGCCGTAAGGGAAACTCTCTAGGATTAATCAGTTCAGTTTTATAGCAGTTAATGGCACAGCTGACTGTCGTCGTAAGCTACATATCCACAATTCGCCTATATTCTGGATTCCAAGTTTACAAAAATAATAATGCTTGCACTTTGTAAAATCTTGAGTGCCTACCTTGGTCACTCGGGAGCGGGAAAGGAGAACAAAATGGCTGCACAGCTAAGCTACGGCTTGCTTTAAGAATGGATGTCAATCTGCCTTGCAAACAGCATTGCCCATCCAGACTTCAAACTTCGAATTCGAAAGCTTCATTTTCAAGATTGAAACTTCACAATTTCTCTTACAGTCATTTCAAGATAGGCTTCGACTTGAAGAGTTTCATGTCCTGTGTCAGATACACATGTACAACATTAAATTTGGTTAAGTTCAATGGATATTCAAGAAAATTTAACATAATCCGTAAACCTGGGATTTGGCTGCTTTGTCTGCTCCTTGTTCATGGAGCATCTGAATGATTAGAATTCCAGTTTATTGGGATGATAATGGAACTTCTGTAATAATGGAACACAGCGAAATTTATACTGCAGGATATATCCATGAATTTAATAAATGTATAAAAATTCAAAAACCCTGAGCACGCTATTGTATTTTATATAATTTGCTTTATGGTAGCTTTAAATATAAAATTGCTTTACTTTTGTGTTTCCTTCATGATGCAAAACAATTTCTTCTCTCTGTGTAGCTAAAGAACCATAGGGTTATTTTTTGCAAAAGTCTATGCAAGCTAATTTCACTCTTTTCGCTTACGTAAAAAGAGAAAATGGCAATTGCATTGCGTTTAAGAGGCGCCTCGTCCCATTTCCGGCAGGAAGTGGGGAGGACGGGCTGGCTTGGTGGTCCGTCCGCGCTAATTCCGGAACAGCTTGCTGCCATTTACCCCGTTCATCTGTCAACCATATGGTTATTGTTGGCAGATGGGAAGGACACCGGAAAGGAAATGGTGCTCTCAGTGCTTGTTCATGGACTATTTAAAACAGTATTTACGTACCACCAAGTACGCGGAATGCGATCAGTGAAATATCACCCTTTGATTCGAGATATACGTTGTAGCCCCCCTTGTAACAAACAACACATTCAAATGCTTATCCATACACTATTAATTATTTACATTAACAAATCACATATTCATTAATAATGGATGAATGTATTGGTTTAATGCACCACCTTACAATGAGCATTCTCCTTTTCGCTTAAAACAAGGAAAATAAATATTTATGCTTTACTTCTTCGGGAATGTTTCCTACCTTATAGATTTACCTTTTCATTTACAAGTTTTATAATTATTATAAGTTATTTAGGCACCTAAAATATATATTATACATCATGGAAAGGGATACTAGCACTATTACTAAAATTATGAGGACGTGCTCTTAAACTTGAAATACCATTCTTGTTATGACAGTTAGCAGCCCCTTAGTTAATGACATCTTTTCACTGTCACTTCACCTTTCTTCGCAATGCAGTGGCGTAATAAATACGCGCAAAGTAGTCTATTCTAGCTGCCACTTCACTCCCTGGGGAGTCTAACACAAGACCTTTCTAATCTCTCGCAGCATCAGCAATGACAGTACGTCACAGTTATCGTCCCAAGCTCACTCAGAGAACGCATTAAATTAGCAGTACTTTAAGCGTATTCAGAACACAGTTCACTAACTCAGAAGGCAACTCGTGACTACACTTGTTTATATTGCCGGTGGAGTTCTCCAGAGAGATCTAGAGTTTGCGAAAGGTGAGGAAAAGGGTTTGAGAACAATCCTGTTTTCTTTTACCAGCGCTTTTAGTGGGAGAGAGGTCAGATTATCTCTTCACCCGGACAGCCAGGCGGTCGGTGCCTTCCACTCCAAAACTAAGACCCATCAATTGGGTCGCAATGTCCTTATACATGGGTAAATACAAATAATAAAGAACAAATGCATACATAGTACAATGGCAAAATTGGAGACGAATAAAGGTAATGACTTGTTTTACTATTGATACTTTAACGTTACACCTTGTGGCTCAGATTTTTTTATTCAATGCCGTCCAAAACTTTCCCTTAGCCTTTGAGTTCCATGCTACTGTTTTCAAAGATATACAAAACCACAATGATATCCGGCAAGTACATACTGACCAATTGTAATTAGTAAATATCCCTCATGCAGTCTAAAATTCTAACCTTAGTTCACCTGCTTAGCATCCTTTCAAAGCATGGAACATGGTACTTGGGGTTAGAAATTTGTCCAATGTCCCCAATAAAATAAGAGTAATGGGTATGTCGAGTTTCTTAAAATATGCGTACTCTAGGATTGAATCCCATATTACCCTTTAAAAGAAGAAGTAGGCAATTCCAAAATGTGACTAAAGTAATAACCTAATTTTCATTCGTACTTTAAATGCATATATTAATGGTATGGTCATTGGAGGCCTCTCACAATATATAATACTATCACGTATTAGAAATACAAAGTGTCTTCTATCGGTTCAAATATTTTGAGCTGTTTAGTATCAGTATAAAACTGTCCGTATATTTACTATTTGGTAAGGAAATGTGGAAACGATGTTTATGGTTTGGAGATATAGACTCGTTTGGTAACGGCTGTCCATTTTCTAAAACTATAGTACCATATTATGCAGTGTTCACTTAGCATACAGTATTCAGGTGAATTTGTTTGTGAATTCCACAGAATTAGATGGTGGTTCTGTAACACAGATTACACTTAGAGATATAAAGAAGACAGGTACTGTAAAAAATACTTTAACAAGAGTGAAGATGATGAAGGACGCGTTAAAGGACAGACAAAATCCGAAAGTAAAATAAACCCCAAAAACGCAACTGAGCAATGACACTCAGGACGGGCAAACTCCGAAACATACAAAGCACGAGTCATAAGTGGTGTAGAGCTGAATCGAAGGGAGGGAATTGAGATAAAGGAAAAGAAAGGAAATACAGTGTTAACAGTGGAAGCTTCTACAAAACAGGCAAAGAGAAGAAAAGATCAGAGGGAACACAAAGGCGTTAGTGTCATGCCCACAGTTACCACATGTTTAAAATCTTGGTCACTGGACAAAGAAAAGCAAAAAGGAAAGGGAAATGTGCATGTCGCCAATTTGAGAATGCGAGATTCTCCTACAATGTGCTTCAGGTATTCTCTACCATCACAAGTTACCCAACTTTTCTCAGTTAGCAATTCTAAAGCTGTCAGTGCCATTCCCGTGTTGTAGTGATATCATGTGATTCGTTTTGCCAACTTATTTCGTTATTGTAGCCTCTGGCACAAACTTTCTACTTCTGAAAGAGGAACCAGCAACTGCGCTAGCATTTCTCCAAGAGTAAAAAGTTTTTCCTACCTGAAAAGATCTCTGTAAGCATTTAGCGGCATTTAGCACACGAAATACTGTTATTATTTCTCTCAGGAGTTTAGAATTCGAAGACACGCCAGTTGAATGCCTTTTCGTTCTCTGTGTTATTGATAAGAGAAGATGCATATATTGTTGGATATTTCTCCCTGTGGGCGTCACCTTTTGAAGCCGTCTACAATATCTCGGGTCTCTTAAGAATCGGCTACCAGCTGCTCCGGTGGTGAACTATGAATTTTTTCTCACGGTATGCGTGAGTGGGTGTGAGAATAAACATCACTTATGTTGGCTGATATATTTAACCCTAGAAACACCAAGCCCACTTTACTTTAAGCCCACCTTCTGTACTTTCTTAAATTCTGTCTTAATTTTTTGATTATAGGCATGCAGTTAATAGTTATAGTCAATCAGTATTTCTAGTACTGAATTGCATAATTGTTTAAAAGTCTTCATTGTTGGTTATTTTGAGAAACAATGAAATGTCAAGTTGGTCATAAAATACTGCCCCAACGGGTAATATGATTCGTGTAAAAATAAAAAAGTGATAGTTAACTGGTGTTAAATATTACGTTCATAAACATGACAGGATATAACACCCAATTTTAAAATATGCTTTAAAAATCGCTCAGGTGTTTTGTTACTAGTGGTGGTCACAAATCCCCCCCTCCCGTTGGTAGTGTAAGCTCTGGATTAAGGTCTGGCATTGCTAGGGTTAAGGGCGGCTGATTATGATCTGTTTAAAAAGCAGTTTGCTGCCTGTGTAACAATGTAGTATTAGGCGTTTCTGAATCTTAGCCTAAGAAATGAGAACTCTAGAAGTATTAAATCTTCTTACTTCTAACGTATCCTGACAAAATGAAAAAAAAAAAAAAAAAAAAAAAAAAAAAAATCTATGAATCGCGCTTCTGAAACCAGTGTGACAAAATTACAAATGAACGAATCCAGGCCGGTTACGTTTCTATCACTTTGTCTTTTAAATTTTTATCATAAACACACATTTTTGTTCCTGGCGTTAATACAGTCTACAGACTTCCGTGCTATCTTAACTCACAACGTTTACGTCTCCTCTCTCAGATCATTCAGTGTCTTTCTTCACATTCTCTGTCTCTCATACCCTAACTACGATGTTACAATCACTCGACGCTCATTGAATCTTCTTTACAACGACCGATGTATCCTTCACGATGACACACCGGCACAGCTGTCTCGCACTCACTGATACACTGACCGACTCATTGCTTCAATCGTAAACTCGACTCACCGCTGTTTTCTGATCTACTTATATAGTGGAGATGATGTCACATGGCCCCTCCTCGACTTCTACACACTCGCCGGCGGTCACATGGACAGATCCTTCTTGACCGTTCTGGAGAAGGCCGCTTCCATTGTTGTTAATACGTACACACAAACATTGCCCGAGGCAGTATGACCTTTGCTTTGCCTGTTCACCAGCCCGGCGTGTGGCGTGAAGCAGCCCGGTCCCGACAATCCTTTGTTTTGCGCCGCACCCGGCGTCACAGAATTAATGCCTTACAATTTATTATAACTATTTCCGTAATAATAATAATAGTACTACTACTACTGCTGCTGCTGCCACTGCCACTACCACTGCCACTGCCACTGCCACTGCCACTGCCACTGCCACTACTACTAATAATAATTATAACAACGACAGCTATAACTATATAACTACATAACTACAACATTAACAACAACAACAACAATAATAATAATAATAATAATGATGATGATGATGATGATGATGATAATGATAATGATAATGATAATGATAATGATAATGATAATGATAATGATAATGATAATGATAATGATAATGATAATGATAATGATAATGATAATGATAATGATAATGATAATGATAATGATAATGATAATGATAATGATAATGATAATGATAATGATAATAATAATAATAATAATAATAATAATAATAATAATAATAATAATAATAATAATAATAATAATAATAATAATAATAATAATAATAATAATAATAATAATAATAATAATAATAATAATAATAATAATAATAATAATAATAATAATAATAATAATAATAATAATAATAATAATAATAATAATAATAATAATAATAATGGTGACAGTGACGGTGACGGCGGCGACGACGACGATAATTATTAATAATAAATGTAAATTGCCGCGATTCCTTGGAATACTAAGCGGAGATTCCTCAGGTGGCAACCTGCAGTTATTTGTTACCCGAGTACTCAGTTCAGGCACTCGGAACCGCCGATAGTCGATCACAGTCAAAATTTGTGTGAGACTGTAAAACACAAAGGGAAAGGCGGGAATTTTACAAATAATGCTCATTTGCCCACTTAAGCACCGCCTACGTATCACTACCTCAATTAACTTTCCTAACTATGTATATTGCCCTTTGAGGCAGTACTTGGTTCAAGCCCTGCTGTACTGGTTGCTCTCCTCCTTGATGACTCCGGCTAGCTTCTTACCTCATCGTTCTGTCCTCGTTCGGATAAACCTCCTCAGCTGGTGTCACCATTGGCTCGTTTGTGTAGCGTGGACTCTATCCTTTGTTAAAAGTTGAAGTCAGCTCAGGTGGTGGGAAAAGATGTTATAAAATAACCAAAGGGAAGCTAAAAGGTTTGAAATTTCACTTATCACTATCTACAAGATTACTCTACGATTTCGACCGATAATTGTTCCACTACTCAAGGTTACCGAAGAATTATGCAGGATTTCCAGACCCTTGAGGGCTGTCGGAGGTCGAGGATATGCTATGCTTCATATTCCTTTGTGTGAATAACAGGAGATGTATCACAGGAATAGCCCTACCAAATTGCAATTCTAAGGGGTAAGGGAGGTCTTGTACATAATTGTAAGATAATTGGGTGAAGAACAGGAGAGGCAAATGAGGTTAATTATAGCTGTCGCAAAATTTAAGGGACACTGGGAGTGAAATTTGAAAGTTCCACATTTCTTGATGGATTTTTCTGAAATTTTTACTGTGCTTGTATTTATATGAGAGTAGGAGGTACACTAAATTTCATTAGAATTGGATAATTCGTTTATGATACATAAATTATTTTATGAATTTAATAGGCACATTTTCAAAATGTAGCTCGCGTCTATTGACTTTTCAAAATTCATTTATATTGGCAGAACTGGTACTCTAAAATATGGGTAACAATTGTAAGAAGAGATATTTCAAATAAGTTTGCTGATTATGCTGTATATATGTTTTTAATAACAAAGAAAATTTAATCTTAAAAATCACTGATTTTTTTCACACAAAAAGAATGTTTTTGGAATTCATGTTAATGATAACATCAATATTGAATCATAGTTTTGTTTAGTTGCTATTTGTGAATACTTTTGGAAATTTTCATTGAATTTGAAGCAAAGCTCAGGCGCGACCTTCTTTTGGAATATGCACAAATGTAGTTTTGAGAAAAACAGGCTTTTATATAGGAACATACTCTGTACTTTAAGGGAAGAGCACCATTTGAAAGGGCCGTAATGACCACATGGAGTGGGGGATATGAAAAATGTTAGCTGATCCAAATGCACAGGTGTTCCAGGAACATTTTAAGGTAAAAAAAAACAATTTTCGACTTCTTGACAATTTTGACTAAAATTTCACTCCCAGTGCCCCTTACAGGCGGCTAGATGGCTCAACACAAGATCCAATGATAGCCTTGCCACGCCTTGCAGTATTATATAGTTAAATACGCTGTGAAATCAGGCTGTGTAGTCGGTGATATAAATATTTGTACAACAGGAGAAAGAGTAGTAATAGTCAACTATCAGCCGCCTTTAAATTTTGCGGCTACCATAAATCGTGCTTCAAGTTTAAAGGACTGACCGTGCATGTTGGATTGAGCCAGCTAATTTTTATATGATTCGTTCTATACCTTTATCTGTAGCACCTAAAACCATAATCCAATTTATTTGAGATTTTACTAGAAGCAATTTGAATGAATCACTTGCCTACTTAGGAGCGAATTTCTATTCACACATGCTCGGGCCAGATAGGGGGAAGCAAAGGTTACTTGTATTGCTACTTGTGCGCCTTGGTATAACGACAGAGTCAGTCGGGAAGATAGCTACAATACTTGGCACATTACATTGTGAGAACTGTCTCTGCTTTACATTTTCAACTTTCCTTCCGTTGGCTTTTATCATTTTTAATATAAATCTCCAAGTATCTGCTGGAGAAATGGTGCATTTACACATTTTAGAAGCCTAAATGGTCGTTTTTAGATACAACTGCAGCGTTATTTCAGAATGAAGTAAACTTGAAGAAACAATTCCTGAAAATTGTAAGTTATGAAGCTTTTACGGCGAGCGTTATTAATCAAGGCTTCACATCAAGCTGTAAATTGATCAACATTTTGAAAAATTTTACAGATCAACTTTAAAGGCCCCCAAACACCGCTTTGAAATGCTTTTGCTCTCAGTGCCCTTTAAAGCTTTAACATGTGACCAACATGAGCTAGAGCACACGAGCGTATTTACTTCCAATATCTTCTACTTGACCTTTCTAATCTGAAAAATCCTGAAAAAAAATTTAGTGGAAACTAAAATAAAAGTAACTTTAAAAAGTGGCATATGGTGTTAGTTACTCTTTGAAGTTTCTCACGACATGACAATAAATTCGAGCAACGAGCATAAATTGTTACAAAAGCAATATTTAAAGTTTTAGGTTTTTTCTGAATCAGTCCAAGAAGTTTAAATTTTTACACGTTAGCTTTGTGTAATATATAATTTATTTATTATTTATTTTTAATTAAAATTTCTGCAGTGTGTGCAACACTGGCTAAATTAATATGAGAGTAAAATAAACATTTCTTTTTTCTAAAAAATTATTACATACATATATCTGCAGGGAATTCATAGCTCTGAGGTTTGTGATAGAAAACATGTTATAACATGTTTAAAACATTTATTTAACAAACGAAAGATTTAGAAAATATGGTTATCCTTAAGGAAAACTTACCTCGATGTTTACAGTGGTCATTCAAGGTTCTAATATGAAACAGGATAAATACATGATGCTAAGGTAGAGAAAACTCAGGATGTGCATTGTAAAAATGAAGTTGAAATCTCCTTGTTACCGAAAAAAAAAATGAGTTAGTTGAATTTAACATCGTGTCGTATGTTGCCATGGTAACTCAATTGTTTGAAGCAGCTGTACGGAGTGCAAAAGTTCAGTGGTTCAAATCCTGGCCATGACTTTGAATTTTTTAGTCTGACTATAGCTTTCTAACCTTGGAGGTTTTGAACAGAAAGAAACCCTTTGGGGGAAGTATTAACCGCTTGGACCTGGAATGACCCTAAGACCCTGTACAGTCTATGCTAAGTGCTTTCCTAGTGGTTTCAGACTACACGCTTGCATATATTTCCACACTTACATTTGCCAAAGTGACTGCTAAATTTCCTAAATGTTCCACATTGGAACTAGTGATTTTCTGTGGATGCGGGGTGGATCAAGAATAACGTACATCACAAATTCATCTCCAACTTGTCCCGTTCTATATTCACAGAAACCCATTAGGGTTGATGATAGAATGCAACACATCTAACGTAAATTTCCAACTGAATCTTTCTTGTGTATATAGAAACATACAAAATGTTATTTGTATTAAAAATAAAAGCCAAAATACGGATTCGAATTTACAAATCCACCAGAGGACAGACATCACCTTCCATTGTTGTATCCATTGATAGCACAAGATGCGTTAAAAATCGTTCTTGTATATTTATTTGTTTACCTGTGCCATACTCTTTCTATTGTTTATATGCC
The DNA here is from genome assembly GCA_030765045.1 of Tenodera sinensis. Taxonomy (NCBI): domain Eukaryota; kingdom Metazoa; phylum Arthropoda; class Insecta; order Mantodea; family Mantidae; genus Tenodera; species Tenodera sinensis. Next base: position 83,165,953 of record CM060964.1, on the reverse strand, counting down.
CTGGAGCTAACCAGGTATTATTCTAAGTCATACAACATAATGAATAAGACTACTGCCTGCAACTATTGTTGATAGCTCATACATTCCTGCTACCAAGTTATGATTTAATAAACTAGTCTGTGTCTGTATACGTGTTAATTTAGCAATTAAATCCATTGTTTCTTACCACCAAGTACAAACACTCTTAAATTAATCATCTAGGATTGTTTGCAAAAATATCGCCGTTTATTTATATGAAGCTCTCCTCGTTTATGCACCTTCGTGTATCACCGTTTTTTTAAGTGTGCGTACAGTAATTTCCAAATTTATTATACTACATGCGGTACTGTATTGTTTGAAGAAAGCCATAACTAAATGCTGCAACTGTTGTTGCTGTAGCCTAGAAATCAGTGAAGCTTAGCTAAAGAGCACATAACCGATGAGAAGGCTGTGGTTATCGCTGTGTTCTTTGATCAGCTGCTGAAGGTCATTATCGCTGTTGTAGACAAGCTTTCAGTTCACAGCGCTTCCGAGGATGCCATTCCGATCCGATTAACTCTGATTTGTGGGAATGTGTCCCTAGGCTATTCCATTTTCTAATACATGTGCAATGAAAATCATGGGACTGTCATGGGACAGTAAAGTTTGAATTACTCCAAAAGGACATAGTAACATTAAAAGTTACTAATGAGGAATTCATTGTACTCCAGAACGAAAAAATGAAAACGAAAAGAAGATCGTTAGGTGCACATGGATGGATCTCGCGCACGGATATTCGACTTACGTTCTCCACTTAGCCCCACTGCAGTATGTGAAGTCGTATTTACCTTCTCATCTGATTCATGTATCCCAGAAAAGCTCCCTGGTTTAAAATGATTATTTTATTTGTGTCAAACAATAGCTTTGTTTATACAGGATAGAAAAAGTCAAAATTCAGTGCGTGAGAAGAGAGGACATAGGTTTATTAATGTGTTATCCCATTTGCTTTCTCACTCGTACATAAATCTTTATGCCGAAGGTCACTTCTCATTTTTAAAGTAGTTTTACTTAGTGTTATCCTCTGCGACAGAAGGACTAAAAGACTGTGGCGAAACAGACTGTGATAACCATAAGTGCAGGTTTTGGTTTCCAGGAAAATAATTAGCATAGACATCTAAGCTTACCTAAATAAAATGTATTGCGTGCTTTTTTAGGTGTAGTGCCATTTATACCTGTGGTAATCAATATGATACACTGATACAAAAATACACACCAGTCATACCTTTCTTTTCCAACACTTTTTCTTCATTTTCAGAATGTACGAATACCTTACTTATTCAATACATGTCTTTCAGGAGCATATACTGATCTCGTATACCTGCTTCTATTTAAAGATTACGTGTATAAGGTGATTTAAGCTGTGGGATACTGTGATATCTTACTTTTGTATTTCATAATTTTTATCAGACGTTCAATCTTAAAATTTGTGGTTGTACATTGCTTTATTTTGTGTAACAGTTTCCTAAGTGTCACTTTACAGTACAATTTAAATTTCAGAAATATTAAGTAGCTGGATATTTTGGAAATATTATCTTAATGTTTTTGTTAAATAACAATGTGTTTATCCAAACTTATTTCAATTAGAAGTGAATGTTTCATTGAGTGACCCTTCTGATATAGTTCATATTGTCTCACTTATAACCAATTAAACGCTCTGTATATGTATGTGGTTTCATGTTACTTTAAGCAAAGTGTAGTATGGTGTAACATTTTTTGTTATTGAAAGAGGTGCCGAAATGAGTCGTACTTTCAAACTCTAAACTCCACCAAATAGCGGGCATGCACCTAAGTGCCTTTATACCAAGGATACTTGCACTGTATAATATGAATTACTTATAGATAAAAGCACAGCTTATACTACGGAGAGGGACACCAATCGCGCTGCTATATACATAGACCTGTTGGGGCTAGCACTCCCCAAGGATGAAATAATGAGCCATAGGAGGCTACAGGTCGCAGGCTGAAAGACCATAGAGACACGCGGAAGTCCCTAGCAGTTCGTTGGTTCGAAGATCCATCCCACTCCTGAGAGGGCAGTGAACGACTGGACAACCAAGCAGATCTCTAGTGCTCACGGGGAGTAATTTTACCTTGAGCAAGCATCCCCTGCATTTGTCAGACACCACCATACACCACAAAACTTAGAAGTACACCTGAAAGATGAGTAAGAAACGGAATGAATGGGAAACATATAAAGGAAGCTGTGATAGAGGAGAAACCACGCCGGATTTTATCTTCCGAGCATAGAAAACCACGAAAAACTGTTTAGAGTGGACAGAGAATCGAAACCGAAACCTCCCAAGGACTCCTGCTTGGTACATCAAAGTCAGCAACACCAATTACGTGAGTCCGTTCTACTCATAAGCTTTAGAGCTTCTTCAAGCCTTTAAGTAACATTCTCTAATATACGTCAAGTTCTCCAAAAATGCTTAGTTAGCACCATATTACTTTACGGTATTAGCACGTATTTCTAGCCTATCGTTTTATGAAAGTTATATTGGAAATGTTGCAATCGAAGCTTGATACAACTGAACGTACTACACTTAAAGCATAGTTTATGTTGACTATTGCGTAAAGACTGACACGTCTCCCTCAAGTATATATAAAGTTCTTAGTCCACTAACCATGTGGAAGCTGAAGTTAACGTTGCTGAATAACGTTCAATTTTACTGCGGACTCCCTAATCAGAGAATATTCTTGTGCTCGTTGGAATATTCATATATTTATTTACGCCTATTCCGGAACATCTGGTTAAAATTTAATAACTTGTTTGAGATGTCACGAAAATACATAGCTACTGAAGCGACAGTAAATAAATCAAGAGAAGAGAGTAAGGTTTCAAAATTTCAGAAACTATTTACGCGCACCCACGCAGTATATTAAAGTCGTGTTTGATCCCTTGCATGTTCAGCAGAAAAGAAAACTAAAAAATTGATATTGAAGTCGCAATGCTTGAAACTTTTTTCCACGAAAACATAACTTTTTTTAGCATTCTGTTGAAAATTTAATATCCAGTTCAGCTAATTTGATGTGTGTGTGTGTGTGTGTGTGTGTGTGTGTGTGTGTGTGTGTGTGTGTGTGTGTGTGTGTGTGTGTGTGTGTGTGTGTGTGTGTGTGTTGTGAGTGGATAACCTAACACTGTGCAGCTGTCATGATGCATTCCTTTCTCTGCCACCAAAAAGCTCGATACAGAGATTTCAAAGGAAATACAAGTTTTGAAGTCCACGAATAAAAAAGGTTGTGTGTGAGAGAGAGAGAGAGAGAGAGAGAAAGTGTGTGTGTGAGAGAGAGAGAAAGTGTGTGTGTGAGAGAGAGAGAAAGTGTGTGTGTGTGTGTGTGTGTGTGTGTGTGTGTGTGTGTGTGTGTGTGTGTGTGTGTGTGTGTGTGTGTGTGTGTGTGTGTGTGTGTACGAACACCATAACTCAAAGCAAAAATTCGGTTAAATAGCAAACTTGCTATTGAAGTGGTCTTCTAAGAATATAATATGAACATTCTGAAGCAAATATCAGTCATTTTTGTAGTCCTTGACGACCGCTTTTACTAAAGACGACACCGCTGGTGGTGATACTGATGATATATGGAATGAAGATGGAGCACCGGTGAAATGAGATGGCAGGGGAAACCGGAGAACCTGGAGCAAACCCGCCCCAGCGCCGCTTCGTCCATCACGAATTCCACATGTGGCTGCCTGGGATCGAACCAGGGATCTCAGCCAAAACTATTTCTCCTCAAGTGTACAAGTTTTCGGGAACTTTAGTTTTCTCAAAAACGGCTTTAACAGTTTTGATTAAAACACTATGTGTTTAAGATATTTTTATTACACATAAAATGTGTAACCTAAAGTTTCTGTAGCCCCTGAAGTCCTCTTCATTCAGAATTACTAGTACGCCGTAAAAGATGAACAAACTGTTACTACACAGAAAAATGTCGACACACAATTTATGTCAAAAATAGATTTTTGTGGAGACAGCCATTTCCGAGATACTCTTTCTTAATGGACAGCTTTTAACAATGCTAATATTTTTTCACAAATAGGAAGCCGCTTATCGCTTTCTAAATCCTTGGTCAAGCAAAGACAATGGAATTTTAAACCCATTATAGAGCAACCAGCTCCTAAAAGCTTTGACCATCGCTTAAGCATACTGCATTTTCTTAGTCCCCTTGTAGCTACAAGGAAATAAGTAAGAAGGCAATTTCTGCAAAGGCATATCTCGATTAACATGAAGTAGATAGAGAAATAACCGTTAGTAAGATTAATTTATACAAGAGTGAGTAGAGAAGGTCATGTGAGAGCATGTTTTATATAGTTACAACAGGAAGGTATAGCAGCACACTTTAATAGACTGCCTCATACTTGTGTATATGGCAAATGGATTCCAACAATTTAATGCTTTCGCTGCTATATTATAATGTATTATCGCGGCATATCAAGGAGAATATTGGCCACTACCATTACCGTACAATTGCACAAGTTAAGAAACTGCTTAAGAATGCTTTTGATTCCATAGCAATAATATAACACAGGATTACCTGGAGGCAATGTGAGCTTCACGTGTGCACGTGTGTTCATCACGATTCATGAGGCATGAGACGGTTCGCAGGGGGGACTTAGCACCTCGATCTGTAACGATTTTTTGTACCTGTTCCCCCGACAGAGTACTCCTCGGGAGGGAAGGATGAGGTGAGAGGAAACAGAGAATGGGTAGAACTAGGGGCCACAACAGCACAGGAAAGGATTCCTAAAGTTTGAAGTTTAAACTCCCGGCTCACCTCACACCCTGCAGGCTTGCACATCCCACTGGGTAACTCGGGAGTTGGAGACAACCCCCGATACGGAGGACGAAGAGTTACATAGAGTATACTTTTTCCTTGCCATGCAACGCCGAGACTCCCAACACCTACAACGCTCAAACAGCCAAGCAGTATGAAGGAGAAGTGAAGTGAAATAAAAAGTGAGGCGAGATGAAGGGACAGGAAATTCCGGGGAAGTAATCAAACTTTCCAACATTTACCTAACGACCTGGGGAATCCCTGAAACCCCTATGGATCCGGAACGTTGGCCGCCAAATGTCAATAGTAGATGTTATTACGGCGCCACTTCATTTGGAATCGCCGTTCGTTATTATGGAGTTTAGCTAGAGCAGACTTGTGGAAGGTGTGAACTGAGTAGACCCGTTACTTCTTAACTGCAGTGGTTCCTAGCACACATACGTAAACGCGCTTTAGGTGAAACCGGATTCACCGGGTTTTCCGCTTTTGTTTACCCAGGTTTTCCGTTTTAGTCGTCAAAAAGGGAGGGGAAATAAGGGAATGTCTTGACGCCTGGTGAGTACTGTTCCCCGGACCTAAGTTGGACTCAATATTAGCAACGAGTTAAATGAATTAATGGGCTTTTGATACCTCCTATGCATAACCGCTAGTAAAAAACCAAAGTTAAAGGCAAAATTACCTTTCGCGTCGCAAATCATAACCGCTGCTTGCACAATTTCAAGCAGGATGTTCCTTTCGTTATTTTATCTTTGTATTTTATTGGAACAGAGCACAGTGCATGGTTGTTGAATAAATGAATAAATTAAGTATGTAAATTATCTAGGGGAAGGAAATTAATTAATATTAACAATATGACTGCGATTCAACACGGTCCCACAGGGCGAGAACCAAATGTTTTGTCACTGCTGTGAACAGTCATATGGTTGCAGACCAAGCGAGATGGCTCCACGAAAACGTGTGAGGCTCACATTTTGGAGTTCCCGGGTTCGATTCACGTTGAGCCGGTCATTTCGAGCAGGTAATCCTTGTGGCTTCTCGAGGTTTCAGTAGGCCCTGTCCGTAGCATCATTACCTTTTATGCTTTTAAGAGTTTAAGAACTAGGTAGCTGCGGTTGGTATGTTGCGGCATGACGGTGGACTTTGTGTTTTTGGTGAGATAGCTCCCAGGAAGGGAGTTACCTAGATTGCTACAGGACCTCTGAAAGGGGGTTAGGCAGTACTAGTCGTCAGGATGCTCTCCATGTGGATCCATTAGGGACACCGTTCCTGCAAGCACACATCACCGTCCGAATCTCCTCGTCCTTCAGGTCTCCCCTCCTATTCTTCCTCATAGGAATCACGGTGGAAATAAAAAGAGCCAATTATGGCTACCTTGCTGTGTTGTGCTCTAGTTACTGTATTCTTCTCCGTCTGACTACTAACTCCAGGTGGTTTCAAAAGGAATTTCTGGTGGAAAATAACTATGTGCAGTTACACTATTGCAGTTATGGTGATGATGATGATGATGATGATGATGATGCCACCACGACCACCACCAAGTTCCCAAGAACTGGGCACTATCCGGGGTAAAACGGCTGTAGAGGATGTGTTTGTAGTGTTTAACGCCCGCTTTTACTACTACGGCACCGCAGGCGGTGACACTGATGATACATGGAATGAAGATGGAGCACCGGTGGAATGAGATGGCGGGGGAAACCGGAGGACCCGGAGAAAACCCGCCCTGACGCCGCTTCGTCCACCACGAATACCACATGCTGGTCCCTGGGATCGAACCCGGGCCGCCTAGGTGGTAGGCGAGCGCGCTAACCGCTCGGCCACGGCGCCGCCGCTGTAGAGGAGCTGATAGTAACTGAACCTTGGCAATGCAGTCTAAATGAGTGATCAACGAAATTAGAATATAACGTAGAAAATGATAACTGGACAATTCGCAGAAATAATAATCTGACATTGTCCTTACGCAGCTTCGATCATGTTCACCGCCCCAACAGTTTTGGACATGAGATTCTTCTAATCCAGGCCATTAGCCTTGTGACAACAGGTGATAACTCATTAAATTAATCAAAATACCTTATATTGTAACGTGCTCAATTAGATACGTAAGTGTCCAGTGAGGTGCAACGCCACCTTATGATTTGCAGTACTGGCACATTAAACATGTGAACTGCTTCTGGAGTTCTTCCTGTCCTTAAGATTTCAAAAGCCAGCGAGCTTTAGGGTAAAAGGCTTCAGGTTCATCTTATCCATCGTTCAACTGTTACATCGATTTGTGGTTTATTTGTGATACAGTACATATAAGTGCTTTAGGAAAGTTTAACAGGGATAGGCTTTGAGAATGTGGAATACAAACCCATAAATGGACAATCCGAAGGAAGGTTGCTAATATGCATACCATAAATGTAGCAGTTTTTATTATTCGTACAGCGAGTAATATACGATTACATAACAAAGAAATAAAATCAGGAAACGGATTAAATGTAAACGTAGTTGGAGGAATCCAAAGGTTTCTAATGTAATTTATCGGGACTATTCGAATCCAAAATAATGGACAGCGTCCTTCCACATATGGTGATGATTATGAGGTTCAGATATTCTTCTAAATACGGGATATTGCGCAACTGTGGTGACTGATGAATTCAGCAATATGATGATTAGCAAGGGCGTGCACGCCACTGCAGTGTTTGCAGCCAGATGTTGCCATGTCCAATGTCCACACTGTCCCAGTCCACCTGCGTCCCCCACCCTCCGACGCCGCTCTTCTCGACCCGGGGAACTGAACCGTTGTACTGAGCCAGCTTGTTACATTGGGAATTTGGTTGGACCACTGCGTCCCGCCAGCCGTTCCTCCATTGCTTGCCTCTGCTTGATTTCTACCTTTATAATAAATTTATTTTCATACACATTCAAGCTGCAGCTTGGTTAGAACGAAACACTCTGTCTCGAAAGCACTAACATCAAACTACTTGTTTTCTGCAAGTGATTTGATCCCGTAACTAAAGCATAACTTTCAGGAGACACAAAGGGGATACTATCTCATTCGACAGGTAAGTCAGCAGTCTTAGTTCCAACATTACTTCGAATGAAAGTTGGATAGTCATGCTTCAGTTCGGTGAATACCATTTTTGCTCGAAATTACTGTTGTTGATTCTATTTACTCAGCCTTAGCCCAGCTTAAAGGCACTCTGAAAGCAGGGGTGCAGTCTACCAACATTGCCCCTTCGTCACCATACTTCGTCTCCAATATGCATCATATTACTTTCCCCCCTCAGAAGTTCACTGATGCAAGCAGCCAAGCTAAGCAAGTGAGTTGTCGCTAATGAGACACTTGCTCACCCATAATATAGGGTATTGGTGACGCTTAGTGCATGAGCTCGTTATCCTGAATCAGTCGGGACTCAGTATTTGTAAACCTCGTGGCAATATTTCTTGGTATTTTTGAGCAACCCGCTTTAAAAGAATAATTTGCAAGTTGAGGGTGGACTATAGTTTGTTTAATATATCAACAAACTAGAAGTAAATATCTATTTGGAGGGCGTTTAGTTACACGTGTGTTCAGAAGTTGTGGCAATGGTGGAATATGAGATACTCTGCCTGTAAAGCATTTATCTGGCATTTTATTTTGATTACGGAATAATATCCTCCACGTTAAACTTAATGAAGGAACAAATTACATACCAAAAAGTGAGCCCCAATAAAATTTAAAATGTGACCCCATTTCTGGTGTACTAAGAGGCTAACCCATCATGGACTACCCATTCATTTAAGAAATGAACGGTTTTTTATTGAGACAATATTTCTAATTGGTTTAACAGCAAAATATTTTAATCCCTCGGCAGATACTTTCAGGATAACGAAATACTGCCTTGTATTAAGGATATACTTCATCACCTTTCAAGAACGTTTGGTGAAATGAAATCTGTGGAGTATACATATGAGTACGTTAACTACCTTGATCATTTATAACAAACAACATAGGACATAATTATGTGAGTGAGGGAGATAAATGTATAATTGTGTCCATAGTCCTAAAGGTAATAAACATGTGAGAACCAGTATACCAAAATACACACCAGCAGTACATGTAACATGCTTTTATCCTATGGTACTCTGGCTTTGGGCTATGCAAATACAATCATAAGTACTGCATGTTCTGCCTCTGAGCACATGTACCATCTCTTACAGGACGATATGTGGTATGTGGTTATTGTTCTAAGGAATGGCTCTACATGTGTCATTTTTTACACAAGGAGGCACCATTTTACCACTAAGCAGGCACTCTCGTGTTCCTCTAGACTTCAATGTGGAGTGTATCCTATTTCGGACCTCGCAGTGTTGCAGAATGTCATGCCACAGCCGAGGACACAGTTTGTGGGCAGGAACTACAATAATATAGTAGGATGTGTTATCCTTGATTTCTTGTGGTTTCTAAACAATGTTCGCTGTAAACCACTAAATGCGACTACGTTTTTACATAATCTCCAACTCAGATTGAACCTGAGAAAGGCGTATATTTGATGGACAAATCTGCGAGTATTCTATAAAAACAATAAATAAGTGAAGTTAAAAATGAACAATAAGTTGACATTTCTGCAATCATATTATAGTCAATTTGCACTAACAGATGCAAAAATATATTCAGCTGACTGTAATCTTGCAACTGGTGTGTCACATACTTCATTGGCTGGATTTTATTAGCAAGTTTATACCATGTTAGACTTGATGTATCCTCTTCTTTCATGTTCACGACTAAGGAATATGTTTACATGAAATATGATAAGCCAGATACGTCATGGCTTCTCCATATATTCTCAAGTAATGGGGATCAAATTTCGAGTATTGGTTACAAAGCTTGATAGATAACATGGCGTTACACGCCCCGGCTATTACAACCGTAACCGAAAAATTACAACAGTATGCACTTCACCCGCCAAGATATTTCGTCAATGCTCCTAGATTTTAGCAGAATGTCTTGCATATGTCGTAGTGAGAAGTTCCTTTATGAATTATTTGTCCTCCTTAGGTTGGAAGAAAAAGGAAACACTAACAAAGACATAGAACTTTGACAGAAGAGTAACAAAAAGGAACATCTTAAACATTTTAATGCCCTCTTTTATGTCTGACATAGTGGCCACAGTCACGAGTTTACACCTGCTAGTAAACGAAGTCCTGTATGTCTTGTTCCTTTGTTTCCCTGTATCACCCAGCCCCTATATCTCTCTAAAGGGTTCCTGTGTAGAGAGCGATTGTCATATTTCCGCTTTTATTTCTGTAACAATAGCTCATGCAGCCCCTCCGTTTACTCTTTACATCGAAGTTCGCGAGAGTGGAGAGGGCATTTGAGGCTAGTGTACTCACCTATGTTGCTCAGGGTATAATCCAGTATATAAGGTTTTATACAATTTCTTTTATTTTCGCTACAATAGGTTTTAACTATATTTATTCAGAACGAATAAGAAAATTAGTAGGATGGTTCAGATGACAGCGTCTGTGTGCTGCATTCGAGAGTTTCTGGTTTGAAACCCCATGGGTTCACATCCTAATGGATTTTTCATGGTTTCCTTTGTTTGTAAACATAAATACCTGATTGGATTGGATTTATTTTTTCACCAAGAGGTTGAATCAGAACTGAAAAATTCAATGCCATAGCCGGGATTTGAACCACGGATCTTCCACTTATCGAGCGGCTGCTCTAACCATTAAGCTACCATGGCCAACTTGCCAGTACATTAAATTCCCCAGTTGATTCGCATTTTTCCCGGCGAGACCACAAGAGAAATCTCATATCAGAGACAAATACCTCGAGGGCGACTTATTTAGTAAGTACTTTATGTCCCGGGTTTAAATAACCATTACTAGGCTAATCAATTTTATTTGATTTATTTTTTCACCATGTTTTAAACACACAAGCCACGTTTAAGGCAATGTTACAAGAGGTTGAATCAGAACTGAAAAATTCAGTTTGATTGATTCTGATTGGATACTTAATATAATCACCGAAAGTTCCATATTAAATCCTAAACAGTAGTAAAAATGAAAATAGAGGGTAATAGTGAGTGCGCAGCCGTCTATTCGCTGATACTGAAAGTAGGTTGCACGTGACTCCAATACCACGTACCCGGCACGTGTAAAAGCAGGGATACAGTTGCCTAGCACTAAAGCCTCTGTGGACAATTGCCGAAGCTGGAATCTGTCCATCACAGAGACAGAAGTACAGCTACCTAGGTATCTTCTAACGAATATGATGCGATATTACCACGTAGACAAGCAGAAAATGCTTGTGTGTTTCATGATAGAGCTCAATAAATATCATATGTGAGTGACATAATGTGCACAAGCTGGTGATTTATTAGCCAAGAAGAAAATAAAGAGGGTTCCACCGCTTTATCAACAGATACATGCAACAGAATATTAAAACACGAATGAGAACGATTTATATTGATTCATGTTAATGGCACACCTAAATACTGGCAGAAAGTAGTTTCTGTCCTGTTTATGCTCTGCAAGATCAAACACTGTATGCCCTATAGGAAGAAACAATACTTCAATAGCCAGCATTAAGTCATTCTCTTATTTACTCTCCTGCAATTGAACTTTTTCTTTTTTGAATCACTGCATCTCAGATTGCATCCGAAGATTTTTGCAGATCTCTGAACACCAGTACTCAAATGTAACACATACCATAAAGGAATTCTCTTTGGGGCTCACTTTAATGTTTATTTCCCTGTCTGAAAACTTACACAGCCACATAAAGGGGGCTATAAAACGTCAAAGTGGTGAATTACGTATGTCAGCCTCAAACTTCAGTTGTATATCCAGATTTTCTCTCAACAAGTTTCCTCAACAGAAGCTGTGATCAAACTTTTTTCTCTGGATAATTAATTACGATTTTAGAGTTAATTTACCTACTCCATATATCCCCTAAAATATTACCACGGTCTAAGTTATATTAGAAATTATTCCAAGGATTCCAGAATAATACTATGTTTTCAGCACACTAAAGACACCCCAAGAGATTAAATAAAAAATATTTGATTTTACAGTGCCTCATGCTAGGGTCCGTAATGAATATCAGCAAATTTCCGGGATGCTTGCTTACTAAGGGAAGCAATCCAAAGTTACAACACAGAAATAGCACACGTGAATCTTTTTAAAGCAAAGCATGTTATTTTACTTATAAAACGCACTAGGGTAATACTAGTGTTTAAGTACTCCAAGGTTAAATACTGACTATTAGCACATATCTGGTTGACAGAGATCAACAACGACTATTTGACTAACGAGTACGAAAGCATGTTATTAATGACCAAAGCTCACAGTTGGATGACATAAATGTGTTTGAAAAGTGACTAATAACAGTTTTGAAAACCGACAATTATAAGAAAGCAAAATACTAAGGTTTATTTAATCCATTAAAATTGATTAACGTGAAGGTATACATTACTTTATATATGTGCATATCTCTTATACAAGCCTAGTAGGTATAAGAATAATGATGGGGAAATTTAGAGAACTAGTTAAATACACATATTTGTTCCATAATAGTGTTAGGAGGATATCGAAAGGAAAATGAAGTAGTTGCTTTTTGAATATGAATTATTCATGTTTTGCAACCTAGCAACATCTCTTGAGTTCTCAGGTTACAGAAAATTCATTGCGAATGAAGAGTATTTCACAATAATTTATAACACAACACAGTGACAAGGATAATGATGATGACTGTTGGAAATCATTAGTACAGAAAAAACTAAACCAGCCTATCTCATCCCGATTTTAGGACGTGAATTTATAGCTGTATTGATACATACTCCTCTGACAATACCCACTGCTCTACTCATAAGCAACCATTTCCAGACTAACCCTCAAATACAACTAGGGGTGGTTTTTTTTCTTCTTCTTCTTTCTTTCTTTCTTTCCCAAGAATACGTGTAGGATGTGCCCAGTTACTTTTATTTTGCAGTTGATAGTGATCTTTCACATGTTTGAAAAATTCTGCTCATAACAAATCATTCATTTACTCAATGTGAATGAAACAAAATAACTAAATAAAGAATAAAAGGCACAAAATGACAAAATAACGTAACTTTGCTGTTAAAGATAAATGTTATAAAGCAATCAAAATGACGAAATATGACTCAATGACAACTGGCAGAGAGTGACTTAGCATCTCGACCGAAAGTCAATATTTTGTGCCTATGCCTCTGACGGGGAACCCCCCGGGAGGACGGATGAGGTGAACGGATCCTAAGGGCGGTGGAACGTTGCCACGATAGAGTGGGTATCAGAGCTAACGGAAAAGCCAGGCTAAGGCGCACTGACGCGCTTCTCCCAGTCTGATCATGGCTTAATGATGTAAAACCGAAATTGCCTACTACATCCATATTCTAAACAAACATAAAACTTGACTGTTGAAGTCATACAAAATATAGACTTTTGTAATGATGGTATACAATGTGAAGCATTTTTATATCACTCGATCGACTGCTTCGTATTATGGGTGCCTACAGCTGCTCACACATGAGTCTTAATCTCGGGTATCCGTGGTGGTTACAGAGAGCGATATTGTAGTTTTGTTAGAACTCTTTATTTGTTTTATTTTTACACATTTAAGCTTTGCTGAACAATTTTAAATAGAATGAAATATGCAGTTTAACGTAACGCTGGAACGAACTTTCACCGTGTTGCTTACATGTATCTCTCCCTCGTAACGATGCCTGTCTCCTACTGTCCCTCAGTCATTATCCTTTTGAGCTTCCCAAACATCCATAATGGCCCTCACTTCATTAAGTCAAGACTTTGCCCTCTGGCAAAACCCCTCGGGTTTCCGATACTTTGTAAAAATACAATAGCAGGCTCTTTTTTCTTTATGTTGAAGATCTTGCCAAACTAATTGTATCTCGTTTACGTTAATGTTTGGGACGTTCGCTAATGACCCTTGGTAGTGCCTTTTTGGCATCCCTTCACCTGTGGTACATATTCTTAACCCTTTGCTATTAATGGATTTTGTAGCTTTGATATATTCTGTATATCATAAGCGCTATACAGAAAAACTGCTACAAATGCCCCCCATATACATTATCATATTATGTAAGAATATGATAAGGTATATGTCTTGCCCGAAAATCATTTTCTTGTTAAAATTTCGCGATTGTTCAGCAAATCTTTCGTCAATTACATACAAATACTTAAAAGGGTTTACACTCAAATTCTTAAAGACATAGCTTGTACATAGAATACCCTTCACATATTTACATTACACAAATCAGCACTCAACACACATAGGGTTATATTTTTAATACTACATAGTGATTTAATATTATTTTACATGTTTCTTCTTACATTGATCTTCTGATTCTATATAATTATTTTTATCAAAAGTCTTTTATGGTTATGGATTGTTCTGCTGGTTTCACTTTTAATTTGTTTTTTTTTTTTTTTTTTTTTTTTTCTTTTTTCACACGCACATTATCCACTTCACTGTTTTTTTCGATATATTCACTTTGCTTAATATTAATTACGTTATTCTTACAGTTATTTACAAGTTTACATAGAAACAATTAGGCCCTCATTTTCATGATCCAACCATTCTTTCAACTACTTCTCACCATTTCTTTTCTTACTTTTCGATACTATTTGAGGAATTTCTATACGGTCTTATTAGCTGCTTATGCCATCTCCCAATCGATTTGTTTGTTTTTAAGTCCACTAATTCATAAGTATGCTCTCCGAATTTCTCAGTAATCATTACCGGACCTTTATATAATAGTTCTAATCTATGACTTCTCCCCCTTAACGCATTGGATAACTTATAATCCCTAGCGAGGACTAGATCTCCTACCTGAGGATTCCATTTATTTTTACGTTTCTTGATTTTTGATTTCCTCTTTTCCGCTTTTTCTTGCAATCTGTCAAAAACGATCTTAGCCCTTTGTTCCTCTGATAATGGCTGACTTCTCTCAATCGTTCTTGGAGTATTTTTAAAAATGGGTTCAGGGTCAATTCCCTGCATTATCTGTATCGGTGCAAAACCAGTTGTAGTATTTACAGTATTATTAATAATTTTCTCTATGATGGGACAATACTTTACCCAGTTTCGATGATTATTATGAGTAAGCACTCGAAAATAAGTCCCTATTTCTCTTAATATCCGCTCTGTCGGATTCCCTGAAGGAAAATAATAAGAACAATGATATAGTTTTATCTGGTGGCTACTTAGAGTTTCTCTGAAAATTTTGTTCGCTACTTCAAACGAATGTGTGTAACAGTTACATCTTCCAGGCTTTTCTGAGAATACCTCCCTGTTTTCTATTAAAAGTTCCCGTAATTTTCCTTTTTGTTCCTCATTTAGTCTCTCAGCTTGGTTCACCTTAGATTCTATTAAATTTTCTATCTTGACACAGTCCTTTCTTTCGTCGTACTCATTTATACTACTATTCTTCAAGTTAAATTTTGGGTTTTCTCGGGGTTTCTTTTCTTCGTCAAAATCACAGAAATAATTACCTCTACTTACAATATTTTGTTCCTCTATTTCATCGTAGTTCCCAACTTTTAATTCTGCTAATTCCATCGCTCCAATATTTATTACCTCTACAAAGAATGTTTCCCCCTCCATTTCTTCCTCTACCTGATCCCGTACAATTATCCTCGAAGTATGGTCTAAAAATGGTACAATTATGGTGTCAGGTCCTGTTTCAAACTTAAAACTTTTATTTTCAAAATCTACGATGGAATTCCAAGCATAAAGACTATCGCAACCGATTATTACGTCAAAAACAAGCCTGGGTACAACCAAAAATAATATTTCAATGCATTTCTGTGCGATCTCGACCCTTACCATCACTTGAAATTTTACCCTTTCCTTCCTTTTACCTACTGCTACAGAGCAATATATCCCATAAACTGGCAAAAATAATAATTTTACACCACTAACACACAGTAGTATTAGCACCTGTATCAATAATAGCCTGAAATAATTTCCCGTTAATACCAATATTTATTCTTGGTGGATCAATTAAAATTTCATTCTCTGTATTTTCTTTATGTTTTTCGATCAAACATTGCCTTCTCTGTCCCTTATTTTCGAAGTACTTCCCATAATAAGAACATTCATCATTCCCAATCTTCACTGAAGGCGAAGTTGACTGGGTTTGGAGTTTTCCGAAAGCTTACTAATGGCTCCTGTCCCATTCCCATTATATGAAGGTCCCGGGTTTGAATCCTGGTGAAAATTTGTTTCTTCCAATCTTTTTACCGCGTTTATAGCGTCTACCCTTTCTTCCGGATTTGGAGAAATTCTGCTATTCCCATTTCTTTCTTCTTGCCTAGGGGAATTCGGTCTGTACCAATTATTATCATGGTGATAATTATTTCCCGAAGGAAATCGATTCCTAGTGTACCTCCCCCTTCTATCTCCGTAATATCTATTTGCCTGTACGTAATTAATTTGAGGGTTTCTTTCCCGTGGATAATTCTCAACCCTTCTTCTATTATCCTGAGGCTCAAAATTATTTCTTCTATCCTGAGGCTCAAAATTATGTCTCCTATCCTGAGGCTCAAAATTATTTTTCCGGTGGTAATTATTGTTTTTAGGGACCGGGCCATGATACCGTTGCCGAGCATCAAAATTCCTGACATCACCTGAACCTGCCCCCTGCCCGAAAATTTTTGTTGGAGATCGGTTGTTTCCAAAAGGTCTCTCATTACTTGCCTCGTTTTGGCTCTTATTTCTTTCTAGTGCGATTAACAAGTCAATCATTGCCGCTATTGTTATCGGCTTCGCAATAATCAGATAGTGTTGAATTGTTTCCGGAAAATGTGTGGTTATTAAATTAATTAATTCTATTTCTCCCATCGGAGGGTCAAGCATCTTACATTTTCTAGCTATAGCCATAAAATAATTAACCATGCATTGATCTTTATGCGGGTTATATTTCCCATTACTCAGTTCCAGTCTTATATTTGCCTGCCTGCTAGCTCCCCAATATCTATTTAAGAAAATTTCCTTAAATGTCCGATAATCATTACTTGATCCTACTGATAACTCTAACCAGTTTGAAGCGTTGCCTTTAAAACATTTTCTGACAACCGTCATCTTATATTCCTCGGGAATACCTTTTACAAGAAAATACTCTTGCATGCTATTTATAAAAGCCTTGGGGTCATCAAATTCTTCGTTTTCAAAGGTTGGTGGTGAAATTTCATTCAAAACATGGTTGGGCCATTGCAAATGTGGACTATTGCGTGCATTAACATTGACATTGGTATTACTATTACCTGATGTACCAGCATTTAAATTTATCATCGGAATGTCCGCTGACGCACTATGCATCGCTTCGTCCCGTGCTGCTACCGTAATAGTGTTACTACTCACAGAGTCACTAACATTGTCAGACATACATATGTTATTTAATCTTTCTTTCAGTTTGTCATTTACCTCATCTACACTCACAGCTAATCTCCTAGTTTCCCTCTCTGATTGCTCTAATCTTTTCCTACAGATTTCTAATTCCTTGCTATTAATTTCCCTTTCCTTAGCTAATTCAGTAGTTATTTCCTCCCTTAATTTTCTATTTTCTTTCTCTACATTTTTATTAACTGTTTTAATCTCTTCCCTAACCTGTTCCTGACTTTCCCTCATTTCAATTCGTACATTTTCAATTTCAATTTTAACCTCTTCCTGATTATTTCTAACCTCACTTCTTACATTTTCTATTTCATTTCTAACTTCCTGCTTGAAATTTTCTAAAACCTTCTGTTGTTTCTCAATCTTATTTCCTATTTTGACTAAGTCAGCTGTTAAGTTCTCCCTCGTATTTTCTACCTTTTCTGTTAAACCCGTTAAATCTTTCTGACTCTGATCTACCTTTTCTGTTAAACCCGTTAAATCTTTCTGACTTTTTTCTACCTTTTCCTTAATCTCTTTCTGACTTTCTGTTAACCCCGTTAAATCTTTCTGACTCTGATCTACCTTTTCTGTTAACCCCGTCATCATTGACATAAGTGATTTTAATATTTCATTAGTCTCCATGCTTCCCCCTGTTTCTTCTCCCTGATTTTGTATATTCGTCTCAGCTACTCTGTCCCTTGCATGATCTACATTACTATATACACCTTCTCCCACTCTCTCATCACCCTCCTGCACTTCCATATTTATATCTAATTGCTCGATCATTTTCCCGTTCCTTAAATACATTGACTATATACTACAACACGTAGATAAAATTCTCACTCAGTACCTTAATCAGCTTGCTGCACTGCTATTCGATGTGGATCCTCTCGTTCCTGCTGTGTCCTGGGTCACCTTCCCTGGAGTTCACGGCCTTTGTTGTTCAGCTCCCTGAAGTTCTCCGCATACCTTATTCTGGTTCCCTGAAGTACTCTGAAGTTCTCGCTCAGCATTCCTGAAATTCTCTGAAGTTCACGCTCAGCATTCCTGAAGTTCTCTGAAGTTCACGCTCAGCATTCCTGAAGTTCTCTGAAGTTCACGCTCAGCATTCCTGAAGTTCTCTGAAGTTCACGCTCAGCATTCCTGAAGTTCTCTGAAGTTCACGCTCAGCATTCCTGAAGTTCTCTGAAGTTCACGCCACACGTTGGAGCGCCAATTTGAAGCATTTTATATCACTCGATCGACTGCTTCGTATTATGGGTGCCTACAGCTGCTCACACATGAGTCTTAATCTCGGGTATCCGTGGTGGTTACAGAGAGCGATATTGTAGTTTTGTTAGAACTCTTTATTTGTTTTATTTTTACACATTTAAGCTTTGCTGAACAATTTTAAATAGAATGAAATATGCAGTTTAACGTAACGCTGGAACGAACTTTCACCGTGTTGCTTACATGTATCTCTCCCTCGTAACGATGCCTGTCTCCTACTGTCCCTCAGTCATTATCCTTTTGAGCTTCCCAAACATCCATAATGGCCCTCACTTCATTAAGTCAAGACTTTGCCCTCTGGCAAAACCCCTCGGGTTTCCGATACTTTGTAAAAATACAATAGCAGGCTCTTTTTTCTTTATGTTGAAGATCTTGCCAAACTAATTGTATCTCGTTTACGTTAATGTTTGGGACGTTCGCTAATGACCCTTGGTAGTGCCTTTTTGGCATCCCTTCACCTGTGGTACATATTCTTAACCCTTTGCTATTAATGGATTTTGTAGCTTTGATATATTCTGTATATCATAAGCGCTATACAGAAAAACTGCTACAAATGTTAGCCATGTATCAGACTACCATTATTACCTAACTCCGATTCCCGCCGCAGCCTGTCTTTTTCGTTAGGCACGGTCAGGGTCCCTAGAGTTTCCTATCACCCCGGAATTGTACCAACCCAATAGGGGCCCGTGAAACAGTGGTTCGTCTTCCAATCCACGGGATGAGATTTACAGAGCGCATTTGTACCCCCCGCAGTGCTGCTGTCGCGACGCTCACCGGCACTTCCAACCCAGAAAGAAACCTAACAGGATGAAGCGTGAAATGAAATTATGTAACGAAATGAAGGGACAGGAAATTCGGAGGATATGGAAATCCTTCCCAGCATTCGCCTAGTGACCCGGGGAAACCTAAATTTAAATTTAAAAAAAATAAATAAAAAGAAACCATGTGTGTCAGGAAGGTCGTCCCCGGGAATCGAACTCGCAACCTCCCGAATGCAGGTCACAGACGTTAGCGCTTGAACCATGCCGCTCTGTAAATGGCGTACTAAATAAACTTTCTGATAATATGCTAAATAAGATAAGCATTTATGCACGCGTAAGCAAATAAACGATATTGTCTGAATCACGCTAATGAGCCAAATTGCTTTGAAAACTAATCCTTGTCACTAGCAAAATTAATTACAGTTAAGTATTTGGAAAGTCTCGTCTATAGGTACTTGAAGGTAAATAGAGGTTTTAAAAAATCTCGTGCTCTTGCTTGGAGGGTTGCGGTTATCCGCTGGAGTAATACTCCCCCTCCATTTACAATACCCGGCATTTGAAAACCGGGTTTATTTGAGAATATGCATTATTTTTCCCATCCTACAACAGCTGATTAGAAACCGTCATACCTGCAAAACTTTTAATAAGAAGCTTAGTTATGGTTAGGCCATAAAATGGTTCACTTCAATCTTTCCCTTAGTTATAACAGTCATGAGCCACTTCCTGCATTCCTTTCTCAGAAACTTCTGTTACTTTAACTTGCCAAAGGCTAAAGCAGAAAGAAAAGAGAAACAGTGATGTTCAGACAGAAGGTGAGGGAAGGCGAATGTTAATAAAAGTTGCAACGCTGGCAACAGCCTCCGAAATAAATTGGATTACTATAATTCACTTACTGCTCACACCATTTTGTCTGTGTTTAAATTGCGAACTGTTTGTTTGATTACTGAACCATGTGAAAAATAAATTAAACCAATTTCTACGCTACATTCTATCATTCCCAGGCCACTTCAAACGTACAAAATCATTCCTTGAGCCGAACTGCTTCCGTAGCTAAAGGTCGAGTATACTGTAGAACGAATTCTTTATGCTTTAAAAAAACAGTTCAACTTATACAAACTTACTTTCTTCTCTAAGAAAAACACACTTCCAAACAAATCCTTCTAGCTAGAGGCACAATACTTAAAAGTTTTAACGAGAAATACAGAGAGATTAAACCGTATACCGGTGGTATCTTGCTTATGTTGTTAGAGATATGTTAGCGATACAGTTGACATAAATATGCTTCTTCATTAGTGATTCATTTCCAGATTTTAGTACCTATGACTTATTTAAGATTTAGTTTAGCAAATTCAGGCTATATCATCAAGGCAAGGAAAAACTGAGGCAATCTCAGTTAGATAGCCGTTCGTCGCATGAAATCGATTATATTCTTATTAACTCTACCCAGAAGTATGGCCTCATCCATATATCGTGGCACCGTAGCTGAGGATAAATACTGCTCGGCCGATAAGCTATCGCTTCCCGCCGTCTGGGTAAAACCAAAACGCGACATGCAGCATGCTAGAGCAACTGCCTAACATTGTTGCCTACTTTCTCGTCATAAAGATTTTTTTTTTTTTTTTTTTTTTTTTTTTTTTTTTTTTTTAAATTAACGTCCTCCAACATTCTGTCATATCGGACGAATGAATGAAATGAAATGGGTGAAATGATGCTCAAATGAGCCCGAGGTCCATGGAGCTTTAAGTTACCCGACATTCGTCTTCTCAGGGTAGGGAAAACCTCGGGAAAAAACCTTACCCGGATAACTTACCCTAAGCGAGATTCGAACTCGCGACCTCTTGAACGTGAGGCAGACACGCTAACCATCACGCTACAGAGGCGGGCTCGTCATAAAGATGACCTGTATGGAGCACACTAGGCTGTCAGATACTTTGAGATTCTACGTACTCACATAAATGATACTACGCATCTTCTGAAGAGAAAATGAGATTAAAATAAATTCTGCGTGACGCATACCATTGGAAATTAATTCACAAAATTTAATTCTGCTCAAAGGAACCCCCAACTTGGGTTTTTGCACCACTGTAAATTTATGGGTGTGTAGCCCAAATAACCATGCACTCCTTTTGCCGAGAAGGAAGGCTAAACATTGTTAAAGGTATGTTCCAAGGGTTGAATAATGTTGTAAAGAGTTTTTCCTGTGAGGACTCTGTCACCTGTACGTGGAAGGTAATACCTAGCGAATAGCACCGATAGATATTCAGCAATATGCTGGGTGACCTGCTCTCCGATCGCTGTAGGGGCAACTGTTGTGATGCATTCAAGGACGATGTTCAACATAAAATCCTACTCATGCTTAATATCTCTATATATGGTATGCAGTAGTACCTCCTCTTACGGTAACCATTGGTTTTTTCTGATGCATGCATAGTGACCCAGTTGACGTTTCCAATCGTAAACGGTTCTGCAGTCGTTCCAATGGATGGGCTGCAGTCATCTAACTGGAAAGAAAACCTTTATCATTAAAGTGTTTCTGCTTGTCTGCCATTACCTTGACATCCTCAAAACACCATCATATCAAATTTGTTGAATATACATCTTGACTTTTCCATAACACTAGTTTACAATAATGGAGCGCTGGTCACGCGGTTACCAAGCTTCAGCGTGTGCCCCTTAGGAAGTTGACTCGAGGACAAGAGCCTCGAACAAATATGTCATCCAACCTATTGCTCAGTCTACATGGTGTTCAGGCAAACTGATCGATATAGGAACTCATTTCCGGCAGTGTACGGTTTGGACGCCGTAGCGCATCGAAGTGTTAGATGGGTGTATGTTCACATTTTGTTAATAAACCCAACATTGAGCTGTGTAATTTACAAACTGTGTACCTCTTACGTCATTACAAAGCCTATATTGGGTATGGTGACCTGAGGCACATGACCCAATACGTGCGGTTGTCTTTGAAGATTTTCAATCGCTCCGTGGTCTTGACACATAAGGTCCTCCGCTGACGTTACAGGAGTGACATACGCCATGCTCATCATACAACTAAACAGAAAATAGTCGCGAGGCGTCAGATCTTGGACAGCGCTGACCATGGAACTGGTCCACCTCTATCAGTCCATCGATTTCTATATGCGACGTTGAGGTGATTCAGCACATTTACATCTAATGAGCTGGAGCTCATATCAGCAATTTCTGCAGCTGTATACTGGTACATGTCACACTTTTGTTAAGAAAACGTTACTGTACTGGAAACTACAAAAATAATGCAGTAGGATACGCACCAAGGACTCTATGGCGGAATTCAGTGCATGCGCAGGAATGCTATTATGCCCAGGTCGTTCATCCCGGCACATAAATGGCTAAGATACAAAAACGAATGTTAACAATCTGTCACAACCGTTCGTTCTCAAATTTAGACGTTCTCCGGCGTCCAAATCGTGCATTTCTGGACAGAGGCTCCTGTTTGAAAACCGATCAGTTTGTTATGTCGTGGTGGACTTTTTTTTTGGGGGGGCAGTATATGCGAGCCATCACAGTAAAATTATTTGCTTCCCTGACAATTTAAGCTGTGTTTGTGGGAAGTCTAAGAAAATTTATTGTTAACACAGCCCCCTCTAAAAGACCCCGCAAGTGAATGTAAAGCTTGCCCTTATTCTGCAGCCTCACAATGAAGTTGGAGTCATGTAGTATTCATATCCATCTCCAACGATTATGGACTATTGATGTATATAAACTTTCTATCCAAAAGAATGATGCGGCATATACGCGTACAGTTTCAATGCTCAAAATCGAGTATGAGAATAGCATAAAATGACAACTGAATGGACATTTTAATCATGATTTGAGGTGCAGTTATGTTTGTGCAATATTAGTCAATAGATTATTTTCAAAGAACATTGAGAGTTCAGAACATTGGATGATTAACGCACAAGACCGTTCATAGCATCCTATACCCGTAATCTCCGGGTATAACGCCCGTTTTCTCCCTCTCCATTCACGGAAACCCAATATTAACCATACCAGCATTGAGAAGGGCTGTCATATTTGTAGGCTAATGTAAAGGAAACGAGTAATGCAAATAAATAAATAATTAACCATGCACAAGGTGAGATATAAATACACAATTTCACATGGCATGAAATCCCCTAGCGAGAGTGACCACAGTCGCCGGCTGTTTGCACCAGTGACTTGTGCAAGCCGTACGCCTCAGAAGGATTTTAATTTTAATGAGCAAAGTGAGGCTGTGTTTGACGTCTAATGTAGTTTTCTCTTTCGTGGTGTCAGTTTTATAAACGTTGGGGACTACGGTGTAACCAGAGACAAGCCATAAGGTAGTTTATGAGAGATATGAAACATTCCGATGGAAACGCACGCTGCCAGAACCACCACTTGGCCAGGCCAGAGAAGCTTCTGTTGAGCCAAGACCTCCAACAGACGTGGTTGGCAGGTAGCCAGCCAATCACAGAGCAGTAGTTGGGGGTTCTCCAGCGTATGTAAGGTATCCCAGGTCACACCAATGGCACAATGCGTTGATGGTGATTTGATTATTCCTGTGGTCGACACCAAAATTATTAATGAAGGCAAGGGAGCACTAGACACACAGAATGTTGTGCATGCAGTTAAACATTTTTTTAATGTGTTAAGCTCAGATATGTTTTACTTAAAATGTATAACGACGGTTTAGATAACTCCACACCCTATTATTAGTGATTTCTTAACATTAGCTTTCATCTAGTTGGTGTGGGAATATAATAATACTCTAATAATTCTTGTTTCACACCGTTAAGTCTAATAATGTTGGTTCTTAGATATCAAACTTTTGAGGACAGTAAAAAAGAAAATACATTTACCAAAAAGATTCAGACTCTTTCAAAGCACATGTCGGTATAAGGCATTGTTTGGAGCAACATAGCTTTGTTCCATAATAACATCACAAAGAGTTCAAACTTCCCTGGCAGCCAAAGAATGTCCTGAAGTAAGTATTTTATTACATCACTTAACCGCTTGCATAGAGACATTACAGCAATATTTCGGTTACTGACTAATCATTTCACTTAGTCAACGGAGACTTTGATAGTCTACAGGAAACATACCAAATGAGGGTATAGAGGTACACCCAGACTTTTCCACTTTTTATAAGAATTGAGATAATTGTGTTGGATATAATGAATTGCATTCTTATATTAATATAAATATTGATACAGTGCAAAAAGTGACCTTTGGGCATTATAATTCAGTGTATGCATTTTACAAGCAAATGCGTACCCTTGCGTGAACGTTTCTCCTGATTTACTCAAAATAATCAGAAGTGGAAAGGGACAGATTTGCATGTATACCCCACAAATACAGAACGTAAGCAGGCGGAAGAAGTGGCTGACAGTTTTCATTTAGAATGTTAGTATTTAGAGTTAAAAAGGTATAACGTTTCAGAGCACAACACATGTGATAAAGCAGTAGATCGCAATACAGGAAGGAAGGCTTAGCAAGATAGCGATGAACTTTGATATAAAAATGGAACTAAACCAAAGGTACCAGAATGTGACAACGTGAGTAATTCTCGTTTTCCTCTCCACCTGCTCTGACTTATTGGCGTGGCATTGCAGGATAAAGGTAACTAACATTGGAAAATCCGGTAAGTCTGTACCCCTTTGAGTTTCCCAAAATAAGAAAGTCAGTGTCTGGCGTCTACGTGTCCCGTTAAAAACTCCAACCGGAATCCTACCAACATTCTTCCTTGCTCTCATATCTACTACGTCACTAGTGAAGGATAATTATGAAGAGTAAAAACTGATCGCCTTGTATCCCCTCAACGAAACCATTGAGCTAACCCAAATGTTAGTTAACAGAGGTGCTGGAACTCTATAAACCACAGCCCACCAAAATGGCTCGATCCAGTCCACTTTTCGTAAATGAATTTACAGAAATATTTTATTAAAGCTTGTTCTTCCCAGCAGTGTCATGCTAAGTAAAACACTTCAGTTATTTGTTTACGAAGTAGATGAAAGAATATAAACTACGAAACAAGTAACAATACGATGTTGTTTTACCTGAATGCGTATAGTATACTCAAAACAGTTTGCGTTAATGTAACTGACTATTTAGGAACATTGTTATCTATTGCGAATATACTCATTGACATCGATTATGATGAAGCGTGGATATGTTTTCCTAATTGGCTTTGTTCAAGAGAGAAAATTATCTGGTGATTTTAGGGTTCTCCCGATACGGGAAACAATGAGCTGGGCAGTTTCTAAACCAATATCGTAATATTCCAACTTAGACACGAGAATATAATGGGAAAATGTGTCGAAAGCTTTTGTTAAATCAAAGAAGCATCCAAGTACTTGGTTGTTTCTTTCAACGAATTTAATGCACGTTTAATAAGTGGATCAATATATTGAGATAGTGTGTTATGGCCTGGTAGGTGGATTATCTTCTACTCGTTTTGCACAGCTTCCTTACAAGAATAATGCCATAGCTATTACAAAGTATAACTTTATGTCCACCTGGAGATCTGCTTTAATTTGTTTATTATAGTCTTTTCCATATGTTATCTTCTGTTGGACACACAAATAGGCAGTTGGCTACTCCACGTCTCTCTTTATCACGGGCAAATATAAATGCAAGTGGTAATTCAACACAGCCTATTTGTGTGTCCGACAGAAGATCACATATGGAACAGACTCAATAAGCTCAGGCGGCATGTTGGAAATATTGACTTGTGCATATCGCACTGCAACACGACGTGGGGCTTTCATTTTTTCCATGGCTATACAAGACCCAGTTTTTTTGCTGAACACTTAACTGCAACTGGGCGCATTGTGTAGACAGTCCATTTTCTTTTCAAAAACTTTTGTCAACAGCTGCACACGATAGGATGTTTGGTCAATGGAAATTGCCATAGGTTGGTACGACTGTGTGTCGAATTGGTCTAAGGTTAGCAAAGCGCAGATCTGTCAGTTTGTTTGCAACTATTTTTGTCAACACATGCATGTCATAGGTTGTTCCCTCAATAGAAGTTTTCATATGTGTGTACGCATGTATTCTAAAGAATAAAGTCGTTCTGGGTGGCTCAGTTGGTTGGACGTTGGCCAACTGATCCCAAGATCGCGGGTTCAAACCCGGGCCAGACGGTTTTTAAGTGTGCTTATAAACGACAGCTCCATGTCAGTAGGTATACTGGCATGTAAAAGAGCTCCTGCGGCACAAAATTCCGGCACACCGGTGAAGCTGGTGTGCTCCTGGCAATTGACATCGTTAAACAACAAAATTATTTAAACTAATGATTAAAACTTTGTAAAATCGACTAAAAATGCTGCTCCAACTCCCAGTCTTAGGGTACGAAGATTCTTGGAACTGGCATTTCAATTGCTTTCTGTCGTCTAAAACAGTTATGCACTGGGTTATCTATCATTGTATAAAACGTTGAAGACCTTTAAGATAGGCCTAAGATACATATGTCACTTAGCACATTTCATTAACTTAAAGGTGCTTAGAGGCAGGCAACCCACTCGGTATTAAGCAACTTATTTACTCAATCCTCAATAGCTCTAACGTGATATTGCAACTCTATAACATTATTTTTTGATGATAATTGCTATTTACTTTCACGAAGGAAAATTCAGTGAACAGTACATCTCTGTTTGCTCTGAGTAAAGCATGCTTTATATTGCTTTTTAGGGCTTAGTAGCCGACCTAATTCTTAATGCCTGCAGCCGAGCACGTTGTCTACGTAACACATTAGTGTGATAACACTATCTTAAGGCTCGATCACCTTCCCGGAAGATACAATAGAAAGGTAATCCTGCAATGGCAGAACAGATATTTTCTTTTAATTTCCAATAATCCGTGCTGTAGTATAAGGGTTCTAAGAAAATGTGGTTTCTATGTTTAATATTGGAGAAGCTTCTCAGAAATAATTGTCAGACAATCGTGTAAATCTACATTGTCGTTGTTCTTTACCTGTTTGCCCTCCACTTATGTAGGACTTACAAGCCTGTGCCTAAGGTCAGATATGAAATGCAGGTAAAATCAATGAATGAAAAGGTGATGATGGAGCCATTGGTGGAATGAGTGTCAGGGGAAACCGGAGAACCCGGAGAAAACGCGCCCAGAAGCCGCTTCGTCCACCACGAATACCACATGACGGTTTCTGGGATCGAGCCCGGGCCGCCTAGGTGGTAGGCGAACGTTCTATGCGCTCGGCCAAAGCGCCGCCTTGTAACTCTATATTGAAGAGGGAAAATTGTGTGTGCATGTGTGCGTATGTGATCTAATCTCAAAAACGACTCAGCCAATTTGGATAATTTTTTCGCCCTTTGCCTGAGTACGAGTATACCCTAATCACAGAAGAACATGCTTAAGAAGAACGCTTGACTTATAGTTGAGAATACCATGGAGTATAGAATAGTTCGTTCTTCATAAAATATGCATGTAAAATAAGATAAATGCCTTGGCAATTTCATTCCAAGAAATATATAAGCTTATGGTTACGATTTTGCAATTACGACACAGCAAAACAAAAGATAATCTAATATGTTCGGTATAATACGCATGTGATACCAAAAACAAAATATTTTATTGGTCCTCATGTAAGAAATGCTTACTTTATCCTATTTTACATTAGTTGTAATCAGTCTCATTAATGGGGCACACTTAATCATTGTGTTAAAAACATTAGAGATTCCGGAACAGATACTTTATAATTAACAACTGGAAAGACTATTTTTCTCAATCCTCACAAATTATGGGTTTTCTAAACTAGTTAATTTGGTAGCCTGGTATTGCGGAATATTCTATTCACCAGATTAATGTCTACTTCGTTGTGTATGTCAATGGTTTCCGAGAATATAATATAATTTTAGTTATATGACATAACCAAGGAACGTAAGAAAAGTTACTAGGTTTTCCGCAAATACACACTGCCTTTTAGGGATGAGCAGTGGTACTTCAGTCGCCATCTTCTTGTGTTATGGCAGCAGTCTTGGGAAGAGGTAGTTGGCACTCAGTTGCGGACAATCAAGGACACCGTACAACCCTGGCTGGCCTCATGCAGGGATTCCCGGCGGTCGGATGTTATTCTCACTCAATTAAGAATAGGTTACACACGCGCCACTCTAGTTCATCTTTTGAGTGGTGACTCACCACTGTGTGTCGGACGAGTGGCGTACAGCTCTCCGTTTAGCTCGTTTTGTTTGATTGTCCGCGATATGCTAGGGGGCACCAGTCCCTTGGACAGGGTTTTACTTTGCAGTCAATTCTAGGAAACGACCCAGTACCTGTAGATAAGCAGCTGTGGCTCATCGCCGAAATTGGGTTCCAGAAACAAGTTTAATCTGTGTTGTATTCCTAGACTTTTAATTTTACGGTTTTAGAATATGAATTTTTATTCGTATTGTTTTACTGTTTTGTTTTTAGCGTTTTAAGTTTGTGAGTGTTTTATCATTTGACTTCGGGCCCACAAGACCTAGCTGTCATTGAGTCCATAAAGTACTCACTCACTCACTCGCTCACTCACTCACTCACTCACTCGCTCACTCCTCACCCCGAATGATGATTATTCTGATTCTGTAGGTTAACTGGCAAGATTCACCATGAAATAGTATTGATAGTTGTACAATAATTGAATAAAAAAACAGGAGGAGGAGATGAATGAAATTCACTCTCCATTCCAGCTTGAAACGCTTCACGTGCACACAAAGCTCCTAAACGGGACATTCCGTCACTGTGAAAATTATAATTAATTGTGAGTTTCAATGTGGACACTAGTTCTACTCATTTCTTTTACTTGACAATTCAGTGTCAGCTATTCGCATGAATGAAGCGGTAAAGATGGAACCTTTAAGCAATTTTCAGTGATCTATGTGCAGTCGTCTAACAAAATCGTAAGGCAATGCATCGATGAATTTTGGTAATGTCACTAAAGCTATTTTCATGCTAGTCTACATTTATGTAGGATAGACAAGGTTCAGAGGGGTTAAAATTAAATTATTTTGTTGTTCAACGATGCTGCCCATTGCCAGAATCATATCAGCGTCACGGGTGTGCCAAAATTTCATCCCGCAGTTCTTTTCCATGCTAGTAAATCTACTGACATGGAGCTGTCGTTTTTAAGCACAGTTAAAAACTGTCGGTCTGGGCCGGATTTGAACCCACGACCTTGGGATCACCAGGCCAGCGTCTAACCAACTGAGCTACTCAGACCGACATGTTCTTACGGTGCCTTAGAACCTGGACCAATGCAATTTTTGCGCTTATGCCCCTGGTCGGCGCCCACGTATGGGAGGATTGAAATACAAACATAGGAAGAGTGGTCGGACATTAGGAGATACATAAACAGAAAGAAGGGTCCCTAGCGATCACAGATTTGAACTCCCCGGTGGCGGCTCGTACATCGACTCTCCTCCCCTCTAGGGGGCCCAAGGTCCCAGGGTGGGAAGGGGTGGAACAGGGACTTTGAGATCTCTCCCAATCCGGAGTACGGGGATTTGCAGAGAGCCGTGCACGCCAAAACTGCTGCTGACAATTATTAGAACCCTGAAATAACCAAACAGGTGAAAGGTGAAGCAAAATGAGATGTGAGGTGAAATGGGGTGACGGAGAAAGTCGATAAATGTAATTATCCTTCCCAGCATTCCCCTAGTGACCTATGGGTCAGCAAGCTGGGTCAGGAAAATCGAACTCACGACCTTTCGAGTGTGAGCCTCCGCGTTGCCGTGGAGGATACAGGATACAGAGTACAGAATAGGTAAAAACACAGTATTGTACTTTAAACTCTATATTTCTGAATTCCTTTGTTTTCCGGCATTCTTCAATTGGTTTTTGGACCACCATATCGCATACTATCTTGACTATGACTATCGGATCAACTACCTGGTCAGTAAAGAAAAGGAAATAAGTCGATCTTCGCAATACACCAATGCCAACCAACTCCTATCTTGAATTAAGGAACGACAAATATGGAGCAGGATGACATCCCGGAAATGTTGGTTTTCCAAATGATAGAAACCCCTCTCATTTCTTGCCACATCTCCACTTAGGTTGATTGGTAGGGAGCAGTTCTTTTGGGCTCCATCTTCTTCAGACCTTTGCACCCCTTGGCAATATCATATGGGGATATAAGGTGATAATTAATATATATATATATATATTATTATTATTATCATTATCGTTATCGTTATCGTTATGGCTATCGCTATCGTTATCGCTATCGTTATCGTTATCGTTATCGTTATCATTATCATTATCATTATCATTATCATTATCATTATCATTATCATTATCATTATCATTATCATTATCATTATCATTATCATTATCATTATCATTATCATTATCATTATCATTATCATTATTATTATCATTATCATTATTACTATTACTAATGTCCATATAGTTTTGAATGAAGGTAAATTCTAAAATGTATTTATGATTCTCAAAGTTCATTTACCAGTACTAATATATCTTAATATCCGATCCAGCAAATTTAGCACTACCGGCTTTGTGAGATTTATTGCCGATGGCGTACGTATGTGGTTTAATTACCTACCGAGGAAGTGGAAATCATAAGGCGAAGCTAATGGCTCCAATGTTGATCCCAAGTTGTTTATTTCCCGAGTCTTTTGCAGTCACGCCTCACTGAGACGGTGTTCTGGTAATCGGATTTCATTTTCCTTTCGCAAATCTGCTTTGGCAAAGCAGAAAATGCGGGCGCATACCTAATATTTAGTCGAACGCAAATGATTTGATTTCTTTTCCCCCAAATGTGTGGCAATATCATAACGTACAAACTGAGTACGCGAGGGACCGAAAATCAAGGCCTTGAGTTTCAGGCATTTAGGGAACCCGAAATAGAAGCTTCGCGAGCAATGATGAACTATGTAGTACCGTGTCTTAATATATAAACCCATTTTTGAAATTCTACACGTATTGTAGGACTTTTATTCCGCTAATTTTTAAGGTACAATGGGGTTTATTTATTTATAATCACTATCATCATACTATATTATTATATTAAATATTATTAATATCTGCAGGATGAAAAATTCATACTAGCGGTGGTGTCACATTTTTCAACACTATAATTTATTTTATTGCCATACAGGACACACTTGACAACAGAGGATTGAGGAATTGAAATCCTAGTTCTCCAACAGGCTCAATAAAAATAAGCCTTCATAGACTTCCAACGAAGTAATTAAGTCATCACGTATCATATAATTCTTATGTAAAAAACAAAGAAAAAGAAAAGGAATACATCATACACACCATATTTTAGGGGACGCATCGCTGAAATTCGGGCAAAAACGAAAAATCCGAGTTCCTGTCTTTTTTGTAAACTTGAAATTATGTTGTATCTTGTACTTTCAGAATCTATCATCGCATATGCCGCATCGTAATTTTAAGGTGTGTTACGTCATGATTTTAATGGCCATGTGTGGGTGGGTCTAATTACTGAAATGCATTCATTACCCCATTGTAGCAAAATTGCGTACAATGTTGAAGTTTAAATCAGTCGGTCACTTTCAGTAATGGTGGATGTAAGCAGAGACATCTTGTAGGACTTTCTGCAAAATGTTTGTCTGTGCACATGTGTTAACCACGTGGCCCTGTTTTTCTGAATTTTATACAAAAATATTTGTTTCTAAAAATAAATTGCAAATTGCAGCGACTTCTGGTATTAGTTAATTCAATGTGGTGTTGTGAGGACATTCTCTATGTAAAGGAAAATGTCACAGCTAGCAAACTAAGTCCAGTCAGCAAAAGAATTAGTAATGTTAGGGTTATGCGAAGATTAGATCGGAGTGTACTAAGTACATTAAATCCATTAAAATCACCACTAAATAAATAAAAAAAAAAATAACATGGAAAGAAGAGTACCAAAACTTAAAGAAACATCTAAGCGGATAGCCGAAGTATCTTCATATGTTCCAGCGAACTCTAAAGAAATAAATAAATGTTGTCATACACTTAGGACTTTCGCTTTCTATTTATTTTTCTCCACATATTTTAATCTTCAAAATGCTCCTCCTTGCAATTACTAAATATTTTTCTTTGAAATTTTACACACATGTTCCAAGATAGTTGCTACATAGAGCTTGATATTTCAAATACTTCGGATGGAGCAGTTTAATTGTTATCAAATTTCGATTTTGGAAACTATAAATAATTTGAAAGAAATAGCCAGCGATGCATTCCATAATTTTTTCACCAAAAATGTTTTACATAGCTAGAAATCACTAGAAAGATATAGCTAGAGTTGATTTTATTTATAATAAATAATATTTTAGATGAAACATTTGTTGTGCTGCACTAAACTATCTTACATAGAAGAGAGGAAGTTGGTAAATCTACTAGATATACGTTGATACACGTGCATACACGTGCTTCGGTACCTGTTCATATACGCCAGTTGCTAAAAATAACGTAAAAGTTTCGCTTACAGTTTCATTATATATTACATAGCTTACCCAAACTTGCTCGGTTTGATTTTTAACTCCAATGATGCATTAATTTAACTTACCTCCCCGTTCGCTATGAAGTCATTTTGTGATCATACACAGGCTTTTTATGGGATTTCCTTCCCTTTACTCTCTATGATTGTAATTTCGTACCACAAGTCCATTCCAACAACGGACGAAAACATTCTGGAGCTGGATTACAGCTAAAAGACAAAGCAAATAAACCAAAAACTTCTTAAATTGTTAACAGAAGGTCTGTTATCCAGAAACGCCAAGGCGTAGACCAGACCTCTTTTCTAAGGACGCTATGTCATAAATAAAATGTGGTGGTTTGCACATTTCGTTATTTAGGGCTACGAAGGGCGCACAGACACACACACACACACACACACACACACACACACACACACACACACACACACACACTTACTCACTCACTCACTCTTTATCTCTCTCAAAAACAGCCTACATTAGATGGCAGCTTTTATATCTCTGAAAATCATTCCATAGCTTTTACATATTCTTCTTAAATTTGTGTTAACTTACACATGATGTTACATTATGAAGTGGAATAAGGCAGAGATTAAGTCTTCATGTTTGAGCATCTGCCGAAGGATTGCTCTGCTTCCTTATTTCTTTTTCCCTTGATTGCGGGAGAAATTAAGGATCTACATGAAGCATAGTGTTAGATGATAGCTTAGGGTTACACAACGGGAAAGGATATCTCGCACACTTAGACCCATGTAGGTCCATCGTGGCTACCATCCCCCAGGAAGAAGGAGTAAATTAAAAGAGTCATAGAATGATGCAAGCCACAGAGATAGGTGATGGACCCTGGCATCTTCAGGTCCAAAGATCGTCGCACTACTAGAGCTGCCTATAGCGGAAGACCTATCGACAAAGCACCACCATACGCCACGAAACCTAGAAGTAAACGTGTAAGGTGAGAAGGACATGGAATGGAAAGAAAAAAATATGGAAAAGAAACCTTTAGTGACGTTAACACTAACTCCAGTACTCGTTTACGGACAGGGAAACCCAAGTAAATCCCTAAGACAGCCTGGGTGACCCACAGTCATAAAACCTGTGACCTTCAAAATGTAAACCTTACAAGTTGCCCAGGAGCCATCTCGCTCGGTCCTAACCGCCTGCGGTGCCGTAGTAGTAAAAGCGGGCGTTAAACACTACAAACAACAACAAACAAACGCTCGGTCCTAAATGAAGGACAGTACTACACATATTATACAATGTTCCTTATAGTTATAAAAATATCCTTGAGTAACTAGGATACCATCAGATGTTAGGGCCAGTTCCAATATGCCACTGGGTCTAGAAATTTGAATTCTTTAAAAATGATTCAGGCTGTAGTCTCAAAACGAGCAAACTCTTCATCGCTTGAAATCAAATTCGCTTTTAGTTTAGCTTCCTACCCTGTTGGTCCCGAAGGTTATTTTAAGTCGAAGCCAGATGCATAATGTAAAACATAAACAGAGGAAACCACGGATCTGTCGGGAGTTGCAGGACAGACCAAATTTAAACCAAGTAGAAACCCTTGTACTTGACAGTCGGCGTTAATGGTAAACATGTGCACTAAATTCTTAACCAGGTACTGGCGTTGTGAGTAAAAACAAACAGTGAACATCCACATCAGAAATCTGATGTGTGTTAGAGTTAAATATTTTAAGAACTGGTCACAATGTGATTTATTTAACATTCCATTCGCTTTACATGGCCAGGACTTAAAAAATCCCGCCACGACTTTTTATTTGAGAAAGCTACAAAATTCAGACTACTAACAAGAAATATCTAAAAAATGTTTAGATTCACAAGAAAAAAAGTTATTCCACATAAATTGTGTGCTTTAACGGAACTGATAGTTTTTTTTTTAAATAGTGGGATGTCTATCCATTACGATTTATAAGTGATGTAAAGGTTCGCCACAATGAAGGTTATTTCATTGAATTTATTTGTGTTATCTTAATCAAGAAGGTTAGAGCATAATTTTGAGAAAATCAAAATTTCGAAACGTTTTCATCTAGATAGATCGGATAGGCAAGGTTCGAAGGTGGGACTTAGCACCTCTACCAGTGAAATCGCTTGTGCTTGTGCCTCTGAAGTGTCGCTCCCTGGGATGGAGGGGGAAATAAGAGGATAATAATGGCGGTCGGACCTGAGAAGAGACAACAGTAGAGGACGGGGTCCTTAACGATCATAGGTGGCGGCATATACACAGGCTCCTTTCCCCATATCAAGTTTACAGGTTCCCGACGGATCCGGGACTCGCAGGCCTCTGCCAATACGGGAGCATTTGCTGGGACCAAGGACCTGTCATACACGCCGAGATTTCCGCCGACACTTAGAACCCTGACACAACCAAGCAGGTCAAAGTGAGACGAGAACTGAACTGAAATAGGACAGAAAATTCGAGGATGTAATTATAATTCGTAGTATTCACGGGGGAACCTCCGAAAAAGCCCATAATTCAGGAAGGTCGGCCAAGCGCGTGCTTTTACTCCGAAATGCAAGCCTCATACCTTACCGTGGAGCCACCTGTCGGTGTAAAGGGTGGTTCGCGTCCTTGGAAGATGCTCAATTTAAATATAAAGTTTGGTATTTAACCGTATTTTCGTTTATGTCTTACATTGTTTGCAGTTGGACACATGCAGACCCACACACTCACACTTTTTTTAGCTAAAGAAGTTAAGACATCTTGGTATTGAGATTTTGGGTGAAATGAAATACTTCCTCTACTTACTGTAAGTAGGGAAAGTCAAAAATATAAAGGTAGGCAAGCATAGCAGATAGATTCAACTTCATTATAACTGGAATTTCATCAAGTGCTTCGCTGGGAAAGGGATTCTGCTATTAAATGGGACATTTCACCGTGCTAAAAACGACAGAATATACCAATTTTTAAAAACATGTGTAAATTATATCTTTCTTTGAAATTGTTACAATATCAATGACATTTTAAACTCAGATTCCTTTGAAATTCTAATACCAATATTACAGTTTCATGTGCAATATGCATTCAAAATTTTGTGTACATGTTTAAAGTAGTTACTAAGCTATTAACTCCCCTCTTATTTTTTATTTACCTTTGAACATTTGCTCCACCCAACGCAATTGGTCATTAAACAACGAGTACAATACTAAGTATTTGCACAATAGAAATATTGTTTTGTTACATCACAACTAAGTCTATTAATAAAAGCACTTCTCATCGTGTTACCCTTTCAGTTACAAAGAGGCATAAAATATTTCACTAATTTACTCTAAAAGGTACATCATGTAATACTAACCGGAAAATGACAATCTGACGATAAATGAAAACCGATAAAGTAGACTTTAAAAAGTATAATACCCGAATAGCTCTTTTCTCTCACTTTATGTCCCTTAAAAGTTGTTTATTGCTTAAACAGGCCTGCTTTGTTCTTTCTGCTCCTCTGCGGTTAATCTAATATTTGAAGACCTTTAAGAATGGTTTGTTCACTTCAATATAGGTCAAGCATATGACTATTTTCTGCGATTTCGAAGGGATCTAGCCTTTAAGGTGGACATTGAAATCAGTACATGACATGAAATAAAGGGTTGTACAGCTATAAAGGCCATATCAATTTAAAGTAAAGTGCTTGAATTATTGTATAGCATTTAAAACTATGACAGTTTTAGTCATTTTTGCAAATTAATAACCTTAGGCTAAGAAACCTTAGAGGAGTTGTGAAAGGTACGGAAATTTGCACTTTACGGTGTAAATGTTTAACCCTTTATTGCAGTGTTGCTTTAGATACGTTTTCCAAATATGTTAAGTGGTTTGTTTACTTTTATGTTACACTAGCTTTTAAGCAAACAAGAAAAGTATGTGCGGCTAGTTGACTTTGTAAAAATATTAGTTGTTTGATGAATATTATGGCACTTGGTTCTGATTACTCTTCATTTTTATTCTACTTTTAGAATATAAAGAAAAATTCATGCAACTGATGTCAGGTATATGCCCGTATCATTCACGTGTACAATCACACTGATTATTTTACGTGAGGCCTCCCCATCCTTTGGCAGTCACATTTGACTGTAGTCAGTGGAATTAGAACTCGCGCCATTTGGCTTTGAATTGATGGCCATTCCATTTCGTCTCGCTTTAATGACCAAGCCTATTTGAATTACTTCCATTAAGGTGTCTGTAATAGGAATATAACAGCAATTAGGAGTTAGAGGAAGAGCAGGATGTGGAACAAAATAATTAATGCAATGGAGGGCAAAGGCGACTTCTATGTAAGTCCTTCTTTCTATGTATTGTTCAGAAGCTCCATTCATCTATCCTATATCAGTCAATCGTATTCTTCTATCTAAGGGTAGGTCCATCAATGAACCGTTCTCCTATACCCTTCCCTACTTCATTTTCCTCTTTGTCTTCTTATATGAATAACTTGGTGTCTTGGTGTCAGTTAAGTGAATATTCTGATGTCGACAATCAAGTCTTTTCATGCTTTCGGTTTTTATCTAGGAATTCTGTAGAAAGGGGCAAGTGAATGAAGAGAGCTAGCAAAGGTCTACCTAATGAAGGGGAATGTATAGTGTACTTTGTACCTACATGCGTACGAGAAAGAAATCTCTTTAAAGCCCTTGTCGGCGAATCCAAAAAATCATGCTGACCTAACACTGTATTATGTCACATAATTGGATGGGTTGATTTTATATTTTATGTTACCCATTATGTATTTCCATCCCCAAATATACCCAGTCGCCTTCCTTTCAGTATGTTTTGGTTGTTCGCTTTGTGTTCCCCTTGTCCTTAATATATATTTCAAGTACTCGCTTTGTTAAAACGTCTAAAAGCCCTTCACCATACTATCACTCCAAATTCAGTTCTCCTTCCCTTCAAGGCTTTTTTCTTACATGAGGCCATTGTCACACTGATGTCATAGATTATCTCGCGGCTTTTATACTGAAAATTCGTCCAAAACAGAGATAACATGGCTCCGCTCTCCTCCATAGGTTCCTTATTGGTCTGGAATAAAGATATGGACTTCTAAACTTATGGCTGACTTAGGCCTGCCCTTCCCTGAATGATCAGCTGCCTTGGGCAGGGTCATAAACCTTGTCCTGTACCGAGCCTACAGTCTATGCGAAGGACATCACTAAAGAACTTGCAAAAAGGATTGCATGTGATGAGGAGAAAATCGGGCGCAGTTACGTTTCCTTCTTTATTCCCAGTGATGGGTGCCTCCGCGGAAGTAAACATATTAAAGAGACTAAAATTGCACATCTTTAGAAGGAATTATGCATTATTAGTGAACCATTATAATTTTAACTACATTTTTCTCGTCAAATTTTGGCCTTTGCAAGGGAAATCCAAGACTTAGGTATTTTTATTTTTCGGTCTAATTTCAAGAAACCAAAGAGAAACATTCCAGCTTGATCTGTAACATCAATATGACAATGACCCTTTGTGAACCCTCGTTTCGCGGTTTTGTCTTCAGTGGCAAAAGGAAAGCCTTCTTCTCTTAATAAATACGTACTTTATCTCTTCTACGTTTAATTTTTAGTCTTGTTCACGATGACTACTGTAGCTACTTATGATAAATTGCCTCCATAAGCATTACATCACGTGACCATTATCATTCCTGCCCAAGAGCATTTTCCCTAGTTTCAAGAAAGTACTTCTGCTTTCTTGAGGACTCTAGCTAAACGGGACCAAAAGACGTAAACAACGCTTTCGGTATTAGCTAACGCCCGATTAGCAGGCAACACACCTAACGCACAGGTAACGCGTGTGGATTTCTTAGCTGACCAATTCTACTAGGAAAGCTACCGTTGTCTACGCATACTTATGGTAGCCTACGGTAGCCCTTGGTAGTTATACAACTCTAGTCATAATCCATGATGTATGGAATTACACGATTTCCTCAGAGAGTGGCTGGGTCTTTAAACTTTTTCCTTTATTCTTTGAAATGATCACATTTTCTGATTTGTTTTATAACATAGTATATTTATCCTAACGTGAAATGTGCACATACAAATTTGACCCACGTGCAAGCCTTTAGGGAGAGGCTTCTAAGAAGGTTTTCAATAATTTCGAAAATAACTTGGTTCTCTTTTTCTCGTTTCTGAAGAGGAAGAAGTGCTTGGATTAGCATATCAGTAATTGCAATATGAATATGACTTCCATGACTCAATTTATGTTTAGAGTACGATGCATCAATGTAGTTTCTGATGGTATAGTTCATATTTACGTATATTCTACCTAAGGTGTCACTCGTACAGTGTTCTAAGATCACCGTCACATGCTAACAGTAACTAAAGTAGAATCCCATATCGATATACCATGATTCTTTAATATAACATGTAAAACACGTAAGATCCTACAAACTTTAGTTTTTGTAGAGTTCACATTAATTAGGCATTATTTATGTGTACTTTACTGTAATGTTGGGCACCTTTTTACATGTCAATGCACAAACCTTGGTCACAGCGTATGATACAGCGTACCGGAAATAAGTACGCAAGAACACCGAGTAACAGTTTTGCCAAAGTATTTTATTTATACCAGTCATTGGTACGCAAGACTAAATGTCTTATTTGGCTACCTAGTATTAAAGCTTCATTCAGCACCTAAACTAAATAAAACGTATGATCCAGTGTAACGCAAGAAACGTCCCCGGAAAGGTATGTTTGGTAGGAACGTTTCATGTAACGCCAAACTGACGTCTGAGGTAAACCGTGCAATCATTTGTTACTTCTGTCTCTTCAGTGCTACCCTTTTCTTTCTTTGAGACTATGCGTGAGGTGAGAGTTTTTCCTGGATGCGTGTTCCTCAAGTCACTAGGCATCAGAATTTCCCCTTGTGTACACCAGACTCACTTAAACTACAGTATTATCATAAACAAATACCGACTGGAACAGTTACAGACGCCATTTACTAAACTAGGGATACATCTTAATGTGGGTCTGGGTAGCACAGTTGGTTAGAAACTGGTTGATCCCATGGTCATAGGTTCAACGATGATGACGTGACGACACCGAGAGGCTCTGCCGCCCAAAGGCTCGCATTCGAGAAGTCCCGCGTTCGATTCCCCTTGGGCCGGCTACTTAGACCATGGGTGTTTTGTGGGGTCTCCCCAGGTTGGTAGGCAAATCTTGCTCTGGTTCCTCTTCTATCACGAATTTATTGTGCATCATGTGATGTCCGCATCATTATCTTTCATCTGACCTAGAGTTGAAGGATCAGGAAACGCTTTTCGTTCTGTTGCAGTAGCACAGCGGATACTACAGTTTGACAAGGATTCTCCCTGAAGTTTATTTGGTCTGTTGGGGCTCCATTTCTGGGCGTGTGCGCTGCGTCTCCAGGACCTTCAGGGGGCATGCGAATAAGGTGTAGTTAGTGGTGCTGACATGTGCTCCATCTGGAATCCTAAGGTACCCGTCTATGATAGTACACGTCGTCCGGATCTGATCGTTCGTCGGGTCTTCCACTCATGCCTGTCTGCTAGAAGTGACGCTGCAAGCAAAAACGGCCATTGTGGCCTACTTGCGGCGCTGTACTGTAGCTTCTCGAGGCCCTTCCATATGAGTACTGTTGCTACTGCTTACTACAAGTGCTACAATTATACTTTCTTAATCGTTCCTATTTGGATTATACCAATGCGATGAAAACTATGCATAACGTTCTTTTTTCTTCTGGAAAAGTCCGTTCACAGACTAAAATTGTGTTATAATAATTTATTGCACTTTACAAACAGAAGCACTTCTGAGAATAATCACAATTACATCCCTTCCATCCTGTATGCACATACCAAAATGATATTAATTGTGACACTGCCTAATCTCAAACACTGTTCGCTGGCATAATCTGGCATAGTCCAACATTGTCTCTTTGGAGACGCTTGCATAATTAGCTGTTGCTTCCGCCCCTCCGACCTTCAGCAGGAGGGTGCATTAGGTAGTGCCTGTGACGTGTAAAATCACAAGCAGACAGTCAGTATCCAGTGACGCACACAAACAGGCGATTCCATGACAGTTTCTAAGTCATGCCTTGGATTTTTTGGAAATGTCCCTTTCATTCTGTGTGATTTTTGGATAAATGATATAGTGAGAGATAGACAAGACCTTAGTAGATAAAACTATGGATCTCGTTAAAACACAATTTATACCAACCACTTCGTTTTTCTTTTGAGTGAACCATTTCCGAGATATTCTTTATTATTTGTTTGAGTTTGCCAATAATTATGCTCTTCTTAAACACGAATATCTTATTCGCTTTCTAACCTCTTGGCCCTGCAAAGAGAACGCAATTTCAATAGTATCGCATAGCAACCATCTCTTAAAACATTTCGCTATCGCTTAAACTTACTGTATTATCATATTCCCCTTACATCTATAAGAAAATTAGCAATAAGGTAATTTCTGAAAATGCTTACAATGTCGATTAAAATGTACTAGGTAGAGAAATAAGCAGTTGCCAGAATAGTGTGCATAAGAGTGAGTATAGCTCTAAATATATTTGCGAACGGTTTCTCCAAATTGAACTATATTGAAAGTCCTTATGCGATAGACTACATGAGGATCACTTGATGTATCTTCCAGCTTTTCACCAAATATTAAACTGCTTCGACATAAAGAGTACCAAAGAAGTTACTAATAGTTGTTTATCTCATAAGATTTGTAAGCGATTTCGTAAATTAAGCGGAATGTACTTATAACCAAACCACCACTCCAACACAGTGCACGTCCGAGTGAGTGTCACAGTCCACATAAAATGGAAGTAGGTGAATCCAGCCTACCCTCTTTCACAAATGTTGGACAACACTGGTGTAGAAGCCTTTTAGTTTTTACCTAGGATGGAATAGAAGCACAAGTTGGTACATAGAACTGTTGTAGTGGAGTCAGAAATGTGTCCAAAGAGTAGCCTGGCATATGAAACAGAAGTGAGGTAGACGTTACAAGAAGAGTGTGGAAGTCGGAGCAGCTGCTGCGGGTGAACAAATCAAGTGCGAGCACACATACACACAAGGGGAAGGTAGCAATTGTTAGCACAAGGGCGTACAGGCTGAAGAGGTGCACTCTAACACATCGATAAGGGCAAAGGGAGGGGGTCTATTGTGTGTACAATATCGACCGACCGCGACCCTGCTGTCATCATTGAGTAACATTTTAAAATTCAGAGAGAGATGGTGGGAGAAAATGGAATAATATTCTCTTTAACTTTGGCTAATTCTCAAAGACAACCTGAAAGCTTGGAGAGTTAGGAAGGGTCAACTATGGAATATTAAGGTACTTAGAGACTGAAACTTGAATGTTCTATATTTTTGTAGGAATGAAATCTTAAAATTCAGAGAGAGATGGTGGGAGAAAATGGAATAATATTCTCTTTAACTTTGGCTAATTCTCAAAGACAACCTGAAAGCTTGGAGAGTTAGGAAGGGTCAACTATGGAATATTAAGGTACTTAGAGACTGAAACTTGAATGTCCTATATTTTCGTAGGAATGAAATCATTGGAAGAGATAGGAATGGCAGAAACATAAATACAAATAAACTATAAAAAAGGGTTTCTGGAGGTAAATTAGAACAAAGGTGGATGATATCAAAAACTTAGGCATTGTAAGTCGTTTTAATGAAAAAAGGTCATTAATAGATTATAGATCCCTAAAATCGGAATGGGGAGAGAGAAATACCGTGCGTTCTTAGACCGGCCGGACCGTCCCATGACGGCAAGGGACCGGGCGAGGACCGGCGCGCTCTCTGCCAGAGTTACACTGAAAGAACCGACAAGTCACAGGTACGAAACGCCAATTACTCTACTGAGTTGCCCTAGGCTCACCTACATCACATCAGATGTTGACGTAAATAACTCCTGCGGGACGAAATTCCGGCACACTGGCGACGCTGATATGATAGTGGCAATTGACAGCGTCATTAAAAAAATAGTTTAATTTATTTCAGATATTGAAATTGATAACCTTCAACGCGACAGCGTTCTCTATATCTCGGAAAAGGATCCTAGTTTACTCGCAAAAGTTCATGTTGACTTATTGTATTTCTCTCGTGATTTTGTCCTTCAGATCTTTTAACGTGTGCAGATTTAAGACGTATGTAAACTTTAAGTTTTAACGTTCTCCATAAATAAAAATCGCATGGAGATAGGTCAGAGGAACGAGATGGCCCCAATCCTTGACTAATTATTCTGTCACCATACCCATTTCGCAATTCATTGATAGAATTTCCAGCAGTGTGTGCTATAGCTGAATCCTGCTGAAACCAGCTATGTAACCTTTCATTTCTTGGTAGTTGCGGAAAAACATACATATTTAAAATAGAACCAATTTATTGGGTAAAACAAGATGAGTGAAATCGGAAGCCATATATCTCCATCCTGTAAACTTATAAGTATTAGTTATTTAATATTTTTTTATGTAGTGGGTTATGTTTTGGCAGATTTAACAGATATGGGTGATCAACATAGAGCAGAACAGGTTTCACGGCTCTGTCACCGCTCTGAAGCGCGAATTAACTGGCACGTATTAGTCAGTTGACGCAATACAGTATGTAGTAAGTGATTTGGCTCTATTCGTGCACGGTATTCTATTCCCCATAAAGTATTCACTTATGAGCCATAGGTCCATACACAATCCCCTGATTTAACCTCCTGAAATATTTTTCTGTCAGGGGAAACAAAAGAGAATGTTCTACAAGACAAACACACAAATTTTAGAGAAACTTGGAAAAAACATTCGTCAAACAATTGTTGTCGTTTCTGATAAGGAACTTCAGCAATGTAGTGGGGAATTTACTAAATAGTTGACTCATGCCTGAACAATGAAGGAGACATTTCCCACGTCTCCTGCCTTTATGTATGCGAGCACGTTTATTTTGAAGAGGCACCTTTTTTTTCTATATTAGAAATACCTTACCTTACGCGACAATGTGATGTGCTGTCACCAGAACAGCGCGCTTGGGAAGCGGCACCGCCGGCCGGCTCGGAGCCGCGAGAGGTGCTCTGTGCTATGCTGTAAAGCCTATCAGGCATAGCCCAAAACAGCTCTCGCGGCTCTGAGCCTGCCGGCGCTGTTCGGGTGACAGCACATCCGCAGTAAATATAATATGAATTGTCGCGTTAGTTATTTCTGAAACGAAAAAAAAAAAAAAAAAAAAAAAAAAAAAAAAAAAAAAAAACCCACTATAGACTCTTCAAAATAAAAGCGCTCCCATATATAAAGGCAGGAGACG
The DNA here is from genome assembly GCA_030765045.1 of Tenodera sinensis. Lineage (NCBI taxonomy): Eukaryota > Metazoa > Arthropoda > Insecta > Mantodea > Mantidae > Tenodera > Tenodera sinensis. The sequence goes on along the minus strand of CM060964.1, from coordinate 83,122,065 downwards.
TTGCACGAGGGATGTAGGTTTTAACCTGTGACGTCACTGCCTAAAGACCCGTCACAGGTTAAAAATCACACCCTATACCTCGTGTAGTCTGTTGGCGTTTGCAGACATCAATCAGCAGCCCGTGTTTACCCGACTGTCAATGTCAATTGGCCACTGTTTTTCTTTGTATTGATGCATGCTTTGTGTATAGATAACCTGGAGGCAACTGCTTAATAATTCCTTTGTCTAATTATTGCATGGTGTGACACCGGACACGGCGCAAAACAAAGGACGGACGGGGCTAAACTACTTCACATCACATACCAGGCCAGCGAGTAAACAAAGGCACCCAAGGTCTGGCTGCCTCGCACGACTATGTGTATACGGGACTAACAACAATGGGCACGGCGCGTATAAAAGACACTTGCGGTGAAGCTTCAGCACCCACTCACGCAAGAAAACACGTGACAACAATCAGAGCGGCAGGATCAGAGGGTGCTTTTTCCAGATGATTCGAGAAGCGTCCGGTGGTCGGCTTGAGAGTGAAAGCACTGAGTCACGAAACGATTGTGAGTGGTGATGTCGCGAAGGACTGTAGACTGTGTTAACGTTAGTAAAAGAAAACTCTATATTTGTGCAAAAGCTTAGAAGGCAATAAAGTGATAGAAAAGTAACTGGACTGTATTTGTCGCCTTTGCCACAATAGTTATTTTTTTTTTTTACACTAGATGCGCCTATGACAAAAAGTGTTTCGTATCCACGTATCACTTTCTCTCTGACAAGCGGTATTTCACCATCAAAGTGCTCTTCGCGTACTGAAAGCGTACTACATATATAGCTACTTCATTGAAGCATTTCGTGTAGACCAGCTTTGGCTACAAATACAGGTTTGAGGTAAACAAGCACAACTATTTTCAACATATGCTTATATTGATGCGGCGAGCATATCTACAAAGTGTTCTATCTTTAAAGATTATGTTGCCTGGCATATACAACTGAAAATATGCCTCCTCGCTGGATATTTGTAGTCAAATCTCTCCTACGGTAAACGCAAATACATGGCAAAGGGCTAGAAACTTCTCACCTACACGCTCCATGTGGTCTTGTAATACAGTCATTCACATTGTATTTAGCCCTAGAATACGAGAACTATTTATGGCCTATATAGAGGAACAAATACAACTACAAAGAGAGTATTGCGTGGTATGCTGTACTGTCGACCTGCTGGGGCGGGGAGATCACTGTCGAAACCCTGACGCTTGTGGCTGCTTGGCGAACCCTGGTAATGTAAAGCATAAAAACAGATTGCTGTCAACGGAAACATCGATATAAAGTCTCTGCAGCTCATTGGCCACATAAATTCTGGTGTTGAAGTATACAGAACGAGATATATTTCGTTTTCCTTCCTATTTTTCATTTGCAATGCTTATCAGTATGAAAATTCTTTCAAAAAGATAAGTAATGCCTATGAACATAAACGGAATTATGTACTACTTAAGGATACTCATAAGTGAAATTTATAACCTATACATTTATTAAGTCTTTTTCTCTTTTTCTTTTATTACACGGCAGATAACATGCTAAATAATTAGTACTATACCGATTTTCAATAAAAAGCCATCAATTGTTTGAATGTTTTAGTGATAAACAAAGTTGGCAATATTATAAGCATAATTAAAGTATTCATAATGTTAGTTCGTTAATTATTGTAAGTAATATTCCTCCAACCGTAATTAAATAAAACTCATTCCCAACTTGTTAGACTGATAGCTCTAGGTGTGTATTTACAAAATTTGAAGAAAGTTGGACCTAAATTGATCCAGTGGAACAGTTTGAAGCTCTAAAGGTATTTTTTTTTAAAAAAAAACTGTAAAATCATCTGTGAATCTCAAAAGAGCTATCTAGTGTTATACACAGTTTTAAAGCTTTAAACTACACTTGTAGTTCTTTATAGAAGCATCAGTAATAAATTAAAATTAATACAATAGATGAATTGCTTGTAATAATACATTTACAAACAAAAAATAAGAACTTCGTAAAGAATTTTGCCTAATTTTCACCCTTGTGTACACCTAATGAAACCTCCGTAACTAATTTTAAGGAGCGGAAAAATAAAAATTAACCTTTTAATTGAATACGTTAGGCGTTGCTATAATTTGGAAGTTGCTGAACCACAAAATGGCACTTTTAGCTCTGTTGAGTGGCCAATTTGTGGCAGTGGAAAGTTTAACGCCTGTGAAGTGTTACAACATATTTCAGATATCACGGACATTTGTTTTCATTTCCTCATATTGATAAATTACTTAAAGCGTTATTAATTGTTGTTGATGTGCCAGACAGAGCGTAACTGCACTACAGGGCAGTCCATTTCAACTGACGTGACATTTTGATATTGTATTATATATACATATACGTTATAAGAAGCATAAAAGGGAATATTGATGTTTTTGGGTATCTAAATCATTCAGACCTGTCTCTTGTGACGTGTATTAAGAAATAAGTAGGTGTTAAGAGCACTTTAAACTTTCCTAACTACACAGATAGCACAATAATTTTTAGGGGCTGAACTAAAGATGAGTTTGTTTCTAAATGTATTCCAATAACTGCCATATCAAGTTTGAACGAAAATAATTATTAAAGGGAGACACTCACCTGAGAAATATGCAGGATGTGGAACTGAGTGTGAAACCAAAATTCTTAACGTGTAGGATTAATAATTTGTTAAGTAAATCATAGGGAAATATTTCAATAATTTCAGAAAATAATTTCCATGTATTAAAATTAGTGTGTAATGTAAGAAGTGAGAATTACACATTAGCTAGGCAATTTGAAAGTTTGTTGTGAAAGAGTCATTAGTTAACCTCCATGTTAAGAACAAGCAAACTGTATGGCAACGCAGCTAAGAAAATTAGGTTTCTGGTGAAATCAGTTGATAAGAGGATTATTAGTTCAAGGGGTACCTGGAAATCAGTTATGCTATGAAGTAGAGGGTGCAAATACTCACGTAGAGAAGAGTCTGAAAATTAGGATGGGAATGAAGTTCTGACAATTTAGCAAGTCACTGTGGGAAAAAAACGTGTTTCATATGCAAACGACAATCTTCGAAGGTTAGCCACATATATGCAGGAACGTTGGTAGGATGTTAAAGTAAGCGGATCTTAAGCTGATAGAGGTACATGTGTTTCTAAAATTCGTGTCTTTCCCTTCGTGTTTGTATCTTTTACGAAAGCTCTTACTCTGATAAGGTATTGGCAGTCCGGAGTGCCTAAGGGCCGCGAATGACTTTTGCGGATTCACCGTGTCCGACCCAGCCCAGCAACCCTGAAAAATGCAACGAAATAGAATGAGAGGAAATAAGGATAGCAAAGTTACTACTAGTATGTAGTCCATCCCAGCATTCACTTCACTTTCTATGTCACTGGGGCAATTGAGAATATTTTTTCTATCACGGCGGTTAAAATGTCAGCTTTCTAAACAGAAATCGATTGCTGGAAAGGAATGTTTAAGTTTTTAGCTCTATTAATCTACAGTTAAACTTTACATCCATACAAAGAACCCAAATAACAGCGGCCAGCAGCCAAGGGTTACAGACTCTAGGCAAAATGCCGCCTGGTGAGTGACTTGAATGTTGTCTGCAAACGCCAATAGACTGCCCTAGGGATGGAGTGGTTTGTTATCTACACAAAGTCCAGTAACAGTTCAACCTAATGTCCTTTGTCATGGCTTTAATGCTTTCTCAATTACTATTCATGGCAATCATAGTACCCTACATATTCACTGAAATACTTAGCTAATGGAGGAAAGAATGTACCACTACCTTCCATGAAGAATAAGAATGCCTAAGCTCCATGCGTAAAAGAACACATTTTGCCAATTTTGTTAATGTATTTTATGTTTACTTCAGTTTGGAGGTTTGTGCTCGAATAGATACTGAGCTGTTTAGCCACCTGTCTGAAAAACAAAACTAACACTTGTACTACGGTCTTGAAAAAACACCAGTGTTGTTATAAGGACCGCTTATGCTGGTTATCTGGGACTGCTTACTCAGAGAATACAAATGCAGGAATTAATTTATAGGTTTTGGGCACTCCAAAGATCTAAAACAGTAATTGGACAGAAGCAGATTTCGAGAGGTGCTAAAATTAAGTATAAAAATGCTGATATCGGGAACGAACTTGTTTACAGGGCATTGTCACCTTAGGGATGTCGGCACAGCAAGGAAAACTACTTGTGTACGGTGTCGAAAGGTAGATGAATGTGCGTAGTTTCCAGTAATTTCTCACCAAAGGGTCCTCATTTTTGGGAGTCAATTCCCAAAATTAGGGAAGTTTTATGTTTCCCTGACAAGACTGGAGATGCAACTGTCGGAACTAATTGGGAATGTTTCCCCCGTTATTCTGATAAACTAAATTATGTTATGGTATACTTTGCGCTGCATGTTTGAATTCAACTGCCGTCTGAGATAGCGCTTGGGTAGGACTAAGGAAGTTGAGTGAAAACCTACTTCAACAATTTTGTTGCCTTTCGCGGTTGTTATGGAGCAAAGAGTGAAAGGTCTTAATAACCAAATACTATTAATTGTATGTCCCTCTTTGAAAGATACGCTGGGGAAAATTGTATTATTTAACATGCTTCTGAGGTTTAATATAAAATAATATTCTTCTTTGTTTCGGAAAATTAGAACAGTTACAGCATGACACGACATCTATTACCTCACAAGCAGATTGAGCATAAGGGAATGTATGTGTTTCCTTGGTCACTCTCATACTTCCAAAAAGGGTATTCAGTTGAATTAGTCATTTGCGATCGAATGGTTGCTTCTGCATCCCGACATAGGGAGCTGTAATATTTTTCTATGTTAATAAATGTTAACACTACTAATTAACACTTGACGAGTGACCACAACAATATTATTTAACGTTAATGTGCCCGACCCAATACAATGGAACTAGAAGCATTCTTGGAATTGCCAACTATCGCGTATATCCCAGGAAATTTGTATGTTAATCTTTATTTGGACTTAGTATCCGAGTCCCGTGTTTTGTAGAGCTTATCCCGTATTTTTTTATTTTTACTACAAGTTTTAATCATTTTTAGTGGAACATACTTGTATGATTTAGTTAGTTAACATAATTCACAGCCATAGGTATAATTGGCAAAACATGTTTAAGAAATTTTACTAGAGCTTGGCTGCATAGTCATTTCATCAGTTTAGATCTGAAGAAAGTTTGCCAATAAAGTCTTGGATACCCCTCATTTTAACATCAGAGCTCCAGTGTAAACAACTTCAAAACCTTCTTAAGTGTCATGAGTAGGCGTAGGCTTTCACGGCCGGTGTTCGGTATATATTGGTACGACGCTACGTAGTATCAACACCAGACTAAACGAACACAAGAGATGCTGCCGTCTTGGACAATTTGAAAAGTCAGCGGTCGCTGAACATGCTATAGAAGCGGAGGACACCAGCATTCTATCTAACATCTCACACTACCATGCTCGACTACAGCGCGAAACCATAGAAATTTATAAACATGCCAATAACTTCAATAGGAAAGAGGAACCCCTTAAGCTCAACAAAACTTGGTACCCCATCATCGATAACATTAAACAATACAGACAGTCAAGCAACACAAACCAATCAGAATCTAGTAGCGCCCGAGATGCAGCTAGCCCCCTCCCACCAACTGCACTACCTCAGCGAGCCCCGAGCCAATCAGAGAAGACCCCTCCGTGTATAAATTCCGCATCCCAGACAGTCAACGCCTACCGCCGCCATCCAGGCAGGAGGTCAGCTCCCCAGGAGGGGCAGTGGCAGTGCCTATCCTGAAATTGCCGGCTCTTCCACCGCCGGCCACCGCATTTCCCTCGGCCGCCTCTCCACCGCCGCCGGCGCCGGAACACACTGGTCCCCTTACGGGAACCAGTGTTATCATCAGAGGAGTACCTCGCGACTTCGCAGTGAGGCATCTACTCACCGCCGCACAAAACGAGTGGCCGTCAGCTATGAGAGCCACTCGTATAGCCACCTCACGCGGACCCACAAGCCTCATAAGGATAATCTTCGCCGACACTGCAGACCAGGAAGCCGCCTTGAGGACAGGTTTGTCCCTACTTGGGCGGCGACTGCCTGCTGAGCCCAGCCGAACTACTCGCCGAGTGCCATGCCGCAGATGCTGCCGCTATGGGCACGACGCCACTGCCTGCACCGCTGCACCAAGGTGCCATTACTGTGGAGCCTCATGCCTCACATTGCAGTGCACGAACCACGACCTCCGCCGCCGACGCCGGTACTGCGCCACATGTAATGGACATGGCCATTTTACAGGACAGGCGCAGTGCCCACTTTACCCCAGGCAGTCAACACCAGCCAGCGCAGCTAGACAGATACAACAACGCATCTCCGCCGACGCATCCACACCACGTGGAATAACTTCCTACGCCGCAGCAGCAACACATGGAGAGATTCACAGCACCGAGGCCCAGAAACTTTACTCTATGGTCTCTGGCCTCGATCACCGTCTTCGATGCATCGAAGACGCTTGCAAACAACTCACAAACGCCGTCACCACATTAACTACAGCAGTCACCACTCAACCACAACCTGTGACCAACGAACTACAAGACACCACAACTGCAATAGAAGAGGTTCGACATATCGCCGCAGAGAGCGTCCCAGCTCTCACTCACTCCATATCATCACTTAACGCCAAGATCAACAAACAGATACGGACAAGCCGCCAGCGCCACGCAGCGATTGCCCGCCAACTGACTCACCACACGACAGGTTTCAACGCCGCAGCCAGACTTCTCCATCAACTACGAGCAGCAACTATCGAACTCGACAATAGTGATGTTCTCAACTCCATACAACGTAAGCTGTATCGGCTAGAGACTACCATCATGTCAACATCAAAAGACGCTTCAACACAGTATATTTCACAGCAGACAACTACGCCGCCGCCACAACGCGAAGACGCAGATATTAAGCCACCAACACCACAGCAAATAACCCGACTTCGCCAGTATGGTTACAGCGACCACCGCGACCCAGACGATCCTTGTACTGAGAAGTGCAAGTATTATCTCTGCCCTGCTCAGGGAGTAACATTCGCGCAATTCCTATATTACGACCAGCTCCCACCCTAATCCATTATTCTATAATTTTATAATAAATAAATAAAAATAACTAACCCGCCGGCTGAAGAGAGCGATTGCTCTGAAACAGCCTTAGGACAATAGTTGCCCTGGATAACCCAAGGTAATTGTCCTTAAATACCCTTAAAAAAAAAAAAAAAAAAAAAAAAAAAAGTCAACGCCTCAGACGCAACTGTACCTTCACCAAGAAGACTTCGACCACGCCACCGATGATGTCCACCGCAGTAGTGGACGAAACGTCTGGACCAAGTTACTCCAGCAGACCACGGCAAATCAGCCCGGTAGACTCTTTTAGAACTTCTTAAGTGTATTCATTGACAGATATTATAACTCAGAAAGAGAAATGACGCCAGTAAACTGGGTCAAAGTTTACAGTAATTAAAAAAAAAATCTTAAATACTGTAAGGTAGATGAATTCAAACTTATTGTACCAAGATCAAATACAGAAACAAAGTTTCTTTTCTTTAATGAACAACAGGTGGTCGGAGTCATTAACAGAGGCAGAAAAGATCTCATAAAATCAGTATTTCAGATGACTAAACCGTATTTATTCATATAAAGAGCTTTTCACTTCTGTAAAAGCAGATAGTGTAATATAAACAAAGAAACGTTCTGTTGATAAGTACATATACTGATGTATTGATGTTAGAATAGCAGAATATATTTTAATTTATATACAGTAATAAATCTGTGATCTGTCGTATGTGTGTCGTCACAATATATATTCACAGAATCCGTTAGAGTACTTACCTACTTAACTCCTATTTTCATTTGTGAACGTAGCCGACCTCAATTGTCTGTGAAGAGTGTCTATCTCCCTCTTTCACTCTTTGTGTGCGTGTGTGTATGTGTGTGTGTGTGTGTGTGTGTGTGTGTGTGTGTGTGTGTGTGTGTGTGTGTGTGTGTGTGTGTGTGTGTGTGTGTGTGTGTAGGGATAGAGAGAGACAGACAGATAGAACATTACTCCCTGAAATTAAACGTTTTAAATTACGTAATGTGGCAGTTGTACGTAGCCAGTGGGATCAAGTTGATTGAATTTCATTGTGGAGATTTCCCGACATCTCGACTATTGTTAGATGGAAGCCAGTTTTATATTTCCGGTCGGTCAGCGCCAGCCAAACAAAACCCCAGCCATCTACTCAGAATTTATGGTACTAGTAAGGCGAAGAGCGCGCTCTCTGGGGGGAACAAGAGAAATATTGGACCATGTCGAACAGAGGAAATACTATTGGGACGGGAAGAACAGAAATTGTTCGTGTTCTTGAGAACCTTTCGCCTGGTATTTAATATGGTTTGTGCCATGTGACAGAAGCCGGTTTGTCTAATCAGTTCTTATGACTCTGTGCTTGTAACACTTGTAGCATATGAGGTACGAGAGAGCAAACAAATAGTACTATGTAATGGAGTTAAAGACAAAATACTGAGTGCTCGTTTTTGGTCCGTTTTCCCAGCATATTGGAGAATAAATGACGCCAGCGCTGACTGGCGATCCTTCAGTCTTCAAATGTTAATGAACCCGTAGGCGAGCTGGCAGCAAGTGTTATATAAATAAGTGATAGGATGAAAGGAAAATGGCAAAAGGGTACAAAATTTGGTTGATAACGAATAGTTTTTGTATTTTTGAAGTATTCATTTTACTTCATAACCAAGAGACAGGAAGAGAAGGGAAAAATAAAATCTTTTTACATGTTTTGAATATTAAATAAGTTTTTGTGGGATATAAATCATAGTTTAAAATGCTGAATTATTTTTACAGAATTAACTTAAAGGTCTAAACAAATAATTCAACGTGTCCAACATTCGTTGTGTGCATGTTACCATTCTTTTGAACTCGGCGCCTTTATCGGCTGAGTAATATTTTACGCCGTGTGGAATAGGCAACTTCTTCTACACAAACCTGCTCCGTGTTGCAACCTCTGAGGAGCTGAACTAGCACTAAAATAGTAACGTCATTTAGAGCAAGAGTGAGCTATGGTAATATCAGTTTAAAATGAATACTGACAATCAGCAGTGCCATTCCTTTTGTAGACACGTGATTAAGTGTTCCCACGATTACTACGGGAAAATCTTGAGGCTCGTGCATTTTAAGTTGTGGACAACCATTTCACAACCTGAAATAATAGTCCACAATATATGACAAGTGTGTGTTGTTAGCGTAGTATAAAGTACCCCACTACGTATAATATAGCACTTGTTGAGAACAAGCAAGAAATGCTATGTGCATGATTACCTGCAGAGGGTCTGAAAGTTTCCCACCCTCCATGGAAATATCTGAATTAGATTTATAATTAGTATAAGAAACTGACAACATACCGATTTGGCAAATTGCACTCCTGACAACAGAGTGAGAAAAGCGACAAAATCCATTCCCGTTACTTTTCTAACACTTTGTTCTCCTCCAAGAAGCTTTGAGATATAACTCATAACTGTTTTCTTCTTGTAACCTTGACTCACTGCTTTCTGTCCTTCACTTCGTCAAACAGCTAACTTTGATACAATCGGTCAACATTAATTAACTGCTTCGCTGTCTTCCTTTCGACGCGACCATACACAAGCGCGCGCGCGCACATACACACACACACACACACACACTAAAAACTTCCGCTATGACTCATGTCTGTAACTACTAACTAAAAACTCACTCCTTCGTCGCCGCGCTTCTTTATATAGCAAGGATGATGTAACACCGGCCTTTCTCGAACTTATCCTTTTCTGGAACCTCTACGAAGACGGCGGCCACTGGACACTTCGCGAATAATCTCGAAAATCCCTTTTCACACACACACACACACACACACACACACACACACACACACACATACACACACACTAAAAACTGCTGCTACGACTCATGTCTGTAACTACTAACGAAAATCTCACTCCTTCGTCGTCGCCTCGCTTCTTTATATAGCGAGGATGACGTAAAACCGACCTTTTTCGAACTTATCCTTTTCTGGAACCTCTACAGAGACACCGGCCACTAGACACTCGCCGAATAATCTCGAAAACTTCTTTGTCTTGGCTGCTCTAGCTGTTCTTACGTGTTCACAAACAGTAGCGTGAGGCAGCCTGACCTTGAACGCCTTTGATAACCGCCGCTCCTGCTATGCGGTGTAACTTGACCTCGACCGTCCTTAGTTGTGCGCCACGGTCGGCGTCACAATACATTATTTCGTATTCTGATAAGTTAATGTTGACAAGACTTAGCACAGAATAGGTCGATTGCGACATTGGTGCAGTGTGCAAGTTGTATTAATTTGGTAATATTTACCCTGATTAACTTGAAAATTCTACAGGCTAGAGCTGCACATCGAATGAGTTTTGGTCATTAGTTTGCATCATTCATGTCTTCAAACACAAATGAACTCGTCTATATGGTTGTGTTGGTTACACCAGAACTCGAACGGTGTCCCGCTCTCAGTCCAATCCGTTTCGTATACTGAACGAGTACATGGCTTATTCCCTTTTCGAACTTTCAGTGTGACCACACACAAGGAGAAGGCTGTTTGCTTTGGTGGTGATGTTGTTGGCAAACGATGCCTTGTGCACAGCCTGAGTTTACGTGATATTTCGATATGGAATTGAGGGATAAAGGTGAAAACGTTTTCTGAACATTAAATGGAGCAGTTTATCTGTTAAAACAAACGACCGCAAGAAGCAATTTGTGAAATCACTTCGGAACTATTGTTCGGGTGGTGCATGAATGAAATGGGTGAGATGCTGCTCAAATGAGCCCGAGGTCCATGGAGCTTTAAGTTACCCGACATTTGTCTTCTCAGGATAAAGGAAAACCTCGGAAAAAACCGTATCCGGATAACACACTCTAAGCGTAACTCGAACTCGCGACCTCTTGAAGGTGAGGCAGACACGCTAACCATCATGCTACAGAGGCGGGCTTAATTATTGTCAAGAAAACGAAATAAATAATACGAAAAAATAAAAGAAATAAATAGATAATAATGATGATGATAATAATGTTCTTAAGTTTAGTTTTAATAAAGCTTCTTTTTATACTATTTTACAACGTTTACAGCATTTAAAATATTAAGGTGCTCTCCAACTAATGCTAGTTTCCCGTTAGAGATTTCTGTTATTACCGAGGTTATCCACAAATTGTTAAAATTGTATTACACATATAACTGACTTATTCCCCCTTCTTACACTAGTTCTGGATAAAATTGTATATATTATGTGCATACTTCTTTTGGAACATATTCTAAAATATGCTGTGCTGAGCGGATATAACAGGATAGGACGAACCAAATTAAATTTGTGTAACATCATGCAGTAAAAGAAGTTTTGATCATAAGAGCGTGTAGAAGCAACGTTGGGAACTCAGTAACATGGTGTATGATATTGGCTATTCGTATACCATAATTCACTGAAAACATGCGCCTGACGACAAAGCTATGATGCGAACTGTCGAACGAGCGAATACTCCAACGAGCGAGTTCTCCAATGAGCGAATACTCCAACGAGCGCGTACTCCAACGAGCGTATACTCAGACGAGTAAACGCTCCATTTCCCATGAGAGTGTAAATAAAGCAGAAACTCGAACATAGTTCAGTAGGCTCGTTTCTGCTTTTCGAACTAGTTGTCTCGAAGAAACAAGCGAGTCTCGTCATCTTCCATGTAAAACGAAGGAGTAAAACGCGTGTCTCTGACAGCTCTAGTCAAGACCTTTATGTCATTGAAAATGTATAGGTCAGGCTGTAGGACAGTGTATTCAGACAACTTACGCAACGCTCCTGAGAACAGTGTCAAGGGGGAATGGACATATATTGATTATGTAACCACTGTGGGACTGGTTGAGGGTTGCCATAAAACCATTTCCTACTGCTGAAACAATGGAGGCCACACAACACTAAAAATCCTCACAAATTGACAAATAAATTTGCTTTTTAATACTTAAGATTTATCATGTTTGTTCTGCTTACACTAGTTACTTTAATTTTTTTAGGGTGAGTAACCTAGTAGTGTTTGTCCTGTGAAAATTTGTTTGGGTGCTTAACTGCTGCCCATAAGATATTTTTAAATTGTAACAAAGATCTTGCTGCAACGTATTTGGAAGAAAAAGAATTTCCACTATCGGACTCCTTAATAAAGTGCCCCCTTTCTCCTCTCATCCCTTCCCACCTTGTGGGGCACAGGTAGAAAATGTCACTTGCCGAGGTGCAGAAGTCTCCCTCCGTAGTACTTGCTTAACCTTACCTTACTCTTTATTCCTAACTGAATCGTGTAAATTATGTTTGAAAAAAATTGCCCTAATATAAAATGCCAATAATGTGTAACATGAATGAATAGACTAAAAGCCAAATTACATGAAATAACCAAACCATAACCTGATAAATATTCATTTAGGTTATCTGGTGCCCGTTGTAATGGTTTATATACACGTTAACAATGCCTATGGTGCAACAATTAAAAGATGGCAAGTGTTTAAGTTTCGACCTGAGTGTGATATGTATATAGTATTCTCCTAATTGTATGTGTCATATATATATTTCCACACGCACACACGTAGGTGTTCAGGATAATGACATGTCTTCTTTGTTTTATCATCTAAAGAGTGCCTTGATAAACGCCTAGCAGGGATCAAGCAGCCTTTCTGAAAACAATAGAAGCCAAACAAAATATGTGAAAGGACGCTAGCAGTATGTAAAGGCTCTCGGGTCAAAAGAACCTGGATGAAAGTGAATCAGATAGAAACAGCACGCTATGGCGTTACATTTGCTGAGTATGGAGAACTGTTACATCTATCAAAACGTGGAAAGGAAAACCGTTTCAACCTTTGATCGCATTCACCGTATCTCTCTTTCTCTGTCGCAGATCCGGTCCTTTCAGCTGTCGAGCAATAAAAGGCAGGCATTCAACGTCCACTATAAAATAAAATTTGGGACGGCAATGACCATAAAAATGAAACCGTCAAAATTTGATACTTGCAGCTTCTACAGTTTTTCAGGGTACGTGTGCTCATTTCGAAGGCAAGATAAGGGATCGTGCCTTTGCTGTAATTAAGGAATTAATATACGGAGACATTTCTGGAAGACATAAAGGGAGCGAACAGAATAATAGACACATCACCCTTTCAGACATACTGGGTGTCCCAAAGTAAAAAAAGAAAAAGAAAAGAAACACCGACAACGCTTAGTATGTTGTGCGGGAAGGCAAAGTGATGGATTTTTAAATAGGAACCAATGTCCGGAAATGCACGGTTTAAACGCTGGAGAGCGTCGAAGTTTGAGTATGAACGGTTGTGACAATTTGTTAACATTCGTTTTGGTATATTAGTAGGGAAGGTATGCAACCCTTAGTCATATGTGTACTGGGATGAGCGACCTGAGCATAATAACATTCCTGCACATATGTTAAATTTCTCCATAGAGTCCTTGGTGCGCATTTCACTGCGTTACTTTTGTAGTTTCCAGTACAGTAACGTTTCTTAACAGCAGTGCGACACCAGTACACAGCTGCTGAAATGGCCAACTTGAGCACATTTTGATGTAAATGTGTGGAATCACCTCAACGTCCCAAATCGGTGGATCCAAATCGGTGGATTGATAGAGGTGAACCAGTTGCATGGCCAGCACGGTCGCCAGATCTGATACCTCTCGACTGTTTTCTGTGGAGTTGTATGAAGAGTATGCTTTACGGCACTCCGGTAACGTCAGGGGAGAACCTTGTGGCTTGAGTCCACGGAGTGATTGAAAATCTTCAAAGACAACCGCACGTATTAGGTCATGTGCATGAGGCTCACTCCCGCAGATATACGCTCTGCAATGATGTAGGAGGTACACAGTTCGAAGCCGGTTTGTAATGTAGACAGCTTGATGATGGGTTTATTGACGAAATGAGAACGTACACCCATACTACATTTCGATGCGCTGCAGCGTCCAAACCGTGCATTTCCGGACAGTGGTTCCTATTTGACAACTGATCAGTTTGCCGTACCGCACAACACACTAAGCGTTGTTGGCGTTTTTTTTTTTTTTTGGGGGGGGGGGCACCTGTATTTGCAGATGAAGTTATCTCTCCTGAAGTTGCAATGAGCGCTGCATTCTTTTGTTGTTTATTACAAAGTACACGCAGTACAAGTGATATCCAGCATTATTAGCTTTTAGTTATGCTTAAAGCGTGAGCAACATGACAATGACCTTTCGGACTTTCGAAGGGCTCAAATTGTTGGTGCCAGGCTAGGAGGACCCACAGTGACTAAAACTGCAAATTTATTGGACATTTTAAGAAGTACAGTTTCTAAGGTGTGCTGACCTTTAGTTATACTACCTATATGCTTTCCCATTGACCAAATTTATCTTGTATTAACAGGACACATCTAGAGGTAGAAAACGTGCTGAAGTGGGCAGTAATGGGCACTATATAAACTATAAATTTATAGTTACTTCAGCTAACTTTAATCTGATTACAATATTACAATTATACGTGTACTAAAATGCCGTAATATTTATTTCCATTATTAACCTTATGCTATCCACTTTACATAAAAGTACTTATGGGTTTAGCATAATTAGTTTTAGAAAGTCTGTTTTCTTCTTGGCAGGACACTATATTTTGGCTTCAGTTCAATGCTAAGTGTTCCTAATTATCAGAGTTACATGATTCACCCAAACAAATTTAAAACATGGGTAAAACCTTGAATCCATTCCCCTATCTCTGAGAGGCTCTTCTCATGAACATTTGCAATCTCCCGTTTTACAGTCGAACCCCGACTACATGACACACAGATTAAATTGTTTTAAAACCCAACAACACTGAGAACTAGTTTAATATATTTGCCTACGGTTACCCTGTGTCTTAACCACCTTTTGAACTCATGGCTGACACTTACTGACTCTTGCTAGCCTTCCTCTCTCTTTCTTGGCCAACCTGGCTAGCAGGAAAAAAGCTCTGCACTGCAGTCACCAGGCGACCAATCACCGGCGTCCACCGGTGACGTGACTTAAACGTCACATAGAGAGAGGTGTGACGTCATGCACGAAGTAGTCTAGGCTTGGTGCCGGGAAATTCGAAGTTGGATTGAGGCGACCAAAGATTTCATAATGGCTCAAAGGTTATTTCAGCATATTCGTCAGAAGGTAAAGTATCTTCTGCAGAAAGAAGCGATGGCCGCAAGCAAAAGCTGAACGAAAGCGACTGCTAAAGTGACTGCAGAACTGAACATATGCATCAGGCAACCTTTTAATAGCAGAACTATGAGAAGAGGTCTTCACAAGTTAGTAACATATGACAAAGCAGCAATTGCCAAACCACCAATATTGCAGACTAATGCAACAAAAAGGAAAATAATGGTATCAGGAGAATAAGATATGGATAGGTGATCACTGGAAACTTTTAATATGGTATGATGAATCATCTTCCACAATTGTTGTCACTGCTCGCGGAGAGTATGTGTTGAAGAACACCTAAAGAAAGTATGATTCCGATTGTTTAACGTCTATTGTTAAACATGGTAGGGGTCAGTTATGTTTGGGCTGCAGCGTCTTAGTTTACTGTAGATTCTATCATCAGAGTAACTGATAAAGTCACTGATAATGTTTACAGGGATATTTTTGGAGACCATGTTAGTTCTGTGCTGCAAAAATTGCGTCCTTCAGGCTATGCGATTTTTCAAGATGACAATGCTCTTATTCATACTGCTGGATGTATAGCGGAGTGGTTTGAAGAACAGGAAGGAAAAGTTAAGCATAATTCAATGGCCAGCTCAATCTTCTGATCTAAGCATAATGGAGCCCTTAAGATGAGTTACTAAAGAGAGTTAGGACAAGATTTCTTCCTCCTTGGCCCCAAGAAGCTTGAAAACACTTCTTAATAAAATTGTGAGTGGTATAAAAGACTTCTAAAAAGTATGCATTATACAGATCAATTGCAAGAAGTGAAGCCATTCTGAAAGCAAAGGTGGCCTAACACCTTAGTAATAAAATGTTAGTTGAGTTTAAGAGATATTTCTATTATTTTGTCTGCCCATTGTAGTTGTTTTTGAGGTATACATTTTAACTTCAGCATCATTGATTATTTAATACAGATATGTAATCCCGGAGGCATTTTAGAGCAGGTTTAATTACAGGTTAACAGAAATTGTGACGTCTTAAATTCTCTTATGAAGGAGTACCTTAAAAGCTCCTTATTTGATAGTATGCACTACGATGTATGTATTTCAGTTAATAGCTCTAATATCCATAAATTTAATATTTCTAGGCAAATATTTATTTTGATAAAGACATAGGAATACCACTGCTTCTATAACCTCTTTTTCTTGTAATTCAAAGCTTAATCTTAATTCATGTATACCTAATTAGTTTTTGTTTCAATTAAATTGTTAAACACTTCATGTTCTCTAAATGTTCCGTACCTCATATTCTTTATTCTATCGTGTTGCCATTTCTCGTGTTTCAGAGCAATAGCAGGAGTGGAACTACCGTACTTCTGTCTTTGAAATTTTTACTTGTTTCTTTAGCACTGCAGTCAAAGTTCTCAAATCTATAGACATACGGATTATCGAAGGTGCTCTGTAGGGTTTCCATCGCGGATGGTTTTGGTGAAATCCGAAATACTTTAATTCTATTTTTAGGCTGCAGTTCTCACTATATTTAGGTACAGTAAGGAAATATGAATGTTGCTACATGGCTTTCGTAAGAAAATTATTGTAAAAGCACCATTCTAAAACTTTATGGTATGGAAGCTATAAAAAGAAAATTCCGGCTTGGTCACGCGAACTCTGTCCCTTGATTATCGGCGTAAAAGCCAAGGATGCCTGAAGAGGGCCGACGTCCAATGCTGGGGAAGAGATGATGAATAATGAAGTTCGGTACACAGAGGAACGCGCGATGTGGTCCAAATGATCCCTCTTCAGTTTTGCCATGAAAAATGAGAAAAGTGTCACATTATATGAGTGTGGAACTGAAGCTTTGCATGCAGAGCAGTCACGGAAATACTCAATCGATTTTATGAGTCGAGGCCTACGTGACTTCGATATAGCATTCTTAGTGTTCGACCCTCCCACAAAAAGAAACGCGTGACACCAAACTTTGGCACGAAGTTCTGCCACACGGCAACCAATCGACAAAATGGTCTTGGGAGGGCGATATATCAAAACCGCTTATAAGCACTTTAATGAAGGTTAATCTTTACATGCCCTGCTCTGAAGTACCTAGTGATAGAAAAATGAGATAACAAGTGATTTTCCTGTTTTTTTAACTTTCTTCACACGAAAGCCTTGAGTTTTCAGTGATAGAACTACCAGTCCAACTTATTTTCATGCGAAAGGGTCCCTTGGTCAGGTATATCGCGTTCACGCATTCATTTATTTTTGTTTAGTGGAGAGGGGTGAGCTTGCGTGTTAAAATAGCCAGTTTATTACAAAACTTGGAACAGCTCTGCCCCTTGTGTAAACTCCTTCTGGAATTCCTACCTTAAACCTCTGAAATCACATCAGATTAACTCACCATTTCACTGAGAGAAAAAGTTGAAAAAATGAAGACTGCGTAATGTTTTCATTCCAGTTTACAGGTCAGCATATGATGTTTCAGAGTTTATATTATCTGTAGTAATACCGCGAAATGGTTTCATATGAGTATAATTTTGCGCGCTCAAAGCGGAGAAAAATTATCCCAAATGTGAAAACTTCGACTGGTATTTGTTTAGAGTAATCCGCGAAGTAATTAATAATTTATTAATTTAATACTATTTATAGTAACAGTAATTTAAAAGTAAACAAGTTACAACTTACTGCAACATTTGTACATTTTAATTATGGCTTATTTTCACAGTTGGCACTGCAAATAATCCAGTAGTTTGTGAGAACAGCAACAATAATTTTAGGATTTAATCCATGGAAACGAGGAATTGTACATATGGTGTATATAAATGGACGAATTTGCATGAGTAGGCTATTCATTGAAGGTAGATCTGCTCTATTTAAGATTACGGGTGTTAAAGGCACACCTTTAAAGGTAAATGAAGACGGCTTCTGTGTTTGCTGCGTGACACACACGGATGTGCAGATTACATTTCTTAATCTATTGCTAATTATTGTTTTTACTGCACCTGGACACGTCATATGTTCAGAAATATAGGACAATAATTAGGTTGGTGTAACCGAAAGGAGGAGGTGATATAACTAAGGGCACAACGTGTGTACCGCATCGTGTGTAGGAGTGTCGGTTATGCCGTGAGTGTGTTTGCCCAGGCCAAGAAGCAAACAATGAACACTGAACGGAACAGCCCCATGCACACGGTAAGGTGACTAGGAATTGTGACTCCAGATATAACTAAAACGATAATGCCACGACTAAGAGGTGATAATCCGGATGATTGGAATAGCCTCTATAACTAGCTGTCCAAGCACATACAAGAAAGACAGACGATATTTATATTATCTCATAGCAACTAAATTTGTTGTGAATTAATGCAATTTCAGCAGTCATTATTGTTCCAAAGTATGGAGTAACTTCATTGAGCTTTTCACATCTGTCCTGACACCTACTTGCCTAACTCAAGACATAGTAGCCAACTTTATTTATTGCAACATTAATATTCCAGACACAATTAGAACAAAACATCAGAAAACTAACAAATTAAAACATTATAATCCTTTAAATAAATAATTCACATTTGGCATTTTCAGACTCTATGTAATAAAATGTTTCTTCTTCTTTACCTGATTATCCTCCCCTTATGTAGGAATTACACCCTCTAGTACAAGCAAATGCCTAGGGTTGGACGCCTGTCAGGGAGCACAGGAACCAATGGACCGGACAGAGTGAAGACCTGGAAGCGGGTGGTCAGCAGATATGATAGTGAGGAATATGAAATGCAGGCGAAATAGATGAATGGAAAGGTGTTGATGGAGGATTTGGTGGAATGAGTGGCGGGGAAACCGGAGAACCCGGAGATAACTCGCCCAGACGCCGCTTGGTCCACCACAAATACCACATGCGGGTCCCTGGGATCAAACCTGGGCCACCTAGGTGGTAGACAAACGGCCTAACCACTCGGCCACGGCACTGCCTCAAAAATATTTCAATGAATTAAAATTCTCAGTTTGGAATAATTACTGACTTGCTAGCGCAAGCTTAGATATTTATATTACTGTCACGGTTGTCACTGTCAGACTCCACTGTCAACTCGCACAATGCAGTGGAATGGATCCCTCGTGAAACAGCCTCTTCCTAAATGCAAGTTACACACGTTACCGCGGCGCGACCTCGCTCGGTAAAGAGAATATTAGCTGTTAGTCTAAATTTTCTGATATACTCCAAGAACCATAGCACCCTTGAAAGTACATATATTTACATATGAAAATATATTTTAAGCAATATTCAGCGCCACATATTTCAGAGAGCTATCACCTCGCGTTGACAGAAAGCTTTGCCCAAATTACTTAATTTAACAATACCTTCCGTTAAGTTATACAAAGCTATGCATAAAATATAGCATGCCTTAAAGAAGACCTCCTAAGTTATTAAATATGTGTGTAAATAAACATTTAAATAGGAAAGGAATCACTTAATATCCTAATGAGTACTCCCAAAATTTGAAGCTTAGTGACTTAAATCTACTCTAAAGTCCTTAGTAAGGATTATCGCAGTGATTCTCTTGGTCTAGAGCTTACAATGTTTCTTTGGAAATGTAAATTTTTGCTGTTCTAAACATAATATTTTGTGAATAAACATTTATAACATTAAAACGATTTTCAAATATGCCTTTTCACGCTCGAGTTTAAGGCAATTAGGTCTTATTTGTCGTACCACTTGAGTTCGCGAAAATGCTAAATTCTGCGGTTTGCTTTCATTCTGTAATTCTTCCAGATAATTCACCCCTGGAGTCGAACACAAGACTTCTCTGATCTTTCCTGCTGTAGCAACACTCACTACACATGATAGGACTGGTCACAAACTCTCACTCGCTAGAGTGCAGCTGGTTGAAGTTCAAGAACGTCATAGAGGGAGAGCAGGAAAACTTCCAGATGATTCTGGTTGCCAGACGACAGCGCTTTCAGTATTTATGCTGAGAGAGCGCTAATTCTGTCTTTATCTAATTGCCCGGCACTGAACTATAGAAGTGACGCAGCGGCTATTGTCCAAACAACTTCATAAAAAATATCACTCATTCATTTTAGTCATCGATTTAACGAGTCTAGGAGGGAAGAAGTAATAAACAAATTTTAGGATATCCATTCAGTTTACTAATCAGTCTGTGTAATAATATTCTAAAGACCTCAATAAATAGATATATGTGATGTATATTGGCACACAACTAAAGAATATCTAATGCAATCGAGGAAAAGCTCGAAAAAAGGTGGCGAAGCGGACAGTTTCAGACAGGCGGATTCTTTACTTCACCAGTAGTGAGATATACCCCTTATGTGAAAATGTGAGCTATTTATTACACTTTTAAAATTTTGATAAGTATAAATTACACACCTGATTTAAGAATTATTACGTTTTAATATCACTGATTAATTTGGTGAAGAACATGGAGTAATTTAAAATAAGGAAAAAAACTAAAATAATTAAAAATATATTGTGTTGCCGGCAGTGAAACCACAAAAAATAGAGCCCAGGTAAGCTGGCACACTCCACCGAGTTTCTTGTGAATACGTCACTGACAGCAATAGAGCGACAGAACAAGGTTTAAGAACGATCGCGGGGAGCGTGACTGTCGGCTTGCTTGTGAAAAGTTCGAGAAAAATCCGTGCTACGTCATTCCCGGTATAAAAGCTTGCAGGACGACGATATAAGCAAGTAGTTGGTTCGTAAACGGGACAGCTGTTAACAGTTCGTGAGTGTGTAAAGTTGTGAGAAAACTGTATGTGTCAACAAACACATTTTGGGGCATTAAACGTCAAGTCGGAATAATTGTAGTGAGAAGCTTTGGTGAGTGTGATCGTCGAAGCCAGCAGTTTGTTAGTGAGAAGTGAAAGACAGAAAAGTGTGTGTTAAGGTTACTAGAAGACAGATCAGCTGCGAGGTGTAAGATTACGAAGATCTGTTGATTGTGTTAACGACGGTAAAAGAGAGCTATGTTTTGTGCTTCAGTTTTAGAAGATAAATATGGCAACAGAAAAAATAATTTGACTCTTTTGTCATTTTGTCACAATATATTTATAGATTAAAACATTTTCCTCAAATAAGTAGCGAAGTTAAATATTTTTCAGCTAATAAATGAGGCAATGGCAGGTCAGTTATTCAACTACTGGTATAATAAATTACATAATGGTTAAACTAAATCAAAGTTCATGACAAAGCAGCACCTAATAAATTCATACACATAGTGAAATCTAAAGTTGGTTAATAATGACATTGTATTCGTCGGATGTAATAAAAGGAGCATAAATTGTGCAACAAAGCAACATAGTAAGTATATGAACATCAGAGAAATGGTCAGAGAAAGGATGATCGTTCGATAAGGCAGTTATTAGGTAATCTGGTCTGAAATTCTTTTAAGAACATGTCGCCCGCTTTTGTTTATTCCGCATTTTTTCCCTAACTACTCGCAATACTTTAAAACAGTGATACCAATACTATTTATTATGGAACAGCATAGCCCTAATGCACAGTCAGCCTGCAAGCTTGCATAGAACATACTTTGTTCAGAATTATGTTTGCCATAAGTTCCTGTCGGAAACAAATCTCTTATAAGAAGAAACATCCCACGGGTAAGTAAACACAAGCTGTATTGTATGCACAATAGGACACGCAATTCCTTTGTTCTTGAACTCTTTATTGTGCCTATTTTTTTTTTCTTTTTTTTTTCTAAGTGAGCTTGCTTCCGTTCATTCCTTCTGCATTTATTTTTATATAACAGCAAAGACATAAATGCAATTGGGAATGCAGCTCTTAAAAATATCTAATATAAAGCATGAGATATGTATATATGCTAGAAGGAATGGCGTGCATTTTATTATTGTTTCAAAAGTTGTATCAAGAAAGATAACGTTACCTTGGCTGTAGAAGATATATCTTCTGGTCTATCAAGCTAAGAGAAAATAGGTCACAGATAGGTTCTTTCCCTCACTGAGCATTCCATAAAAGCGTGTCATGGATTCGAATGTTTTCCAGATTAAATGAGTAGGCCCTAAATTAGACTTTAAGTGCGCTGAAGTTTACGAAGATACCTACTGAGGTTCTAAAACACAATTTTTTTTCACAATTTCGTGTGGAAAGGAGCTACTAAGAAGAAGCATGCAAAAATCTATTCTTTTTCAGGTAAAATGTCCTGAGCACTAATTTTGCTGAGTTATTCCTAACTCCTCAGTCACTCCTGTTGGGATAGAAAGAAAGAAAAAGAGAGGGAGAGAGAGACAGAGAAGCAGGGAGATAAAAGGAATGAAAGAGAAAAGAGAGAGACAGAAAGAAACAAAGAAGCAAAGAAAGAAGAAAAGAAGGGTGGGAAGGAGGAAGGGAGGGAGGAGGAGGGACGGAAGGAAGGGAAGAGTGGGATGGAAGGAACGATGGGAGAGAATGGAAGGAAGGAAAGGAGGGAAGGAAGAAGGGAAGGAAGGGAGGGAGGGAAGGGAAGAGTGAGACGGAGGGAATGATTGGAGAGAATGGAAGGGAGGGGAAGGAAGGAGGGAAGGGAAGCAAGGAAAGGGAGTGGAAGGAGGGAAGGAAGGTAGGAAGGAGGGAAGGAAGGAGGGAAGGAAGGAAGGAAGGAAGGAAGGAAGGAAGGAAGGAAGGAAGGAAAGAAAGAAGGAAGGAAAGAAGGAAAACTGACAAGTTTTCTTTCCAGTTGCTCACGAAATTGAGGTATGGAAGACATGCTTTGCCCCGCCATGTTAATATTATCCGCCCTTGATTAAAAAGATATTGTTCGGAACAGAATTGTGGAACAGTATGAGCTGGAATTATCCACCTTATAACTTAGTTATCAGGCATAGGAATTCATAAGCAGTGGGCTTCAAATTATCCACACTCATACCATCCTGGATACATAGAACGTTCACAGCAGCGACCATGAGTCACTGAAAGCCGCTAAAACTTGGTCTTTGGTCTCGGGTTTGGCCTGCAAACGTCAGCAGACTACTGGGGATGGGGTGTGCGTTATCTACACAGACCTGGGCGACTCGCGGAATAACTTGAAATACCTTTACAAGTTCATGAGCGGGTTGCACTCAGAGAGCACATATCTCCCAGGCTTGTTTAAGTCACAACGTAAAGTCTGGTAACAGTGAACCTCATTGTTCTTCGTCCTGTCTTTAATGCTTAGAAATTCCTATTCCTGTTAATTATACTGGAATTTTAAGAATTATTGTGTATTTCCCGCATACTTAGTTTCTTTTGGACAACAGCATGAAGTTAACAAAGAACTGACTCAATTTTTTTAACATTTCATCCTACGCCTTATGTGCTTCTTTAAGAATCAAGATCTCTCTAGAGATTTTAGGACATTATCTTATTAAAATTACAAAGTTGTTAATGCTTAACATTCAAGATGTTTAACAAGAACCAAATTTAATAATCAAAGTTGCAAAATAAACATGAAAGTACGTTGCAACGGCGGTAAAGGAGTAGCATAAAATTACTAAAAGGAAGTATATATTTCCTTTTACATAAAAGGAACGTTGGATTATTAATGCTAAAAGGAGTCGTACTGAAATTCGTATAAAGAAATAATTCTAAGGAGTAGTATGTCTTAAAGATAATCTTCCCAACTTGTATGATTCAATACTTTGATGAGCCACGAGCTTTGATTCTGAGGGATCCTTGGATTTAAATGAAAATGTGCAGCAAAGGAAATGAAAGGGTCTGAGACCTACTTTTACCCAGATAGATTGATTGATAAGACTCCTCCTAGCCAGTAAAGCTAAAGAAAATGGGAATCGTGCACTAAAAGAGCAACATGCCTTCATAGTTAACTGATAATTTAAACGTCCACTGTATGCGAAGACAAAGTACCAAAGCATTGTAAATGAAAGGTAAGCAGATAAGAATATGCAACACAATGTATGGGAAACAGTGCTACAAGTAATATAAAGTCATGAGAAGTAACGGTTTATTTCTTGTAAAGCAGAACAGAGCTTGCAAACTCTTATTCCTGTATCTTCTTCGTGTTAGTTGAAATAAACATCTGAAGAAATCATCTTATTGCTTACTTCCTTTGCTTATTTCCTTGTAGGATCAAGGGGAATATGTGAATACAGTAGGCTTTGAGCGATAGGCAAATGTTTTAAAGCTTTGAGATTCCGTTCTCTTTGCACGATTAGCATATGAAAAATGAAGAACGGCGCTGTATTTGACAGAAGTATAAGTTCTCCAAAACTCACACCAATAACATCTCCGAAATGGTTCACTCTATAAAAATTATTTAGACATAAATTGTGTATTTTAGCAAGATCTGCGCTTTCCTGTAGTAAGATTTGGTCTATCACTTACGGTTTACCAGTTATGCAAGAGTCATCCAGAGTAAATACGACTACAGGGGCTATAGCCAGAAAATTCAATATATAAATTTTATTTATCATAAAAATATCTCAACCATATGGCATTTTAATCAAAATCGTTAGAGCCATTTTCAAGAAAATCAAAATTTTCCAAAAAGTTTCCACGTAAAGGGTAGTTTGCGGTGAAACAACCTTCTTCAAAATCTTCGTTTCGCATCCTTGAAAGACATTAAACTTAAATACCAACTTTACTTTTTAACCGACTTTTCGTTTTTGAGCTGTGCTGTCCACAGACAGACAGACACACTGACTGACAGGCAGATACACACACGCGCGCGCGCACACACACACACACACACACACACACACACACACACACACACACACACACACACACACACACGGATCTTTTTCTAAAAATGCTTTTTTTTTATTCAGGGGGGGGGGCTTAGAACATATTTCTGGTTAAAACTCGACATCGAATTTTTGGGTGGGGTACAATACTTCCTCTATTACACTATATGTAGTAGAGAAAGTAAAAAGTGAACATTAGAGATATATAATGCGTGTCGAAATAATGTGCAGTCCATTTCAGGGATTCGTACCGATATGATTGCGCAGTTTATGATGGGAAGGGAACACTAAACCCTGTGCCACTTTTAGCTGACACCTCTAACCTGATTCCACCGCTCTATTTACAAGGGGCTCATTGCCTCATCGATGTGGCAGATTGAGCTGTGATTCCTTATAGTGAACATATATGGACAACAATAATAACATGTCTCAGCTTTCTCTGCCACGTGGTTTCTATTCCCCAGGAAAATTATAACTTTTTATCTTGTAACGACTGTCTCAGGTCTTTCTTTCACTCAACGATCAACTGCCTGGGACGGGATAATCTACTTTGCCTCGCACCAAGGCCATAAGTATGTGAGCGAAAGACTGCCTTAGGATAACTTAAGACCAAGATTGCATATAGCGAAGAGAAAATCGGCCGCGGTTATGTTTCACTTTTTCCCCAGTGATGAGTGTGTTCAAGGGGGGACAAAATAAGCACAAGGAAAAATACTGAAGAGATACAAATTGCACATTTTTGTATGTACTCTCGTTTAGTTGTCTTAAACACCTGTATGTGCAAGGAATTTAGATATTATAATTGAATAATTATAAATGGGTGAATACTTTCTTTGGTCAAATTTGGGTCTGTAGTAGAGAAAACCGAGAAATATGTATTCCTATTTTCGATTTACTTTCACTAAAAAGTAAATACCAGTCAATTTGTAACATCAATGTGGCAATTGCCTCATATTAATGTTTGTCTTACGCCCTCTGTTCCTTAATTAATTCAATTTAACATTAATTTAAACCACTGATAGATCTCGGTATTTGTAGCACATTTTGTATTTTACTCCTTTGTCTCTGACCACTTATTACAGAGATACCTTGGTTTTGTCGAAAACAAGTTGGCAACACTGTAGATTGTGTGGGTGTCATTTTCACTAGGCCAGTACATAAACAAACACCACAGCGGCACGTTTCGTGGGCGTAAACAAATACCGTGTCGTGTTTACTGTGCGGGTGTAGTCCAATCAGAATCGTTATCCCCCGTAACTTTACACAACACTTCGTCGTGTTTGCAAGTGACCAACATGTTTACATCCAGAGACCGGTTCAGATTTGTGATCAACCTCAACGCAACGTTGCTGAGTTGCTTCGCATCTGGAAAAGCTGTTCGGAATATTCCTTTAATTCTTTTAAGTGATTAATTATTTCGAAACCATGTGTCATGCCGCATAATTACTACTGAAGCTATGTCAGAAATAAGTTACTCTACGCATCTTACAAGTAACAAACTATTATCTTCGTACATTCTTGTGGAATTACGCATCCAATTTGGCACAAAAACCATATATTCTTTCGAAATCGGCTGATCAAGGAACAAAATGCCATTACACTCACTCATTCACTCAGTCACTACCCAGTCACTAAGTCACTACCCAGTCACTCAGTCACTACCCAGTCACTCACTCACTACCCAGTCACTCACTCACACACTCACTCATTCACTCACTCACTCTGTCACACACTCACTCTCACACACTCACTCTGTCACACACTCACTCTCAGACACTCACTCACTCTGTCACACACTTACTTTGCCACACACTCACTCTCACACACTCACTCTCACACACTCACTCACTCATTAACTCACTCACACAGTCACACACGCGCACGCGCACACACACACACACACACATACTCGCTCATTCACTCAGTGACGGCTGATCGCCATGGAATTCTAAAGGATAACCAATCATTACATATAACCCGACCAAGGCCAGTGCAGTCCTGCTTCGGAGGGCGCCACTTGTACGCGTTATGGCTTGCCCGTCCTCCTGTACAGTCCGGTTGGCAAAAGGTGAACAATAACAGATCTCATGTTGACATTTTCTCTGTGTGTATCACCGTATTATATATATATATATATATATATATTGTATGTATACTCATACCATAAAAAATCAAATATATTCACAAATACTTTAAAATACAGTACATTTGTGCACTGAACACTACGCTGCACATTAGTAAATCAGACTGTAGAGCATTTCGTGACGTATTCGTGTCGTCACCACGTTAGTTCGACTGCTTGCCGCTTCCCATGCAGGACTGCACTCGCCTTGGTCGGGTTATAGGTTTGCTTGTGACTGCCATGGGTACACAAAAGTGTCATAGCTCCGCGAAAAATCCGTAAAGATTAATCCGCCCTCTCGGATTTCAATGAAGGTTTGTGCGTCACTGAGTTGAACTGAAATATCAGTACGTCAGTCATTCTAGTGGGTTCAATTATCCAGTGACTTAAAGCAATTTTGACTAATGAGTGTTTGACCTATCCAAAGTAAAATAATCAATTACACGATTATATAACAATCCTAATGGCTGAAAAGCAGTATGAGAAATTAGCTGTTTATACTATTTCAGCATCCTAGTATGAAGACTTCCTAAAACATTGAGCTTAAAATACAAAGTTACAACTGACAAACAAGACTCAACCAGGTCACCAGGGTCCTAAAAAGGAACAAACGTAATCCCGTTTTAAAAGAAGAAAAGGAAAGAAAATGGACAGATTAGTGAGAGAAAAAGAAATGGTGAAGAATACGAAATGGCTGACTAAGAAAATAAGCAGCAGGCAGTCCTTGGTTTAACTATTGTTGTGAGCATTTGAGCTGAATGAAAATGGGTCAGCAGGTAAGCTGCTACATTCTGGGCACTTGACCAAACTGCGTCCCACTTTATCAGCAAAGGTGTCGTGGCAATTACTTGTGACAGAATGATGTTGCTGTGTCAAGTATAAAGAAGAAAGCGTCGTAAAGCTGGGAAGGAAACAAGAGCCACAGGAATTAAGTGTTATCGCCCTATGGCACTGCACCGACCTAACGCTAGTGGCACCGTAAAAACAGCTTTATGTCTATTGCTCAAATCTCTCTGGTATTTCTGCTTGTGATTTCGTGGATTTTCTCAGCAACCACAACGGCCTTAATGCTGAGGCTGATGCCACTCAGTCGTTGCTGAAAAATACTGCGTGACAGAGAACTACACGGTGCTTACATTCAAGAGGTTGTCTATTTCGTTACTGTAGTTAAATAATTACTGTTAATCAGGCATGGAAAGTTAGCTGTAACTTTACCATTAATATAATTTTACTATGTATATTGTATATTGTTCACTAAAGGCATTCACAGTACTTTCTTCCACTGGAGTCATATGTTCTCTGTCTGTAGGAATCTTGTTATACATGATCCTGAGCGAAAGGCATAAAAATCAGTAATTCTGTGCTGCTTTAATTTTAAGGACAACGCGTTCACTACCCAGACGGCGGCGCCGTGGCCGAGCGGTTAGCGCGCTCGCCTACCACCTAGGCGGCCCGGGTTCGATCCCAGGGACCCGCATGTGGTATTCGTGGTGGACGAAGCGGCGTCAGGGCGGGTTTTCTCCGGGTTCTCCGGTTTCCCCCGCCATCTCATTCCACCGGTGCTCCATCTTCATTCCATGTATCATCAGTGTCACCGCCTGCGGTGCCGTAGTAGTAAAAGCGGGCGTTAAACACTACAACAACAACTACCCAGACTTAAAAAATACAAATGAAGCTGCATGTGCAGAACGAAATAGCTTAATTCTTCCATAGAAGTGCTTAATCTTGGGCTTAAACCGAAGTATATTATTTGCTAAGCATCTTAAATTGACGTCTTCTAAGTGTTATGTATATATTAAAACTTTCTCCCTGTTAACCTTAATTCAAATTGTTCTTAAGGTGGTCTACAATCTTCGTGGTATATCGATTGTTACCTGGTGAATCTACAGAGAAGTATAAAAGATTGCTTTTAGCAAATGTGAAAGGTAGCCGCAAAATTTAATGGTGGCTGATGTTATGCAAATAAATAAATAAACAAATTTTGTAGGTGCAAATGGTATTTATATCACCGGCTTTACGGCATAATTTAAGAAAATGTTTAACTATACAATACTGCAAGACGTGGCAAGTTTATAACTTTTTCTCAAAACTAATTTTACGATTCTGATTAGAATATCGTATATTCAAGATGCTGACAAGAAAAAATAGAATTAACGTGTTGCACATTATTTATACCATTTGAGAAGTTCAATTTGTTCCTAGTATATGCTATATAAATGGAGGAATATTATTATTAATGCGCCATGAGTGGGGCGCAGAACTGGAGGCTGGGATGTGGTCAGCGTCCTGAGCCCTCCATGCAAGTTATGCGGCGTTTGTTCCCTGGGGTCGATACTTCTTTATTCAAGTAGCTCTTCGACCTAACGAGGCTGAGTGCACCCCGTGCCTGACCTCCCAGCGGGAAAAATCCCCACGCCGGCACCGAGGGTCAAGCCAGGCTCCTCCGCGTCAGAGGCAGGCACCCTGCCGCTACGCTATTGAGGTGGTAAATAGTGGAAGAAATGGTCAACCATCAAAATAATACTGACTTACGACCAGTTTAATATTAACACGTCGCTTTGTTCAATAAAGTAATGTCTATTGTTTTCTACGCTCTACTTGGGCGAAACTACAGCACTGGCCTCAAAGACCAGATATATTTCATTGCAAACGCAATAATAGCCTGTTTGACACTAACACATGATAAACCCAATAATAATTACAAACCAGCGTGGGAGTGTAGAACCTATTCTAGGGACTAATTACTTACAAATAGATAAAACGGTTTCGCCTTAAAAAATGCATAGTATCTGATGAATGCAAATTTTAAGACATGATGTTTACAACTAACATTTCATTAAAAGAACGGTGGAATTTGTACGTGTAACATTAGATTGTGGCAAGCTCATGGGATTTAGATTGGCTGGCCTGATATGGGGCGAGCCTTCGGGTTCTAGGGTGGTAGCCTTGCACCAGAAAGCTCTCAAGCTTGGAGGTAGCTAATAGAGGTCTTGGAAGCTTACGGACGCGTTGGATTTGGGAGGGAGCAAGGGGGTTGGCAACCATTGAAACTGTTATCACTATGGATCGTTCTAAGGGCATAACATATGTTTATCACTTCTGACTCATGAGAATGGTGCAACTTTGCTCTGCACCATTTAGAATTTCTTTGCAGGGTCTTTTGTTATTAACATTTTATTAAAATTTAAAAAAGAAATGTCGTCATGTCTGGTGCATTCCTTGTTTTTCCCGGTATACTTTTGGTCTGGTATGTGTACTGCTGCCACTGTCGACTACGATCCCCAAGTTGCCATGGGCACAATTATGTAAAGTCTCGAGAACCTGTCTAATTTGTGTATAGCCGTGACAACATGCTAAATAGGATATTATAATTATTTGATACCTCTATATATTATTCTGTAATGTCAAAAAGTGTTTTAAATGGCAAGTGAATAAATAAGTGTGACTATTTCAAAGCCTATCATTGATGTTGCTAATACCGATATCAGTACCGGTTTTAAACTTGTTATAGTGCCTGTTTGCCTAAAGTGGGTGGAAGGTATTAATTCGGCCATATGTTAACCAAGAATTCTACACGATAAGTGTAACAAATATGTCCAATACAGTTATTTTCAATAAATAACCGTTTCGCCGAAAAAGAAACGTGTGTCAAATATTTGGAATATTTAGAGCCATTAACTTCTTAACGAAAGGATATAAATTGTTTATTATGTCACTAACTGTCACGCAAGCATTGTGTTAACAATGCTGTAATCTCTTTTTATTTCAATTTGAACGAAATTAGCCACAGTTTAATGTTAGCGTGAGATTGCCAAATCTCTTAGAAATTAAGCATTTTATGGCACTTTAACATTAAATTGTGACTAAAATCATTCGAATCAAGGTAGAAATGCATTATAACATTGTTTGCGTTACAGTTAGTAAAATAATAAATCATTTATATATAAGATATTACATATTTGTTAGTCATTAGGTAATACACCATTACAATAGACTTTGTCACACTTAATTTCTAAAAGTAATTTAATAGCAATATTTACAACTTATACATTTACAAAAAAGGATAACAACATGGTTATACAAATACTTTTACACTAAAGATCCCTAAATTACTGGAGACCAGACTTCTGTATGACAGAATGACACTACAATTTTATATGACATCCTAAAAAACTTTGGCAATAAGCCAATTTTAAGAACGGATTTAAATGTGTTAGTAGAAATTTCTTTGGCGGAAATAGGCAACTTGTTAAAGAATTTAAACTGCGTATGTAAATGACTTTCAGCACATTTATTTAATCTGAATGAGGGTAGATCTGATTGACAATGGTTTCTGGTTCTGTGATCAGGTATATCTGAGTGTTGTGAGCGGTGCATTAGGTTTTCTTTTACTTCTATTAAGTTATTATAAATATAAAGACTCGGTACAGTCATAATACTTAAATTTCAAAACAGTTCCTTACAACTATCGCTTTGTGTTGCGCCTACTAAAATTCTTATGACCTTCTTTTGATACACAAACACCTTTATTGAGCCTGAACTAATTCCCCATAGCCTCTATGGCCGAAGCGGTACCTTCCACCTGGTATGTTTTAATTTTTCAAGTAATTGCTGAGGTCTAGCAGTGAATAATATCACGTGTTGCCGGTTACAAATATACCGGTATTTTCCTCTAAAACTCTTAGCATAAACAACATACAAAAGTACGCTAAAGGCTATTGTATATTCTGAACAGAAGCTTGTGCATTGTATCTGACGCAGACAGCTTCTAGGTAGAAAGGAGGGGCGAGATCCGTGGGTGGTAAGAACGTGCAATGGTCTGTGGTTAGAGGTCGTTTTGTTAAAGGTATGCACCACACGTCAATGCTCAACACCTCCACCTTGGAACTGCGAGATTCCTGGACAGTAATGGAATACAAGGAATGTAGGAATGGTAGGTTGCATGGAACGTGCGTGATTAAAGTTGGCCTTAATATTCCCAGACACATTGCATTTCTTGAACAAAACCTAACACCAAGACATGCCCTCTAGTATTGGTGTTTCCTTCTGTATGTTAAAGAAAAACAATGTAAGAAGTACTCAGCAACTATAACTTAAAGAAATAATGCTGTAAATTATGTTGACACCTTATAAATGATTTTGTCCACAAAATATGCTTCCACTCCTTGCAAAGTATGTTGGATTGATAATGAATCCATTAATGGTCAATGTGCATATGTGCATGGTTAGACTGATTGCCATATACAGTCTTTTTTGCACTTGAATCCTTTTTAATATGATTCGACTGGTACCAAAAAAATACAATTTAATAAATTCAATTGAAAATTATGTGTTCCATCCACATAACTTTCTCTACTCACTCTTCTACAAGCTATCACAATAACAGCTTATCCTAGTATCTATTTTTTGCTAATCGAGAGACTTTTGTTGCACATTTGGTGTAGATACAGAAACATACAGTAGGCTAAAAGATAGGCCGACTTTTAAAAAGCGATTCGCTGTATAATGGTTTTGAAATAACCAAATGGCTGACGCCATCAAAAAAGTGTTTCAAATTACAAGCTACCAACCATACAAAGGTAATCCAGAATGGAAAGGACTTTACTGTCTGTTCGTAGAATTTCGAAGTATACATTTTATTTGCCATACAAATATACTAAACATGTGGTATTTTAGTCTAAATGGTTAAGGTACTTTTGAGAAAAACATTAACATCTGTTATGTTAGCCTTGGGTAGGCAAATGTTGGTTGAAAATCCTAGTGTCACACCTTTGAAATATACTCAAACTTGATATTTTAACCATTTTCGTTTATGCCAGGCTTGGGATATCGGTGCTCACTTAGCGCAGCCTGCTCATGTACCTGCACTGATACCTGTATGTTTAGAAGGTAAAAAAATGAGGGTTGCTCAAGCTAATCCGCGAGTTTTCCAGGCCTAGGTTATGCGGATCTCTCTCACACTCACATACACACCCAACATGAAGCTTTTTTTTTTTTTTCTAAAAATTCATTTTTTTCATTCATGGTCCCTCAAAACGTGTACTTCCGGTGACATTTCTGTATAGAATTTTTGCATGGTATACAATACTTCGTTTACTTACTATAATGGGATATATGGACGGTAAAATCAGAAAAAAGTTCTAAGTTAAATATCACATATTCAAACATTATATCAGAAGGTATCCCACAACGGTAAGGAATTCGGCGTCCGCAAGAAGGCAGTGCTGATTTCTTTCCGTGCTGTCTGTATCCCTGAAAGTGTGTGTCATTTGCACTCATGCGACCTTCAAACCTCTTCAATCCATTGGTGCTCAGTTTTGCAAGCACTCCATATTTGCTGGAAAAATACGTTCACACATGGGTAAAATATATACAATTTCCGTTTTGTGAACACCGCTATCCCAATCACACCACAAAAAAGAGAAAGGAGGATTTAGGTACGGAGATCCATTCCACTAATGCGCAAAAAGCTCTGGTTTGTAGCTGTTTGTGCACATGTGATATGAGTTGGCGCACTATCATGTAAGAACTATATGATTCTAATATCTAACGGGAGATTTTATAGCAAGCTTAGAAATGTGCCACTCCATTCGACCGCTCGGGGAGAATGCAGGAACCTAGACAAAGACGAAGACGAGGGACGTGATCCCTTTCCGTACGATACTACGCACGCTGGATGCGGTACGGTCGCAAAAACTGTTCCTTTAATGTCCTAAGGACAGTTCAATGGGACCCGCCCACCATGTAATCCTTTTCACGACTACTGCTGCTGAGGTCTGCAGCCACAAGTATTAAAATTGCTTCCTCATTTTCTATAGCATCTCTTGGTTGAACTTCTTTACATGTGAGCTTCGGCCCCTCTATATCCAAAACCGTTCGTACAGTTCTTAATATTGGACTATGTCGGGTAGGTTATCTTTCGTAATATGGAAAGGAGGCTGTAGTGTAGTTTAACCAATTAATTACTATAACATGAAGGTGACCCAATTCGCAAATTCTACCACATCGTTGTATTCTGAGCACAAGAAATGTGGTTCCAATGAAACTCGTATGTCGTTGAGCTGTTCTAGTAGTTATGCTTCTTGAGGCTGTTCAAGACAAATCAAACCATGAATGCGTACCCAGAGGAGGTGGAGTGGAAGAGTACCTATTATGTCATCAACATCCGATATATGTTTTGATTGAGAATGCACATTGTTTTCGTATTCTACAGTGGATTACAGAACACTGAAAATATGTTTAGCCCGTATGTTATAATAGAAGTTTTAGGTATTTGACCATGATAATCGAAAATATATTTTACCAAAATAAATTGGTATTATATGCATAGTTTTGGAATTCTGCCTTAATATACTTCAGAATTTATGTATTATCATTTCGGACTACATTGATTGTTCAAATAGTATGCATTTTGTAACATGAATCACTAATATAATGCACTTACCGTTCTTTAACATATTCATTAATGGAGTCAGTGCAGAAAATAAAATTAATTTTATTTCAAAGAACACAATAGTTATTGTAACCTACTCTAATGAAAATGCAGAAATAAACAAATTACAGCATTACACATAAAACTAAAGAATTACCTCAGTTCTCTGAGAATTTAATTCTAAGTATATACCTTCCAAATTTTAAATTATAGCAAAATATGAATGGCTGTTTGGGAACAACTAAGTTTGTAAATTTCATATCTAGCATATAATTAAATACGTATTGTTAGATATGGGTTTAAAGATATATTAATTTATAAAGAATGGTATGTAAAGTGCACCATGTATTGTAGAATATTAAACGTCGAATACAGAGGGCACTAAAATGAACCTCTGCTACAAAACCAAGCTAATGTGAGGCATGTTTAAAGTCTGAGTATTTGTTTCTTAAGAGATTTATCGATTATAATAATCTTATGTTTAATCTTAATCTCAATGACATACCAGGTGGCCCACTCCAGCCGGCCCTCCGATAAGTAGACAACCCTTCTTGTGTAATGTTTGATTGACATTTTTTCGTTTCTTATTAATGTTATTGTTGCATTTTATTATTAGATTTAGTTATTGTTATTATTTTTGTCTGACGTTATTGTTTTATATTAAATTATATTACTTATATTGTTTATATTGTTTATACTATTAACATTAATATTAACTTTACTATTATTTTATTCTTATTGTTCTGTGTTTATCGTTATTATGTTTATCACTATGGATATTAGTGTTGTTATTACTATTATTATTATTATTATTATTATTATTATTATTATTATTATTATTATTATAAGTGGTAGTGGTAGTAGTGGTGGTCGTGCTGGTGGTGAGGTGGCGGTGTTGTTGATGGTGTTCGTGCTACAGGTGGTGGTGATAATGGTGCTGGTGGTATTGTTGGTGTTGGTAGTGGTGTTGGTGATGGTGGTGGTAGTGGCGGAGGTCGTGATGGTGGTGGCGGTGGCGGCAGTGGTGGTGGCGGCAGTGGTGGTGGCGGCAGTGGTGGTGGTGGCGATGAAGGTGATGGTCTTGTAAGTGAAGTGGAAAATATTCTAAGACTGTTCCTCTCTATTATTAGGCGCAGCACACGCCAGTTAATGCCTGGGCATTTCCTCTGCCGCTCACTCCCTTACAAGCAGAACAAAGTTCACGCACGCCACTGACTGGCTTTACCTCTGTTATTCTGCAACACTTTTAACGCACGAAGGGTTGTCTACTTATCCGAGGGCCGGCTGCAGTGGGCCACGTGGTATATTTCCAGATTTCGTTTCAAATTCATACAAAAGAAGAGAGGTTATCCTTAACCCCTTTTACAGAGACCACCCAGTAATTGTATGCATCTTGTAGTACCACCTCGCGCTTTCATTGCTTACTAGCAACGTTGGTTGTAAAGCTCTCTTGGACATAGGAAGTGTGTATCCTAGAATTGAAGAGACATCACTTTTCTTTTGAGTAGAAGGTTCTGAGAGAGAGTAGGCGTCCACGACCGGAGTCAATAGAACTAAGAGTTATTTCCGGACTGCTATGCCGTGGTCTGCTGGAGTTTGAGTATCCAGACGTTTCGTCCGCAGCTGCGGCGGACATCTTCAGTAGTGCGGACGTAGTCTCTTCGGAGAGATAGCGTAGCGTCTGAGGCGTGGACGACGACGACGAGCTGCTGACAGGCTGAGGTTCAGCCCGATGGGATTTTGCTGCGTACCTACCCCCAATAGGGTTTAACCGCAGATAGAACTTTTTTGTTTTGGGATGGGTGTTTAAGGGTGGCTTTGTTTGGTTTTAGGTTAGTGTTATTTTGAAGGAAGCTATTTTGCCCCTTGACAAGTGACTCGCAGAAGGCAGCAATACCTGCATTCTGACGGAGGTGTGTACTGTCTGAGCTGCTGTATATATCCCTCGAGTGACCTCCGCTGATTGGTTCGGAAGGCGGACGGCAGGAGGGAAGGGGTAAGCTTCACCCAAGGTGTTGTTTCCTGCTGATTGGTTCACTTCAATTTCTCCTGTTTTATGCCATTTGTTGCCTTCAATAACAGGATACCAGTTGCTGTTAAGTTTCAAAGCTTCTTTCTTATTGAAATTGTGGGGATGTTTATATATTTAAATAGCTTCACGTTGTATGTAGGTATAGTAGTGTGTTATGGATGACAGAATGTTCGTGTCCTGAAACTTAATTGTGTGTTCGTCCTCCGCTTCAGTGGCGTGCTGGAAACTGCGGACTTATCCGTTTGGCCCAGACGGCAGCTTCTTTTGTGTTCGGTGAGTCTGGTGTTAATGCTGCGCTGTGTAGATTCGATGTAAACCGAACCACTGGCTACGGTTTGCACCGGCTGATGACAAGGGCTCCCGAGGAGATTACGGTTGCGCCACTGAAGATGTTGGCCGCAGCTGTGGACTAAACATCTAGGTATTGAAATCCCAGCAGACCACGGCATAACAGCCCGGAAATAACTCCCAGTTATAAAAGGTTCTGAGTTTTACTGGTTTCGTCAAATTGGTACTTACATATCTACTGATATAAGTAAAGGAAACACAAAGATGCAGCATTCACTTGAAATGAAGTATAACTGATCAGTACAAAGTAAATACACTTACGAGGGGCAGCGTAACAATTAAAACATAGAGACACGTCTTGTTATATTTTGGCATCTAATTCTTGTATAACCTAAAGTAATTCAGCACATTTTAGTTACCATTTCATATATGCTTTTCATATGCATATTTTGTTCCACTTGTTTTCTTTCTTTCCTTGTTGTCTTTATTTCACCACGGTTTAGAATACATGTAGTATGTTCAAGCAAGGATCAACTAAACGTATAATAAGATACCTCAAAGAGTCTTAATGTCTTGCAGGTATATACTTAAATTTCAACAGCTTTTCCGCAATCGCTATGTGACTTTTGCACCGTATTTCTGCTCATGTATTATACTGGGTGTTAGAACAGTTATCTACATATTTGTAAGTGATGTGGAAAAAAAGCAAGGCTGATAATATACATATTCACTTACAAATTCTTTAGAAGTTCAGCAATACGTGAATATTTCGATTTTGGTGTTGGAGACATTTTACTGTGTGTGGAACAATTGAGGCACTATGCACTGTAGGCGGTGTGCTTTGTGCTGTGTGGTGCTCGTGCAATGACGTCACCCTTGCGATCACCTCATTTTGCGATAGCTGTATAAGCTGTCCAAGGCTACTGATGATACTTGCCAAAGCAGTTGGAGTTGGTACCACTTACCGCTTGTAACACCGCAATGTGATATTCTAATTCTGGGATATAATATTTGTCGCTGCTGTTCACGGCATATCTCGTTGGTTTGTAAAATATCTCACAATTTAGGCATGCAGATCATTATGAAAATGTACCTTAGACAGCAGGTATGTGGAAGAAGCGTATAACATTTCAGACAGAAAAGTTTAATAACTGTGGAACTTATGCATTAATCTGGGATTGAGAAAACTCCTGTCACGATTATCTATAAATCCTATCCTGAGGTATTTCATTAAATCTTACTAACTCTGAATAAACTTGCAAACAGCCACTTGCTACTTATGCGTGTCGTGCACTCCTTTCAGTAACTCCGTAGGGTTTCTTCATTTTCCTTGGAAGAAACATTTCACGCTGAGTTAGATATTTTGTTTAGAATATCTAAACTCCTTCGTTCTCTAAGTTCGTGCAAAGACGATGTATGCAATTAGGCGCCTCCTATAATTACTAAGCATCATTACGAATATAGCAGAGAAACTAAAGTTTAAGTCTTTGCCATGCACGTAGCTAATAATGGATCTCAGAGGGATGTTAAACTATTTATACTTACAATGTTGCAATGCACGCTTTCCTGTTCATTAATTGTCTTTAGAAGGGTTTCGCGTCAACCCTGTCTGCTTCAGCTATTAATCTCCTGCTGCTGTACCACGTACACCAAGAGGGGATGAGATTTTTCTTTTTTACTTTGGTGGATTTCTCCTGAGCTTCATCTAGTTAGTATTAGCCCCCCTTTACACCCTCATCCAAACAACGGACTTACTTAACGCTTGAGAATAAAGAATACGCTATCCCCTTTGAGGACTTATTATTTCCAACGTCATTGTCACTTAACTTGAACAATTATGTGGGTAATAGACTTACAGCTGATATTGAAGATGTCTCTCCTAAATAGGAATTCTTAATGTCAGTTTCAATAAAGTTGGTTTAACATAAATGGAGTCAAGTCAAATTCTTTACCTACAGTTCCCTGCGTTATTTTAATTCAATGAACTTATAGCTGGTATGTGTATAATTTTTTGAACTTGTACTTACATTTCAAGAGTGTTAAAACAAGTATTGTTGAAATAATGATATAAAGATTCTGTGTATGTGTGTGTGTGTGTGGGGGGGGGGGGTACTTGTCTGAGAGTGAAGGTGAGCGTGCGTGCGTGCGCCTACGCGTCTGTCTAGCTGTGAGGATCTTAATTAAAAATAAAAAATAAAAAATAAAAAAATAAAAAATAAAAAACTTACCTAAACACCCAACTTGGTTCTTAAGTTCAGAAGCTTTCAAGGATGGGACACGAAGATTCTCAAGAAGGACCCTGTTCACCAGAATACCTGCTATATGGAATATTTCTAAATATTTTCTGCTTTCTTAAAACCGTTTGATCAAAAATACCATTATTGAGGATATTTTCATGGAAAATGAACTTTCCTGGAATAGCCTCAAAGTCCTCTTCATTCTTGATGATCTTTGCATAACTAATGAATCGTAAGAAGTAGAAAAATTCTTAATAATGAAAATGAAAATCTAGTGAAGCACGGAATTTACATCAAATAGAATTTCTGGGAAACAAATCATTTACGAAAAATTCCTTTATTTCT
Organism: Tenodera sinensis; assembly: GCA_030765045.1. Classification (NCBI taxonomy): domain Eukaryota; kingdom Metazoa; phylum Arthropoda; class Insecta; order Mantodea; family Mantidae; genus Tenodera; species Tenodera sinensis. The sequence goes on along the minus strand of CM060964.1, from coordinate 83,082,722 downwards.
TTGAATTCCCAAATACTTATGTTTTTCTAAAATAGAAATACGTTATATTTTGTCGCTTGGCTATGCAAGGTGACCGCAATTTCAAACTCATCAGCGACCAGCGCTTAAAAGATCTGTCTTTCTTTGAAGTCCTTCTGCACTCTTATATTCCCCTTGCAAACACAAGGAAATTAACAATAAGATAATTTCTGCAGATGTTTATCTCCATTAACATGAAGTAGACAGTGGAATATGCGTTTGTAAGAATAGTTCAAGAGTAGAGAAAGTCATGTTTGTGCAACACATCAGATTTTTCTTTTCCCCATTAGGACAAATTTCTCTTCTAGTATTGCCCTGGTCCTTACGTTATTGCGTTTTGTGATAAGTGAGGTTTTGACATCTTAATTTAACGTTATACTTTCCTCATATATTCCTCATATATATGCATCTTTACCTACACTAAACTTATAAAATATAGAATTGTGTGTGTTTATCTCGAAAGTCACGCAATTGCTTTTCATGACACTTTCACCATTAAAACCCTCTCATCTTTACGATGGACATATGTTATGAGACGGCCTCTAAATTCTACTCCTAAATGAATAAAACACTAAAACAGGATTTACAGGGCTTAGATATTATACCAGAAACATTTTGAAGTTACGATAGAAGATACCGGAATGGCTTTAACTTTTACAGTTGCTCTCTACAGAGAATGCGCGTAAAAACAAAAGCCGATTATAGTTTTTATTCCAAGCAATATACATAACTGGCCACGATTTAACGGCTAAGCCTTAGAGGAATGATAAGCAAACTGGACGAAGCAAACGACAGTTGGATACGACTTAGATGGGATATGCATCTTATGTTGATTTCGCTAATTGACATTTTATCGGACACAACCCATGTATATAGTAGTCTTTATTATAGTATAGGCACTCAGTGGAACCACGCTTAACGTAACTAAAGGTGGTAAAAACGTTTCGGATAACACATTTTTCCGGACTATTCTGCTAATACTGACTTGGTGAAATTAAACAATCATATGCATAACAATTTCAAACTTCTACCAATGACAGACTTCATTCACGAAATATTTATCAGATTTCATGTTCATGCTTTTCTTATGTTATGATCAGGTTAGAGAATTTAGCTGCACTGTTCTACAAATGCGCAACAGCCTACGTAATTTGACATAACCGAGTCGCTAAGTTTAAATGTCAAAAAATGGATGACTCACTTCAGGAATCATCTAATACTGACATATATATGAAATAATTCGAGAAGGGAAACCTCAGAACACAGAATGCAACAGGAAACATGTTTGTCATTATTTTGACCAATTTTGTATTGAACGAAATTAGAAATTAACAGCAGGTACTCCAACTACTGACCTGGCAACATCTTAGGATACTGGAGCATCAATATGATAATATGTAGGTTGTGCCAGTGGACGCTCATATATGTATGCCTGGTGCATTTTAAGAAGCTGGTAATTACAGTACAAGATTTAATAACATTACATATGCTATGTCATCTTCTAATTCGTAAAATAGTCTTAATAAATGCAATTCATGATAGTTAAATTCCCTAGATATTGCTTTGTTGCATAAAATAAAGATAATTTGATAAACAGTGCAAAGTAGGGTAGGTAAATAAAATAAGTTAAATCGTCATACAAAATTCTAAGTGCGTAAGTAAACATTAGGGAATTTCCAGTGACGCACTAGACGAGACCATTGCAGACATAAAACAGAAGTTCTTCCATCAGAGTTTTTCTACGTAATCAAATGTATTACTGTGTGAAACCGTGGATAGTAATACCACCAAAGGCTCTCTGTATGCTAGTTCAGTGTCGATAACCAATTACGCTGATGATAACAGTCCATTTATTTAAAAATGCTTTTTACTATCAAACACATCAAGACTGGTATTATAAAATAACGGTAATGACTACATGGTTTTTTACTCTATTTTTTCGCAGTTTTTGAGTCTTCCAGGCAAGTTCAGTTATTTAGAAGGCCCTTTAAGAGCTACATCCTTAATTTCAGACTTCACCTTCGTGGTTACTTTAAGAAAATGTTTGGCATAAATATTGTGGCTCTTGTGAACTTTAATCATTTAGGTCTAGAGGTTCAGTCTCTAAATATATTAGTATGCAGTAGCCCCCTCTCGTTATTCATACCAATCGCAGCAGAATTTATCAGGAGAAGCTTTCTTGATTCAATTTTGTTTCACACAAAATAATACAACATCGTTCATTTGGTTCGTTTTTTGTTTCTTGAAATAATAGTTTCAAGCCAATCACTGAAAGAAGTGATAAGAACTGACTGAAATAATAGATAAATTTGACCACATTATGGAAGTAATAGTGTTTAGTGCCTACATAAAAGACCATATGTGGTGGCCATTGGCAACACCTGAAATGAACTTATATTTGGGACAGCAAATTTGGGAAGAAAACGTTTCAGGTCTATGTTTAGGATACTTCCCCAACCTGAAAAAACTCAGTCAGCAAAGATCGTCTTGGAGGGATATGAAACCTGAACTTCTAGCAATCTCAGTCTGTTAACCTTATGGAAGAAAATCAGTATTGCGATATGGGATTCAGCCGCCTTTTCTGTAAGTAGAGCTAAATGGTTCTGTATTATGTCTGCAACAATAGGTTAGTGGAAGTAACGATTTCTAATAGGTACATCAGTTTAAAGCCAGGTTAACTCTCCGCAGCTCATTCCGGATTCAGTCAATAACCGTTAATCTATCATTGACAGACACGGCTTCTCTCATAACAACCTCGCCCTCGATATTTCCGGGCCTGTTAAATTAATAACTTACTCAATGTAAATAGCAGATAAAAGTGAAAGTTTTGCTGTCTGAGAAACTAAGAATATGCCAGTGATTCCATTTACCGTGTTTGTTTTTTCTTGTCTCCTTTTTTGTTATTTGATTGTGACAAAAGAAAAAACAGGATTATCCTGTTTGCCTTTGCCTTCAGTGAAATGCTGTTCCAATATAATTCTGCATGTTTACTCTGTTCAGCGTACAGCACAATAAGTCGAAGGGAAGCATGTTTGAATCAGGGCTGCATCTATTGATATATTCATTAGAGTAGACGTGGCTCTAAATGAAAGTTTAATGAAACTACTGCGTGTTAAAACTCCTGTTCTCATACGACGGTCTGAATCCCATTATGATCTCTTAGTGCGGAGTTTTAAATTGTGTACTGCTGAAACATGTGAGGTGGATGGATATTTGATATTTCAAAGCGATTAAAATGCTTCAAAAACATTGATGGAGTGGATGAAACCAGAGTGCCAACTCAACCATGCATGTAAACAACTACAAGATTAACAAAGCTAGATTTTATTCAGTTTATTTTAAGCCACGTCTCCGTTGTTTAATAAAAGGAGAGAAGCAAACACCTGGCGTTTTGAGACTGTTAAAGCTATGAATTATACATTTTTACGTAAATTCAACTAAGAATTGTTGGTAAACAAAACTCATGCTTAAAATGACAAATTATCTAAAAAAAATAGTCGATGCACATACTACTCATTAAAAAAAAATAAATAAAAAAATAAATAAATAAATAGAAAGAAAAAAAATGTTGCTTTATATGTGACTTGATAGCTTATTAATATCTATAAACTTTATCATATGTAGGTTTAAAATAAGGTTGTATTTTACAAATTAAACCTCAAATGTTTTAGGTCACATAGTAAATTATTTAGATAAAAGCAAGGTTTCGTAATGGTGTATGCAGGCTTTTTCTGTATTTTAGTGTATTTTATTTTACTTTATTTATTTGTTCTACTTATCGGCGGGTGGGACCAGTTCTTCTCACCCAAGCGTTGATGCCTGGCTACACTGGTATCTGACGCTCCCCAGATAGATGCATAGATTTCATCAGTGATCCTTGATCTCCTTGTCAGGTTCAACAAGGATTTGATGGGACCTAGGTATATTCTCTCCACTTCTGTTCCCGGTGGCCCGAATATGGTGGCCCGATTGGCACCACGAGACTGAGTGCACCCTGGACCAGACCTCCCAGCCGGAAAAAATCCCCACACCGTTGCCGGGGATCGAAAAGAAGTCCTCCGCGTCAGAGGCAGGGGTGCTACCACTGCGCAACGGTATCGGTCTATACAGACTTAAATAGAATAGTCATTAAAATTGTACCCTATTTCTAATATCAGACCTCAGCGTCATCACTGCCTGTTCTTTATGAAGGTGCATAAAGTATTTACAACCAAGTTCTTCTTTAAAATGCATAAAAATAAGTACAGGTAAACCAAGTAGGAAGTACTGCTTCTAGAAATTATAAATCGTATATTTATATCTAAGAGTAGCACACACTGGATGGAATACATTTCTAATTGTATTAACGTTTAAAACAGAAATTACACTCAAAGTTTGAGTTGAAGATGAACACAAAGTTGAATATGTTTAAGAGCATTGTTGACCAACTTATAAAATTCGTTCCTCTTCCTCTCTGACTTTTTCGCACAATTTGATCCACGTTTGTCATAACTATCCACCTATAATCGTGAATATATAGGTCAAATTATAATTAGTATAGCTGTCCGTATAGCAAGATATATTTTAAACTTCAAATTTTAAAATTCAAAAATATGTAAACCAAAGTTCAGTTTCTAGGCTTAATATTGTTTGCCACCGCTTCTTCCCACACAACATGAGCTTCCTTATCACCGTGTGCCAAAAGAGCATTCTTTTAAATTTCTGAATATTGCCTAATACTACCAGAGAGCTTTCCTACAAGATATACACACCATAGTTTAGTCCTAAAGCAATGAGCGCATTTTGTAATGTTTAGGTTTAGCTTTTAATAGAATGTAAACCACAGCAAGTGGAGACAAACTATGTTTATTTCCATTACTTACCAGCTAAGTGCCTACAATTTGATTTGATATAATGCTTTCAGATGCAGAAAATAAACTGTAAATGGTAATAAAAACCTAAGGTGTTATTTAAATAAGACTGCAGCGCTTTACCTAGGCACTTGAGATTGAAGATACCTTCTTGTACTTTCCACTGCAGCTCATCATAATGTGAAGTTCTTCCTCATTCTGTTTAACTTTGTATAATAATCAAATTTTGTCTCATATTCCAAAATTTGGCTTTAGAACAACCCCCATCAAGAGTTAGCAACGTCAGTTGGAATATTCTTTCGTTTCGACTTGTGTCCGCAGATGTTACCGCTAGTCAGCAATCGGGCAGTTCCAATGCAGTTGACTGAGGTTCATGTCCAATAGAAGTCAATTAAGGTTAATTCGATGCCACGTTATGACCTAGTAAAGGCATAGCCATCCGGTCAGGATGGCAATTAGAGACTGTAACGGGATTCCCATGTGGTATTGTCACGGCTACTCTCCTGTACGACTGGTCCTTGCTGCAAGGGGAACCAGGACATCCAACGTAGCAGTCAAGGAACACGTGAAAGTCAGTAACGAGTAGCTAGTATACACCTGATCGCTTAACTCAAGCTAAATAAGCGATATTCGGAACTACCATAAGTAATGCCACAGTGATTGCCAATTTATATAGAGAACTTCACCATCACGAGTTACATTTATTAAGACTATTTCACGAATAAAAGGGTTATATAGTCCATGAAATGTTATTTAAATGCTGTATTTTCAATACTAACCTATTAAAAGAAACATTAGCAGACATACATACATGAGGTCCATTGGCATGACCTTCAAGATTATCACATTGATGCTCTAATCCTTTAAGATGTTGGCAATGTCAAGAGCTGTAGTATCTGTTGCTAATCGTCAAACTGGTTCCAGACGTATTTTCCTGTTGTACTGTGTTTTCAATGCACTAAGATATACTATATATACCTCTAGTTCTACTTAATATTGTTCTTTCCATTTGGAATTATTAGGTGTATTAAGTACCTATATAATACAAGTACATAATGTTTCTAGCCAGTATACATATGTGACAAGTTTTGTGTGCGTGTGTATGTGTGTGTGAATGTGTGTGTGTGTGTGTGTGTGTGTGTGTGTGTGAGAGAGAGAGAGAGAGAGAGAGAGAGATTACAGGCGGGTGAGAGATTCTAAATATGTATCACTGGCTTGTTTTCAGAAAAAGCGAAGGCATCAACCTCCCCTCTTTTCCCCCTTATTGCTGTGTCATCAAGCCACCATGCTCTGTGATAAGTAGGGTCAAGAACAAGTCTCAAAAGATCCCAGGAAAGGTCACAAAATCTGCCGAATCTTTGGTGTTGACTGTACAAATTATGGCCTTTAAAACGTTTAATAAAGTGGCGATCGGGTATCGGTGCCTAAAAATCGGTATCGTGCTTAGAGTATCGAGGAGCAGTGTTATCGTCACATTGCTACTTAATTTAAACACTCTAGTACTCAGTAAACATAGGTAAACTGTAGAGCGTATTCCATATAACTTATCAGAATTAATAGTACTGAGGTTAGGAAAATTACCAGGTTCCAAATGAAGTGATATCAAAATGTCGGGTGGTTTTCATACCACAATATTAGTCATATGATACTAGATATAAATGGGTGGTATTTCTCTATCCCAATTCAAGCTCGACTGAAGGAAGAAAGGGAGAAACAATTAATTCTTGCTTCCTCTGGGAAGTAGGTTTACCGGCTCTATTCTACACCTTCACTATCCAGAGCCTTACCGAGTGAGGGGGTGCTGCGGTAATGAGTGCGATTCACATTCGAAAGGAGAAGAGTTCCATTCCCGGCAATCCCACACTCTGACCCACGGTTTTTCGTGGTTTCGGTAAAGGAATGCTGGAGTGGTTCCTCATCTACCCAGGTATCCCACCCGTCATATCCTGAGGCCATAATTTCCTTTGCTATAATTTCCTTTGCTATAATGTGCTTCAGGGTTGAAGGACCAGGTGGTGGTGGTGGCGGTCAGCGGGTTGCGGCTGGGTGGTGGATGTGCGCCTTGTAGAGGTTTCTTCCCTGGCGTCGCTCCGTCTAGAGCAACCTCCGAGTGGGCCTCGACACAGTGGGGACAGCCGGGGGAAGACATTAGTGTCGTGGAATTCGTTCAAACTGGAAATGTTAAGAACCCCGTCCGTTACTGCGCCTATCGTCATCCATAATGGGTCGCCCTTCTGAACTTTCCCCTCATCATTCCCTCCCAGAACTCAGGGTAGAAGCACAAAGGGCCGTTGTGTCGTACTTTGTGGTGCTGTGCTCCGGCTGAGATGACCCATTCCGTACTTCCGTACCCTTACCTTTACCTAGACGTTTTGGTTTTAAAATCTTGATATATGCTTTGCTTTTTAATAACAATAAGCAACTATTTCAAGGAACATAAGGGGAAAATGTCTGTCCTATGATACTTGAGGTTGTTCACGATCGCATTTCATCGCATCTTGTGTATACAAAGTGTTGCGAAACCCTGTGAAAGACCACGAGAAATGGTAGATCACATAAAAGATGTATATTTTGCTGAAGTATATCTTTAAGGCGCAATACATTCTGAAAGTCACTACCGCCACCGACACCGCCACCCCCACTGCCACCGCTGCTGCTGCTACTGCCACCACAGAGAAGTGTCTAGTGTGACTGATTATTATCGGTACCTTCCAGCGATTAAAAACCGCGCTCTATTAATATAGGTTTAGCGTGAACTTTAGCTTTACATTTCTATGAATAACAGCAACATACATCTCGCACTATTATGGAAACAGTTATTTTAAACCGTGGAGCCTGGATACGCCACACGTTAGGAAACATTATTCAGTAGGTACTATTTTGAATCATAAGATTTAGAAACAGTTCATTTCTTCAGCCTTAACGGTTCCCAAAGTTTCTTACTGGAGCTGCAGGCAGCAGATACAGTGGAGAACGAGATTGGTGACGTTGGTTTATATAACAAATATAAGCTCTAAAGGTGTGTTTTTATTTTTAGGTCACGCTTTCATGTTTACAAACATTTATAAATTACATTTTCGTGTGTCTGAGCCTTTTTCAAAATGGAGATGTATTGAAATTAAGTTACGTTATATACCTTATGCCTCTTTTTTATTCGTTATTATTATAAAAGTGTATTTTGTGCGACTTTAAATCATACTTTCCATTTAAACAACACCTTGCAGACAGTTTTGGACCCCATAGTGACAATTTGTGGAGCAAGCAAAATATCACATAGTGGGGCTTTGCTTATAAATAAAAAACTGTGACGTAAATTAATAGTGTTCCTGAAGATACATGGTACCTATAATGATTTCTTACAAGATTTATGTCTTGCTGAATAAGAATAAATTTAAAAACAACTTGTACTTTAATGAAGGACTATCAAGGAAGGGTGAAATTAACTGAATTAACAGTTTAAAAAAATCTGATGTGTTGCACTCTAATGACTTTCTCTACACTTGTACTAACCATTCTTACAAACTCTTATTGCTGTATCTTCTTCCTGTTAGTTGCGATAAACATTTGCAGAAATTATTATATTGTTTATTTTCTTGTCGGTCCAAGGGGAATATGGTAATATTCCCCTTTGAGCGATAGTCAAATCTGTCAAGTTCTGAAATTCCGTTCTGTTTGCACTGTTAACTGAATAACGATGTTCCATTTGACAGAAGTACAAGTTCTCCAAAACTTACACAAATAACAAGGAATATGTCAGCAATAGTTCACTCTACAAAAAAGTTGCTTGCACATAAATTGTGTGGTTTAGCAAGATCTACATTTTTGTATAGTAACATTTACTCTGTCTCTTACGGTTTACCAGTTATGCAAAAGTCATCCAGAGTAACTAGGACTTCATGGGCTATAGCCATAAAATTCAAGATATGCATTTCATTTGTCATAAAAGTATCTCAAACGTAAGACATTTTAATTAAAATCACTAGAGCCATTTTGAAGAAAATCAAAATTTTAAAAAGAATTTCCATGTAAAGGGTAGTTTAGGGTGGAGCAATTTTCTACAAAATCTTCGTGTCGCATCCTTGAAAGATATTACGCCTAAATATCAACTGTGGGTTTTTAAGAGACCTTTCGTTTTTGAGTTATGCTGTCCACAGACAGGCAGACAGACACACAGACAGGCAGACAGACTGACACAGACAGACATACACACGGAGCCTTTTCTAAAAATGCTTTTTTTGGATTCAGGGGGCCTCAAAACACATTTCCAGTGAAATCTCAACATCGAAATTTTGGGTGGAATACAATACTTCCTCTACCTTACTATACGTAGTAGAGAAAGTAAAATTACCTAACGCCTCTAAATGAGATGTCCATATTTTGTAAAATGTTCCAATGACGTGGTGTGAAACAATTAAATACGTGACAATAGGTATCGGCTTGTCAGATCTTCCATCGACACACCGCTTGTTTCATGCTGTTATCCTCTCTGTAGAATGTATGTTTCATGCCAATTGATCCAATAAATGTTTATTAACACATAACACATTCCATACAAGTAGATATATGCTCCCTTTCTGCTCTACCAACTACAAGTGCTTATCGATTATAATGGAGATAAATTTACGCATATATACAAGCTTTGTATCCGAATTGCATTATGTTTAATTAGACATACTGGGTGTTTACAAAATCTCATCGCTACAGCTGCACGCTTGGTTTATAACTGAGAAACATATGTAATTCTCATGCACAGATGTACTTTGGAAATAATTAACATGCATGATCGTAGACCGTTTGATATGTTTGTTTCACTTATTCCATAAATAATGACGTGCACTCATATGATTTTCTCTACTCACCTTTGTACAAGCTATATTTAAAAAGCATTATCCTTCTATATACTCGTACTTTTGTAGAAATGGAATTATTACATATATCCTTATCAATACAATGAAACTTCTAATCTATTTGAATAGCTAAGACATAACAAGTTATAACTCTTTTCTATTTGAGAAATGTGTTTGAAAGTTCAAACCAGTAATAAAGAATATCTGGAAAATGTTTACCTCCACAGAAAGATCCGGCCCAGGCCGATGGTTTTTAAGTGTGCTTAAAAACGACAGCTCCATGTCAGTAGATTTACTGTCATGTAAAGGAACCCCTGCGGGACAAAATTCTGGCACACCGGCGACGCTGATGTGACACTAGCAATTGACAGCGTCGTTAAACAACAAAATAATTTATTTCCACGAAAAGATACTTTGACATCCATTATGCCTTTAACGAGATCTTTTTTTCTGCAATAAGATTGTCTGTGCTTACGATTTACCAGTTGTGTTAGGCAAAAGTCATACACAACGAAGAAGACTTGAGAGGACATTTTCAGAAAATTCAACGCATGCATTTAATTTCTTATGATAATAATTGGATAAGACATTTTAACCAAAATCGCTAGCTATTTTTTATAAAATGATATTTTTTGAAAACCAGTCGATGTAAAGGAGAATATAGCTTTGTATAAGACGTAGATGACCGAACTATTTAACACATACCCAAGAATGGATCAAGTCGTGATGGGATCGTTATCCCTGACTGGGACTTTTCCTCGGTAACTTCAGTCTTCATAACTGGAAAATACCAGGGAAGTACCCCAAAGTTATTCCCCAAATTTCCCCGTTCCGAAATTGTACTTCTAGTCTTATCGTTTTACTTCACTTGTCCAGAGCGTCCACTGTCTGTGAGTCCTACATAGAAAAATTGGCGCTTCAAAATTCCAACAGTTCCTCACAGCTTTATGTAGGAAAGTTTGGAAAAAACCGACACACTTTCAACCTATTTTCAACAATGAAACTTGTTAGTAAAGAGTAACACAAGATAAAAAAATCTGACATGTTCTACTCACATTAGCTTCCCTGCTTACTTTTCTACGAACAAGTTTTCCAAAACATTATCCTAATACTTCTTGTTAACCCGGATAAAGCTTCAATTCACATTCACATAATTATTAGGTTGCACGGTGCAGAAATCAAAGCGATAGTCAGCTTTCCAAATAATGATTTATGTATGTAATTACACTGATACTAACCTTTGCATGCCTACGAGAAAACAAATGAATAGTGACTTATCATTTGCTAAAGATATGGGTAGTTAAAATTCAAACTAATAACGAGGAATATCTCGTAAACAGTTAACCTAAATAAAATGACGTCAACGGTGTACTAATCGAGATCATTTTCTTACGATGTTACAGTTATACAAATATCATTCAGAATTAACAGTTTCGTAATCCATAAAATTCAAGATACACAATTTACTTGTGGTATTGCAATCATAATCGTTGGAGTAAGTTTTGAGAAATTAAACAACAAAGAACTTTTCATCACGAAAATGTAGTTTACTGGAGGGGATATTCTTTTTCTTGGAAATCTTTGAGTTGTGTGCTTCGAAGATGCCAAGGTACCGGCGTACCCTAGTCGAGTGATTAGACCATTCGCTTCTCACCAAAGCGGCCCGGGTTCCATCCCAGCCAACCGCATGTGGGATTTGTGGTGGGTGAAGCGGGGGTGGGGTGGGTTTCCTCCGGGTTCTCCGGTTTACCCCGCCATCTCATTCTACTGGTGCTGCATCTTCATTCCACGTATCATCAGTGTCAACACCTGCGGTGCCATATGTAGTAAAAGCGGACGTTAAACACTACAAAAATACACATACGCGCGCACACACCCATCCACACACACGCACAAGCTCTCTCTCTCTCTCTCTCTCTCTCTCTCTCACACACACACACACACACACACACACACACACAAACACACAAACCGTTTTCTAAAAATACTCTACTTTGACTTTAGGATATCTCTAAAAGTGTATAGTTGGTCTGGGTGGCTCAGTTGGTTAGACGCTGGTCTACTGATCCAAGGGTCGCGGCCCAGACCAATGGTTTTTAAGTGTGCTTAAAAACGACAGCTCCATGTCAGTAGATTTACTGGCATGTAAAAGAACTCCTGCGGTACGAAATTCGGGCACATCGGCGACGCTGATGTGATCCTGGCAATTGACAGTGTCGATAAACAACAAAATAAATAACTAAAAGTGTATAACTGGTGAAAACTATGCTTCCTCTACTTATCCGAAGATAAACAAGAATAACTGTCTGAAATCGATATCCAGCATATTTCTTAGTCATTTTAAAACGTGCGTTAACCATTGAGGAAAATGTATTATTTGTTTCACTACCAAACTATATCTTTGCGTATGTTATGGTTACTATGTGGCTATATGTATCCCTGTCAATGTTTACTACTACAGCATAAATTTAACTCAGCTGATAAAAGCTACTACAAATAACCGTATAATAAAGCTCTAATACTCAAAGAAGAGTAGAAATTCGTGTGAACAGTAATAGTACTAGTAGTGATAGAGCTTCAGGGCGTACAGCAGTCAGGTCATTATCACGCTGTTGTGAAGGAAAGGAGTTTAAAAAAACCGTAAAAGCAGAACTATCTTTGATCTCGGCAGACTAACGATAACCCAAGGCGCGGCATAGTAATGGATATTGATACGAGCAGCACAAACAAGCTGCAGTAATCTCACCAACTTGTACGATTCGTAACGTGGTACAAGCCGCCTTTCTGTTGAATATCGACATACCTGCGTAGTGTTGAATAACTTTCATCCCCTCCGCAAACCAGCGTGCAACAAAGTAATAGGTAAATTTGAGAAATGAGTGACTTTAGAAGTCCGTATTTCCAATTTTTTACTTTCTCTACTACATATAGTATAGTAGCGGAAGTGTTGTATTCACCCAAAAATTCGATGTCGAGATTTCACCGGGAATATATGTTTTGAGGCCCCCCGAATCCAAAAGGAGCATTTTTAGAAAAAGGTCCGTTTGTGTGTGCCTGTCTGCCAGTCTGTCTCTCTGTCAGACTGTGGACAGCATAACTCAAAAATGAAAAGTCGGTTAAAAACCAAATTTTGTATTCAAGTTAAATGCCTTTCAAGGATCGACTGGAAGATTTTGAATGAAATTGTTTCACCTTAAACAACCCTTTACATGGAAAATATTTCGAAAATTTTTATTTTCTTGAAAATGGCTGTAACGGTTTTAATTAAAATGCCATATGTTTGAGATGTTTTTATGGCAAATGAAATGTACATCTTGAACTCTATGGATATAGCCCCTGACTTTTGCATAAGTGGTAAACCGTTAGAGATAGACCAAATCTTAGTATACAAGAAATTAGATCTTGCTAAAATACACAATTTATGTTTTACTAATCTTTTTTTTTGGGGGGGAGGGGGGGAGGGGGGGGGTTAAAGTGAACCATTTCGGAGAAATGAATTTTCATTTGTATAAGTTTTGGATAACTTATACTTCTGTCAAATGGAACATTGTTATTCAATTTTTTTATATGTTAATCGTGCAAAGAGAACGGAATTTGAAAGCCTACTTTATTCCCATATTCTTCTTATACCCACAAGAAGATAAACAATAAGGATAATTTCTGCAAATGTTTTGTCTCCTGTGACACGAGGAAGATATAGGAATAAGGGTTTGTGAGAATGGTTAGTACAAGAGTAGCCAAAGCCACATGAGTGCAGCACATCAGATATTTCTATAAATTTCTATGTCTCCAGTCTCTCTGATTGTACAGTTTGCGGATGCGCAAACGTACATATGTATATTCTGGATGTGGCTTTAACCCTAGCAAAGCCAAGCCTCATTCCATAACTTATACTGCCAACAGGGAATGGATACTTCGTGACAACCACTGATAAAAAAATGTCTGAGCAATTTGTAAAACACTTTTTAATTTGTATTATATCTTATCATGTTTATAAAGGTATTATTTAACAATGTTTAGCTATTGCTTACTTTTATTTTTTAACACGAATCACATCAGATAATGTGCCAATCCTTGTTACAGGGCAATATTTAACATTGTTTAACAATTCCTCTTTTACTTTTTGACATGAATCGCATTATACCGACGGGGCAGTAGTTTAAGACCAACTGACATTTAATTGTTTCTCAAAAAGACCAACAACCAAACCTTTAAAACTATTATGCAGTTCTGTAGTGGAAAGAGTGATTGAGAATAACTACTAACTACATGCGTTTAATAAAAAAAAAAAAAAAAAAAAAAAAAAAAAAAAAAAAAAAAAAAAAAATTAAAAGACACAATTTAAAAACCTTCAGAGGGTGGACATAAAGTGGGCATAAGCCATTTCGAGCCCCTCCAAGGGAAGCGGTACTCTTTAATTCCTGCTGGAAGACACTGTATTGGCGTAATCTGGGATTAAATTTCCTTAACCTCATATTTTACAATACCTGGCATCATCATCATCATCATCATCATCATCATCATCATCATCTTCATCAATCATTAATCTATATATTCACTTATTTATTCTTTTTTATTATTATTTATTTTATTTTTTTATTTATTTTATTTATTTTACTTATTTTATTTATTTTACTCATTTTATTTATTTTATTTATTATTATCATCTTCATCATTCTTGCCATCATTATTATTATTATTATCCTAACCATCAATCGCTGTGGTTTTATATTGTGTCGCTCTTAAACGCCAGGTTCAGATTGTAAGGTAATATCAAGAATAACGATATTTTTAATTATAAGTAAATGACTGTTCAAAATAAACCACCTCTCTACTGCAGCTTCCAAAAGTTCTAACATTGAAATTTAGGACACAGGCAGTAGTGGCATATGCTTAGGAGTTCCATTTCTCTCTTTAAAGTCCACCAACAAGTGCTTTTTGGCACCCAAAAATAAAGGAAATTAAAGCAACAAAATAAAAAAAGTTCGTTTATTTCCGTTTTTATCTGAAATATGAGTCATGGATTTAATCTGGGACCTTCAGCTCTAAGTTACTATAATTATGACCACACACTTACACATTCTGATATTTTGCACACATGCTGTTGAAAACCTCGCTTCAAGAAGCAAGAAATCCTTCAGCTAACCAATATACTACATCCTCGTCTGAGAATATTCGCCAATCAACACACAACTAGATGTTAAAGAATAAAAGTAAAATTTATCGCCATTTTAGCCAACATACATTTATACCCACAGAGATTGACATGAAGGTAAAAAATTTGGGGAAAAAGAAAGTTTTCATTCAGTGCACTATAAGGTTGCTTTTAGCAGGGCTACTCTATTCCACAGACATTTAGAACTACAAGTCAAACTTAAGTCAAAGTTTCGTAGTACCAAGCTGAACTGGATATCTTGACTAACTTAAAATCGGTCTTGAAAGTTTAGAAACGAAGCTCCTAGAAACTCTTCTCTCGTTGAATTGCTCTTTGATAAAAGGTTTTAGTATTTGGATACAAAGGAACAACAAAAATAAAACATACAAAGTCTATACAGGAAAATTAAGCTTTTAAAATATCCTATGTAACTGGTAGACCTCTGGTTTGAAGCGGAAAACTAATTTGGGAGCAAGGAATTCCTATATTTACTTTAATAAAGTATTCATAAAGTTTCTTCTCAACCAAATAAAATTTGCACGATGAAACGCCATTCAACCGACACTGCACATCAAGTGTTCGGGTGATCCAGGTATCGATTTCTGCTGAAGTAGCGACAGCAATTCTGGAAGAAGTTCTTTTTTCCCCTTTTGGAAGCACTGCTGCAGAGCCTCAGCGTAATGAATTGCGGATGTCAGGACTCTATATCTGAAGTCCTTTCGTTATAATCCTTTAATGACATCCTCGTCACCCATTGCTAGCTGCAAACATACATAAAATACTGTATGGTCAGAGTAAAGAGGAAATTCAGTGTTTTACCATTTTATGAATTTTTTTAGTTATTCTAAGTACTTCACCAATTGTACTGGCTAATGTGGAATTATATCAATTTGCCGATCTTTGCACCACAATTTGTCATAGGAAAAATGTTAAGGTGCAAATATGTGTCCCATTATCCTATGTTGGGATATGGGAGAGTGGGTCACTGTTTTGCATGTCTCTATACTTAATATTAACAATTCTTTCATTCATGAAAATCATATTTTACATACTTATTTAAACAATATATTCTTATGACTCTGACTATCGCAGAGTTTAATGGTGGTTGCCTCGATAGAGAATCCAATCATAGGCTTGCCGTGCCTTGCGGTGTTGTATAGTTAATCATACTATGAAAACTCGTTGTAAAGTCAATGATTTAAATATCATTTTCATTCACAAAATGTATTTGCACAACAGGAAAAAAGTAATAATGGTCAGATATCAGCCGCCATTAAACTTTGCATTAACGACAACTACTCAAAGGAAGTTTTGATGTAGCTACTTACTTAGTTACCCAGCCTGATCAACATCCCAAGTGGCAGTAAGCTGAACTGAAACTTTATTTTGAGTTTTGAGAAAAAGTGTAAAATCAAATCGGTGCCTTCTTTGTTCACTGGAGCAGAGTTATAGTCAGGGAGCGGGGCTTTAGTAAGTAAACACTGGAATAAGATTAATAGCACGGAGTATAGAGCCGGCAGGTAGCGTGAGGGCTGTACTGCCTTCCACTCTGCAAGATCGCCGGCGCTTCGACTTCCAGTTGTAGGTGCACGGTTAACTTGACAGATTTCGCACTAAAACCCCGCTCCCTGGTTATAATATAAGGACCAGCAACGCATAAGTTACTCAGCCTGCCCTTGAAACAGGGCAGATAGATGGGGAGGTAACGGGGAAATGGTGCAACAATACTGTCATGTTTCTCTATGGCCAAATGAATCCGGGTCATAATGCAGAAGAGAGAACTTTTGCAAGTATTTCACATAGAGAGTAGAGGAATTTATTTTTCAATCTGAATATGGAATCGTACAATTCATAGCACTACGCTTTTATTTCTATTAAAAGAAATTCGAACGAAATAGTAATTTTCTTTTAACATGTAGGTGTAAAAATCAAAAGACTTGTCGAATATAAATCTGAAATAATTAGGTTAAAACGCAATCGTACGACACATTCTCTTCACAAATTGAAGACCTAAACACATTTCAAATCAAAATCCAATTATCATTTACTTTTTAAAGTTTCCATGTAGTGAGACCTCACACGAGCTACAAAATATGAAACTACATGTATTGCAGAATTCCACGACAGTAAAATGTCCTGAGAAAGAAATGTGTGAATTATTAAGTCTCTGTCCTGCTGTGAGTATCCGAGATTGCGTTTGCTTACATCTAGTTTAATGGCAGTCTTTGGCTCTACTGATATCTGCAAACAAACATTTTCAAAAGTGTGCTACATTAAAAGTGTGTGTCGCAACAGGACAGGTGAAAATCAGCTTGCTTATCTTTTGAGTCTGTGCGCTTCATCTTTTGCACCAAATATTGAAGACATTCTGGAACGTAAATCGTGCCAAAAGCTATCCTCAGAAACAATGTGGGTTAATCAGGAGTAGAACATGAATGTGTGTGTCTCATCTCAACTTTTTCAGGGTTTTAATGCCAGGTGGCGGCGGTTGGTGTGTTGTGGCAGGAAGGTGAAACGTTTTCTCCCTGGCACGTAACTCGGACTCCCTTGCTTGCAGATTATCCCTTATCTAGTTGCAAGTAGTTTAAGGCTAGCTGGCGTCAGGATTTTTATTTTCTCTACTACGTATAGTAAGCAGAAACATTGTATTCCACCTGAAAATTCTATGTCAAGATTTCTCCGGAATATATACACCCTAAGAAAAAAAAAAGAGAGAGAGAGCAGACTCTGGCAGCGTATATTTGTCCAGGTCCATGTGGTTCATTTCGTTTTCGCGGCCGGTTACAATTGTGTGTGTGTGTGTGTGTGTGTGTGTGTGTGTGTGTGTGTGTGTGTGTGTGTGTGTGTGTGTGTGTGTGTGTGTGTGTGTGTGTGTGTGTGTGTGTGTGTGTGTGTGTGTGTGTGTGTGTGTGTGTGTGTGTGTGTGTGTGTGTGTGTGTGTGTGTGTGTGTGTGTGTGTGTGTGTGTGTGTGTGTGTGTGTGTGTGTGTGTGTGTGTGTGTGTGTGTGTGTGTGTGTGTGTGTGTGTGTGTGTGTGTGTGTGTGTGTGTGTGTGTGTGTGTGTGTGTGTGTGTGTGTGTGTGTGTGTGTGTGTGTGTGTGTGTGTGTGTGTGTGTGTGTGTGTGTGTGTGTGTGTGTGTGTGTGTGTGTGTGTGTGTGTGTGTGTGTGTGTGTGTGTGTGTGTGTGTGTGTGTGTGTGTGTGTGTGTGTGTGTGTGTGTGTGTGTGTGTGTGTGTGTGTGTGTGTGTGTGTGTGTGTGTGTGTGTGTGTGTGTGTGTGTGTGTGTGTGTGTGTGTGTGTGTGTGTGTGTGTGTGTGTGTGTGTGTGTGTGTGTGTGTGTGTGTGTGTGTGTGTGTGTGTGTGTGTGTGTGTGTGTGTGTGTGTGTGTGTGTGTGTGTGTGTGTGTGTGTGTGTGTGTGTGTGTGTGTGTGTGTGTGTGTGTGTGTGTGTGTGTGTGTGTGTGTGTGTGTGTGTGTGTGTGTGTGTGTGTGTGTGTGTGTGTGTGTGTGTGTGTGTGTGTGTGTGTGTGTGTGTGTGTGTGTGTGTGTGTGTGTGTGTGTGTGTGTGTGTGTGTGTGTGTGTGTGTGTGTGTGTGTGTGTGTGTGTGTGTGTGTGTGTGTGTGTGTGTGTGTGTGTGTGTGTGTGTGTGTGTGTGTGTGTGTGTGTGTGTGTGTGTGTGTGTGTGTGTGTGTGTGTGTGTGTGTGTGTGTGTGTGTGTGTGTGTGTGTGTGTGTGTGTGTGTGTGTGTGTGTGTGTGTGTGTGTGTGTGTGTGTGTGTGTGTGTGTGTGTGTGTGTGTGTGTGTGTGTGTGTGTGTGTGTGTGTGTGTGTGTGTGTGTGTGTGTGTGTGTGTGTGTGTGTGTGTGTGTGTGTGTGTGTGTGTGTGTGTGTGTGTGTGTGTGTGTGTGTGTGTGTGTGTGTGTGTGTGTGTGTGTGTGTGTGTGTGTGTGTGTGTGTGTGTGTGTGTGTGTGTGTGTGTGTGTGTGTGTGTGTGTGTGTGTGTGTGTGTGTGTGTGTGTGTGTGTGTGTGTGTGTGTGTGTGTGTGTGTGTGTGTGTGTGTGTGTGTGTGTGTGTGTGTGTGTGTGTGTGTGTGTGTGTGTGTGTGTGTGTGTGTGTGTGTGTGTGTGTGTGTGTGTGTGTGTGTGTGTGTGTGTGTGTGTGTGTGTGTGTGTGTGTGTGTGTGTGTGTGTGTGTGTGTGTGTGTGTGTGTGTGTGTGTGTGTGTGTGTGTGTGTGTGTGTGTGTGTGTGTGTGTGTGTGTGTGTGTGTGTGTGTGTGTGTGTGTGTGTGTGTGTGTGTGTGTGTGTGTGTGTGTGTGTGTGTGTGTGTGTGTGTGTGTGTGTGTGTGTGTGTGTGTGTGTGTGTGTGTGTGTGTGTGTGTGTGTGTGTGTGTGTGTGTGTGTGTGTGTGTGTGTGTGTGTGTGTGTGTGTGTGTGTGTGTGTGTGTGTGTGTGTGTGTGTGTGTGTGTGTGTGTGTGTGTGTGTGTGTGTGTGTGTGTGTGTGTGTGTGTGTGTGTGTGTGTGTGTGTGTGTGTGTGTGTGTGTGTGTGTGTGTGTGTGTGTGTGTGTGTGTGTGTGTGTGTGTGTGTGTGTGTGTGTGTGTGTGTGTGTGTGTGTGTGTGTGTGTGTGTGTGTGTGTGTGTGTGTGTGTGTGTGTGTGTGTGTGTGTGTGTGTGTGTGTGTGTGTGTGTGTGTGTGTGTGTGTGTGTGTGTGTGTGTGTGTGTGTGTGTGTGTGTGTGTGTGTGTGTGTGTGTGTGTGTGTGTGTGTGTGTGTGTGTGTGTGTGTGTGTGTGTGTGTGTGTGTGTGTGTGTGTGTGTGTGTGTGTGTGTGTGTGTGTGTGTGTGTGTGTGTGTGTGTGTGTGTGTGTGTGTGTGTGTGTGTGTGTGTGTGTGTGTGTGTGTGGTGTGTGTGTGTGTGTGTGTGTGTGTGTGTGTGTGTGTGTGTGTGTGTGTGTGTGTGTGTGTGTGTGTGTGTGTGTGTGTGTGTGTGTGTGTGTGTGTGTGTGTGTGTGTGTGTGTGTGTGTGTGTGTGTGTGTGTGTGTGTGTGTGTGTGTGTGTGTGTGTGTGTGTGTGTGTGTGTGTGTGTGTGTGTGTGTGTGTGTGTGTGTGTGTGTGTGTGTGTGTGTGTGTGTGTGTGTGGGGCGGCATAACTTAAAAAAGCACGAAAAGTCGGTTAAAAACCAAAGTTGGTATTTAAACTTATTATCTTTTAAGGATGCGACTCCAAGATATTGAAGGAAATCCCTCCAGGCTAAACTACCCTCTATATGGAAAAATATGCAAAACATTTTATTTTCTCGAAAATGACTAAAGGACTTTGATTTAAATGCCATATGTTAAGATATTTTTGTAACTTGTGTGAATTTTAGAATACCTAAACTTTCATGAAATGAAATATCTTTTTTCATTTTTTATATCTTAGTCGTGCAAAGAGAACGGAATCTCAAAGCTTTAAAAAATTTTACTATCGCCCAAAGCCTACTGTATTCCCATATTCCCCTTGTACCTACCAGGAAATAAGCAATAAAATAAATTTTGCAAATGTTTATCTCAACTAACACGAAGAAGATATAGGAGTAAGAGATTGTAAGAATGGTTAGTACAAGGGTAGAGAAAGTCATGTGAATCAACACATCAGATTTTTTTCTTGTTGGGATCCTTTGAGATCCCTCCTGCTAGCGCACATTGTCGTCCGAATCTGGTCGCCCTTCGTATGTCCCCTTCATCCCTTCCTCTTAGGGATGACAGCGCTGTACTGTTATCGGAGTTCCCTCCAACTCATAACTGCTAACTGTATTCAATATTTTCAATTAGTTTTCCACTCACAAGTCCTCCTGCTTAAAAGCTATTGTTCTTCAGTGCTAACTAGTGGATAGGCTGCGAAACTTATGAAAGCTTCCCTTGTAAAGGGCATGTACACTGGAAGGTGTGCGGCCAGTGGACAAAACTGCCACATGTGGTGCTTTACAATGCTAAATATTATTAATAAACAGAACATTGGCCGTTTATGGATGTAATGAGTGGAATCACAACACTAATGGCTTAAAATTACCGTTTTTTTTTTCCAAAATGGGGCAGCATTGCACATGAATCACCAAGCAAACTATCCTTCTTGCTATCTACAAAATAACTCATTAATTAAAGCTTCTTTCACTTTTGTTGACATTTATTCAGTAAAACATTCCTGAAATAGTAACTCGTATTTATCGATTGATCACAGTTTAAAGGAACCGTGTAAATGTTTCTTTAAATATAACGTAACCACTCCCAACTAAACTATGATGAAAGACTGTGCATCAAATATGATTGTAATATTATATCTACTGCTGTAGAAATTATTCTCAGAATCACTTATTTCTCTATGTAAGTCACGTTAATTGTGATACACATTTTTAGAAATTATCTTATTACTAATTTTTTAGTAAATGCAACGGTGATATTTGAATACAGTAGTCTTTGAGTGGTAATCAGTTCTTTGAACAGCTAATCACTATGTGAATACTTCGAAATTCCCTTCTCTTTGCATGGCCAAGAGATAAATAAGGGAATTAACGTATTCATATTTGAGAAAATTATAAGAATTGTAATACTAGGAAAAAAAAAAAAAAAAAAAACAATGACTAGTATTTCGGAAATGGTTCACTTCACAAATAATTGTATTCCACATGAATTGTGTGTTTTAATGAAATCTTCACTTTTTGTTTAAAAAGATTTCTCTATTTGTTATAGTTTACCAGTTATACGAAAGTAATCTAGAAAATATAGAATACTTCTGCGGACATTGCAGGAAAACTCAAGCTATAAAATTAATTTTGCATGAAAATATATTAAACATATGGTATTTTAATCAAAATAGAGCCAGTTTTGGGAAAACGAAAAATTTCGGAAAATGTTCCATGTAGAAGACAGTCTGGGAAAGGGTTTCGCATCCTGAAGATACTGAATGGAAATAGCTAGTCTGGTATTAAACTAGCTTTTTCCATTTTGAGTTACGCTGTTCACACACAGACACACAGACCTTTTCAAAAAAAAAAAAAATGCCTTTTTTAATTCAAGGTGCCTGAAAACGTATTTTCGGTGGAATTCCCGTATCGAGCTTTTGGGTTGAATAAAATACTCTCTCTACTTTGTAAGTACGTAATATGGAAAGGAAACATATAGATGAAGAGTTTATATATAGGTATTATTTTAGATAATATTTTAATGGTTTTTAATGAAATATGTGAAAAACCTGAAGGGGTAACTATATGTTATGTTGACTTTTTAATAAGTAGATCAAACGTTTTCAAAGACAGCATATAAAATGGACATTTTTAAGAAAGCCCGGTAAATGGTGAAGATTTTGTACATCCTTTAATCTACACCCTCGTCTGAGCGATCAATCTCTTGGGCTACCGTACCAGCTTTCCTACTAATGCCAAATAAAGCTATTTCCGCTAAAAGACTCCATAGAAAGACTACCAGCTTTTCAACATAATGCAGCAGATTGTGTAGAAGCAAGGAAGCACGAGAATATCATTATGAACGGTAAATTGATATCTTGGATGTGCCAGGAATTCATTTGTTGTGCCATGCTTTATGAACATCCACTGTTAAGATATGCAGACCCTCAACTCCTGTCTGACATGAATATTTATACGCTGTGGGAGCAGACTGAACCTGCTCGGCAAATTAATGTTCACTTTAAAAACTCATAAAACCATAGTAAGATATGATAAATGTGTTTACTATCAGTTTAAGTCCTGCAAAAAGGTTTATATCGGTGACAAAGGCACCAGGGTTTAATGAGATTTTTTACTGCTATTGATAAAATATATTTTATTCAGAATTATGAAATTATTAAATATTTTGACTTAATTTCTTAATTTTAGAAAAAGTTAAAGACTTGAAATGTAATTAACTTCTTTGAAGGTTAAGGGTTTGATCTCCGCATAATTTGTTCGGTTTTAAAGATAGAAATGTATTTCTTTCTCATAATATTTTGTGCAATAGATAATGACGCATTCCTCATTGTTTGTGACAAATCCTTTGTCTAACATAGGCATGTGATGTATTTGTTTTTTATAAAAATTCATTTTATTGCAGCACACACCACATAATTACAAAATTCACATGAGTTAAAGAAAAGCAAGAAGGAATCTCAAAATGCGTACTAGAGCATTTAAGCTCTAT
The DNA here is from genome assembly GCA_030765045.1 of Tenodera sinensis. NCBI lineage: Eukaryota > Metazoa > Arthropoda > Insecta > Mantodea > Mantidae > Tenodera > Tenodera sinensis. Next base: position 83,059,680 of record CM060964.1, on the reverse strand, counting down.
AAAGATAAAGAATAAAATAAGGTAATACTTCCTCTTAAGTTCCATATGCGACCACTAACAAATTAAATCTCCTATAAAAGCCTATTGTGTGGAAGAACAAAGAATTGCACTGATTGACCTTATAGTTGGTTAAACTAGAAGCACTGGACTTAAGTAATTACAATATCGTAAGTCGCAATTAAGGTGTGTTATCTCATAGGAATTGAGAGCTCCTCGTGTGGCTTACTGTGGAAAATACGAGTGAGCTGGGAAATTTAATATCTTGTCGGCAGGTTGCCATGTTAGCTTAGTGGTTAGAGCGGCCGGACGGAAATAGAAAGATACATGGTTCTAATCCCAGCTATGCCACCGAATTTTTCTGTCTCATTCCACGCTTTCCAGGACTCATTTTACCGTTTGCAAGGAGCTCCACGGATTTTCTATATAGTCCTTAATGGAATACTCATAACACTAATAGCATGCATGAATTTTCAACCTGTGAAGCCTGTTTCAGAGGAAAGGTTTTTAAAATCAGTAAAATCATTTAGGTGTTACTCTTTTGAACTACTTGAAGAGGTAAATTTTAAATTTGATACTTCACCAGCCCAATCTCAAAACGATCTCTTAAATTTGAATGTTTTGGTTCAGTTTTACACAAGAAACATTCTAAATCAGTTTTAACATTGAGTAAACTAGATTAAATCGTTGCCAGTTCAGACTGATCGCTCTGGAAGTCGCTAAATACAATTTAAGGTGTACACAGTCGATATTAGGCTTCGAAAAACGGGTACTGCTGTGTAAAACGCCTATGACATGGAAATTGGAGTGTGGTGAGCAATAAGTGGTACAAAAATAATAGGAGCCATGTTGTTTTGTTAAGCACCAAAATATGTGCTGCCTATCTGAGAGGTAAGGATTTTAGCGCGCCTCTGCCGACACCATTTCCCATACTAATCTCAGTTCTTTCGTGCAGGAGAGAGCCCGCAAATATATTTAATGTCCGTATACTTTCCTTTGATGGTGCAGTGGCCCAATGGTAAGACTGTTAGACTATCACCTCGGTGGCCCGAGTTCAATCCCAGGGACCTGCATTTGGCATTCGTGATGGAAGAAACGGCGTCTGGGTGGGTTTTCTCCGGGTTCTTCGGTTCCTCCGGCACTCATTCCACCAGTTGCTCCACCACCTTTCGAATCATCCGTTTTGCCTGCATTTCATATCATCCTCCTTCTCACTATCATACCTGGTGCTGGTCAGACCACCCGCTTCCAGATCTTCACTCTGTCCGGTACATAGATTCGTCTGCTCCGCGACAGGCATCTGACCCTAGGCACTGACTAGTCCTAGGGGGTGTAAGTTCTACATAAAGGGAGGGTAATCAGGTAAAGAAGAAGAATGCTTTCTTTTAATCGTGACACATCAATTGATAAATCTGATCTCTAAATAAATAGGAAACTCTGCTTAGATTGTTGATGATAAAAATTGAGCTTAATATTATTAAAATAACTGCTACCGTTTACCTCAATCATTTACTGTTTAGACCTTGTTTCCTTATGTTTCCACAATAAACTACAGTAGCACATATTGTATCCCTCCTATATTTTCCGGTGTGTTATCTGTAATGCGACAAAAAGAAAACGGAAACAAAGAAAAAAAGATTTAAAGGCCCGCTTTACGTGAAGATGAACACAAGAACTGTCTCAAGAAAGGAGTAATGTGGCCATTCATCCCTTATCTTGGACATCTCCCATTTCACATCGTCTCTGCAACCATGTGTGTGAGCGCGCGCGCGCGTGCCCTTGCCCGCAGAAATCTCAACTAAGCTTGAGGAGCGAAAACCGGGGGAATTACATGACCGTGGTGGTCGTATCATTTTATATCTGTTTTTATTATCAGGCCGTAGACAAATTCTGGCTACAAAAGATGCATATGTTTTATGTGATAGTGGAGGAAATCTTAACTTTAGGAGACACCTCTTTTACATACATTTTTATTACCCCATTAAACTCCCTTTCCAGCTGCATATTTTGATACCATCTTAACTTTACTTTTTGTTTATTTCTAGCTTTTTATGGTCCCCCATGCTTTGTGACCTTGCGCTCTTTTATAAAGATTGTTAATTGAGCTCTCAAATGTGTTTTACATGTGGGCAATTGATTTGGTTGTCCAGTTCATCGAGATTAATCACTAACATGAGCCACAGCTTTTCCATGAGCTGAAATTTTAGACAAAATTGTGAACAACTAAAAAAGGTAGTTTCACATAGTAAACCAATATGCATTCTCATCTTAAAGGACACATGTATTTTTCCACTTCCAATCAACTGCAGCTATAAATAGCCAGACATATCGTTTTTAATAGCCACGACCAAATTTAAACCTTTGCTTTCTCGCTGCCAGAATATTTCCGTACACAAAAGCTTCTGTAGGATGCAATTCTTTAGTGATTTATTTAAATATTTTAGAGTGAAAAAATAATAATCTTTGTGCACTAATTAATACTTAGTATAGCAAAACTGATTTAATACATCTTTTTGTAAACTCAGCTGCAATAAAGCTTGATTTTTATATCAATACCTTTAAACCTGTATCGCGTAGAGAATTTTTACTAGAGTAATGAATTTGCACAATAAAAATAATACTTAAACTATCGCACAGTTAGAATTTTTAAACAAGGCAAAACGTTGTTCTGTGTAACAATGTGCATAATTTTCCAAAGCATGTCTTGCATACTGTGGAGTTTCCAAACTTCGCAAGTGTAAAGTAGGCCTGAAGTGGTATGCTTTCTATTTCCTCTCTCCGTATTCTACAGTGCTCTGATCAGTAGGTTTGGCTCTAATTTTATTTTTCTGATACATTTTTTGAACAGTACCATCATCGTCTAAACCACAGTGGTGATAAGAATACTTTAATTACAGCATAACCGATAAGGAGAGCTAGGGACGCTGACAACGTCCCACCCTGCAGTTCTGCACCCCACTTATGAAGCCCGTAGTGCGAAGGGCTGCTGCGCTAGTGTTAGTTATAACTACATAAAGTCTACTTTACAAACTACTATATCCTTACGCCTTCTATATCAAGTTACATTACTTTGTTCAATTTGTAGTAAAACTCGTAATTTACCACACATACTTGTACTGCATGCTGATTGTCTATGTCGGCTATTAATAAAATCATATGGAACTAATGTGTAACAATTCTTTACGTGACGTAATTGTAAGTAGATCAGGTGTCGAGTATTCATACTAGCTTGTTAATTGTAATTCATTTTGAGGACATTGCGTGGATTGTTCTGCCGATTATAAGTAAATCGTTATTGAGTTTAGGAAAACACTGTTATTATTAACCGAGTATATTAGCTGTTCCCTTAGTGATATCTGTAAGCGTGCAAGTAAAGGTTTTGTTTTATAATGAAGTTTAATTTAGGAGAACGTTTTTCTTGTTTAGTCTTCAACACAGTCCTTATTCCACCTGTGATCTGATCTGTCAGAATCTCGTTCTTTCTTCAGCTGGATTCCCGCAACAAAGGGACCATTTTCCTTTAACAGATGTCCACCGAAGAGTAGGTGGGGTTCTGACAATAAAAACTGCCACCGTAGACGGTCTTCATGTGGGTATTTTCATCTCATGTGGTGTCGCTCCTGTAATAAAAGTCTGGAGCTTTCTGTCCAGTGGACTTGCAATTCTGAAGTTGCGCCGTTAGGGACATGTGTCTGCCCCCCAGTTCCGGCCGCGTGGCTCAATTCCAGTGCACTTTTCCGTTCACATGTGATGTATTTTTCACTCCGCGTTCACCTCCCTTGGAAAATTGTTTTTTTGGGGTTAGATGACCGTTTGAAGGAAGGATATTTTATAAGCATCGGAAGTTCGGGCACCTTTCTAAGTTTCCTTTTGTTTTAAGGAAGAGTTTTCTCTTGTTATGAGCTTTAATGCTAATCAGTTACCCTGAGTATATAGTTTCACACACCATAATCTTATGGGACTGTTTTACCAAACTGTTGTATCAGGAAGATTTTACTTATGGTCTACCTACCAACCTACTGACCCACTCCCACCCACCCATCCGCCCAAATGCGTAAAGGGCATTTTAGTTGAATAATTTAAGGAAATGTGATTAAACAATGTAGAGTAAGGTAAGGCAATTTCCAAACATTTTCAAAAAATGTAATAACATATTATAGTCATATAAGATGTACTCTTGGAAATAACTTTCCTCGGTAACAACAAATCTGACAAATATTTTAATAAGGAATCACATTCTTCTGAGTAATGTATTTTTAAAAGAGATAAAGATAATGACAGCTTGCGCAGGTAGGTGAGTTAATATTGCACTACTGGTAAAGTAATTTTGGAACATCATTTCCTCTGCTCCGTATAGTAAAATGTGCTCGTTTTCGCAACCTGGACCTTCACAATATCTATCACACATGTAAATAACTGCACTTGGCATTTGTTATGATAAAGTGTTAAAAAGGAGCACTGTGTTTCTGATGCATATCAACTGGGGACACCGACACAGTGTTTGTGTTTGAGGATGTTACAGGTCATCATTGACGAGAAAAAGTTTCTTAAGTGTGTTGTAAGGAACGCTACTAAATGTTTCTGCTTCGTATAATGTCATATTTTCGAATTTCACTTTCCTGGCTGCAGTCGAATGATCGCAAGTTTCATAAGCTATGTACACTTCTTCACTTCCTTTTTAGGAACCATGTTGACTGAAATTCTGCAAAAGTAATTAAAGTTTAATTTGATATTAAGTTTATAGCTTTAAATATCTTGCTTAACAAATAGTATTATTGCGTAATGGGTTGGTAAACTAGCAACATGGCGTAGCATAAGGTAAGGTAATTTGGCAATAGTATAAAATTAATTTGTTTTTAAGTTTATGTATGGAGAATACTTATCTCAGTAGCATGTTAACCAACCTTGTGCAGGAACACGCAGAGCCGATATAAGAGGAACTTAAACAGCTGAGAAAATCAATGGTCTCACATGTAGACAGATTTTCATAACAAAATGCGCTGGCTTCTTAATGTTCTTGTATGCATATGCATCACAAAACAAATTAACCAATACGTTTATACATTACACACCACATATATTAGTTCGGTGTCAATAAAATGTGCGTAGTATGCTTCAATGTCTTGAAACTAAATTTAAACTGGTTAGGTATGCAATACATTCCATTTCATCAGTAAACTCGACACTAAATGGAAAAATATTTATTCTGTGCATTCAAATGACCGCGAGGGTCTGAAATGCTGAAAAGTTTCATGGAAAGGTGTCATTCTACCTGCTAAGTTTGCTTCATGCTCTTAAAAATATGTTACGAAGTTAGCTATACTGCTGTTGTTTGTAGTGTTTAACGCCCGCGTTTACTATTACGGCACCACAGGCGGTGACACTGATGATACATGGAATGAAGATGGAGCACCGGTGAAATGAGATGGCGGGGGAAACCGGAGAACCCGGAGAAAACCCGCCCAGACGCCGCTTCGTCCACCACAAATACCACATGCGGGTCCCTGGGATCGAACCCGGGCTGCCTAGGTGGTAGGTGAGCGCGCTAAACGCTCGGCCACGGCGCCGCCAGCTATACTGCAAAGATACCTTACTTTACCCTACTTGAATTCGCTTGAGCATTGAACAAACCAGGCTAACAATTTAAACACGTTATTTTTATTTCAGCATGGAGTAAAAATATACGTACCTATAGCGGTACAAAGTTGGTAATGGTCCGAGTGTTATAAATACTTCCAGTGTTACCAACAATGAATTGAAATTTCCACTAATTAACCTATTCAAAAATATATACAGAGAGAGAGAGAGAGAAAGAGAGAGAGAGAGAGAGAGAGAGAAAGAGAGAGAGAAAGAGAGAGAGATTAAAGGTAGAACCTTAGGACAGTGTTATGAAATACGTCTCGGCGAACTCATCTCATGTTCATGATACACGTTAGGATCACAATTGCCTTCCTTCAGCTTACTGGATCCAAGCACGCAACACAACGGTGATATCACATGTTTATTGTTTCGAATATGAGCTTTGCAGTCTTAGCCTATCTCTCAAATCTGCAATGAGCGATAACAAATCAAGTTGTCAAAGCCGTTTATAGTCACTGATTTCTAACTCATTCCCTTCCATAAGTAAGCAAAACAATGCGGGAAAGAAGCCGAAAGACCGTCTATTGTAATGCAAAATGTTGTGAATGAATCAAGTAATTTTGAATAATATTTCCGTAAAATTGCCCAAATAGTTTTAGAATTCACTATAATTCCCACTAGCCACTAGATGCAAAATTCGCCCACTAGACAGGTGCTCAAAAACACCAGATTTAGTGGGAAAACCAGTAACGTGGCAACAGTGAACAGTTCACACAGGTGGGGAAGACACATCATAGCCAATACAAGCGGTGCACGCACGTGCTAGGGGGCTTCAGGCGCTGTTGTGACGTCTTAACTATAGTATAAATGGTAAATGCAAAGTAATGCTCTATTTGTAACACTTGTGTGAGAAATAACTAGTTTTCTGTTGAAATGAACGCCCACATTGTAAAATGTTATTATAGGTTAAAGGTTATACAACGGAGACAGGCGGTTCTGCACTGTAACCTACATATGTAGATCTACAGTGGTTACCAACCCTCCTGGAGGAAGGGATGAACTGAAAGAACCGCAGGGTTGCCGGCAGACAGCCCACAGAGACGCTTAGAAGCTCCTACAATTCTAGGCTCAAAGACCCGTCACACTGCTGGAGTTCGCTAGACAGGTCGTTGAGCGACCCATCGAACATACAGCCCGCTAGTGTCCACAGGGCTTGCTCTTTCATTTGAGCGTACATCTGTCCGGCACCACCATTCACGGCGAAACCTAGATGCACATCTGAGAGTTCAAAACGAAACGGGATGAAACAGAAATTATGGAAAAAACCGTGCAATGAAAAACTAGCCCAACGCTCACTTACCGCCTACGGGAAGCCAAGAAAGTCGAAGGGTAGCAGTGAGTGGTTTACGGTAATGAAACTTGGCAGCTTCTAAATACGATCCTCGCACATTATCGCGGAGAAATCTCTTTCGGTAAAACAGTATTATAACTCTAGCCAACAGTGAAAATTTAACTGCAATAAAATAAATGTTTGTTAACTCTGTCGATCACGCTGATAATGAACACAATAAAAAAACTCGACTTAGCACTCGTTTCCAAGTTAAAGAGGTGCATTTAATTATAATTCCATTTTATTAGCATTCATTGTCATTCTCTTCCCATATAGGCTTCAAAGTCCCACTTATAGTAGACAGAGTTCCAGGCAACAGTAGCTGTGTGTATTTTATTGCTATTTTTATCCTGGGCTCGTAGCAACAAGGGAAGTGAAAGAAGAAGGAAGGAGCAGTGCACGTTTCATTTTAGCGTAGTTTCAGTCTGCTGCTAGCTCTCTTCCAGTCGTGGGCTATAAGAAAAAAAGAAAGATTGGCTTCAGCGTCAATAAATTGAATCAGGATCCCACAATGTTACGCACGAAGCACTTGTCGACTCCAAGAGCATAATTATCCCAGCTCCTCATATAAAATTGGGCCTAATGAAAAATGTTAAGACCATGGACAAAATTCGGGAAGCGTTTTTGTATTTGCACCAGAAATTTCCACGTCTTGGTGAGTAAAACAGTAAACGAGGGGATTATCAGGAGTCCCCAGATACACAAACTTTACATAGATGAGCGTTTAAACATCATCCTATGCAGTGATACAAAGTTAGCCTTGGATGGTTTAGTTCCAGCGTCAACAAGTGTTTTAGGAAAAGACAGCAGAAATCTATAAGGATCTTGTGGCAAATCGTCTGTACTGCTACAATACACTGCAGTGCAACATTTCCTTAAATTTAAATTCCTACTTGAACTTCCTTCTCACAACTGCGCTGTTGTAGGCGACGAGCACGGAGAATGCTTCCACCAGCAATATTTTGGACGTGGAAAAGAGATATCAGGGAAGTGGAGTGTATCACTGTTAGCACATTACTGTTGGACACTAATCAAGTAATCAGCACAACACTACAAACGTCAGACAAAGCGGTTGCACCTTCAATTACCTTCCTCCGAGGGAAGGTCACGCTTATATAGGCAATAAAGTATAGTTATAACTTTGATACAAGAGCTAATCTTACATCTTCACTAACATTTTCGTTATCAGCACACCTGAAAACATAAATATTAGTTGCTTTCACGCGAGTTACAGAGAAAAAAAGTAAACTTTTGTTGGCTAGTGTAATTTTCAGTCTTTATACATCTAGAATCGTCACTTAAGAGGATTCCATTTATGCCGTTTCCAACTCAAATATTGGGAATGCTGAATCTTTATCCACACTTAGATTTGTTTTCGGTTGTTCCTGCTTTAGGGAGTTGCATTAAACGGGAACAGAGATTAAGGTCATTTTCTTTTTTTGTGGAATCCTTAAAACATCCGTGCAAATGGGGATAAGATTCGACGTCATATCGTAAGCGTTCACAAAAGAGGACACCATTTAAGTTCTATCAGCAGTAGCACTGGCTTCCATTAAGTGCTATGAGAGCACGTTGCACCGAGCGCTACGTAGTCTAGCAATTTGAAAAACTGGGTAGGAAGAAGAACGGGCCTCTTCTCGTATTGTATCCTTAAATTTTCTGAAAGCATTCAATAGTTTTAATGTTATTTCTGATTTTCGTAAGTAATGCCACGAGTGAGTGTCAGTTCATATTGAGTGTCAGTTCATACTGAGTGTCAGTTCATATTGAGTGTCAGTTCATATTGAGTGTGAAGGGTGATGTAGCTTCTGAAATGTTATTTTAATGCCCTATTGCAATTACCAATCTCTTAAAAGAAATATATAGCACGAATACATACAGCAGCGTCCCTTGGCACGGCGTACAAGATTCTCATATTGATGCTCCAACTTGTTAAGATTCTGGCAATGTCAGAAGTTGGAGTATCTGCTGTTAATTTATAATTTATTCAATACAAAATTGGTCAACCTGCTTCTAAACATATTTCATGTTGTATTGTACGTTCTGAGGTTTCCCGCTTCGAATTATTTCATCTATTTCAGCATTAGATGTTTCACCGAAGCGAGATTCAGTCATTTTTGACATTTGAATAACGGCGCTGTTGCGCAACTGCAGGAGATTCTCTAACCTGATCATAACATAAGAAAAGCAGAGGTGATAATTGAAATTCAGAGGAGGTGATAATGAAGTGTGATAAATTTTTCGCGAATGGAGGCCGTCATTGGTCGAAATTTGATAATGTCATGCACACGTTTGGTTGATTTCAACCAAGTCACATATGAGTGAAATATTCCTGCCAATGCTAACAAATGCCTAAGACAGTAATTAATGTAACAAATTCATTGTGTCCAAGTTCTCGTACTTCCATTGTCTTCCTTTAGCTTTTCTCTGCCATTTATAACTGATACCTGAATTATCAATCGGTCAGATTTATAGTATAAAATGATAGAGAGATAGATAAATAATTGTATCAAATAATCTCCGTTTACCAAAATTAGTTCATAATGTAGTACAATGTAGTACAATTGTGCTCATTAGCGAACCTCTTAAGTTTCATGATCAGGTAAAGGTATTTAGTTAGGCTAGTATAGTTGCAATGAAATCCAGGAAACAGAACACCATTGGCAATTGGTAGGCATGTTGGATAGAATTTTGAAACTTAAAATGGAAAGTGAAATTCACGGAATTTTAGGAAGTCACAGAAACAGTGACGTTTCGTATACGACTTAGCAGTTTGGATGTTGCAGTATGCGTGGGAACGTCGGTGGGTATTTATGCTTGCAGGTGGGACTGAAGTTAATAAAGGAGCATGTATTTATAAAATGTCCGTCTTTTTTGTGTGCTTACAGTCTTAGAGAAGTGTCACAGAGATCGAGTATCGACATCCCCCCTGCTTAAAGACCGCCGTTTAGCGGTAACTTCAGCGTAACAATTTCTTCAACCAACGGCAACGTACACTTCGCAATATTATTACGGTATTATTTCAGTTAGTATATATAGTTCAATAGTTACCCTTTATAGTGATAGGTTTGTAAACAATTTAATCCTTTAACATCAGAAGGTGCAATTGATTGTTATTAGCTTCCATTAGATTTAAGACCTTAACAGATGTTTTTATCCCCACACACACTAATATATGGAAATAGGTCTCGTAGTCCATCACTGGAGCAGTTGGTTGTAGATAAAGAAAAGAACAAGATTGGAGGCGGCGTCAAAAGTTGACGCACAACTCCCGGGCGTCATAATGCCAAGAGAAAAGGCCTCTCTGCAAAGCAAACTGAAAAGGAAGCACATGTATCATCATCATCATCATCATCATCATCATCATCATCATCATCATCATCATCATCATCATCATCATTATCATCATCATCGCCATCGCCATCATCACCATCACCACCATCACCACCATCACCACCATCATCACCATCATCACCATCACCATCACCATCATCATCGCTATTACTATTATTATTACTATTATTAATATTATCACTAAGAAAATAAAGATAATTGGAAATCTAATTGCTTTACATCAATTTCTATATATTTGAAATGGGGTATCAGCTTCAATTGTTTTATTTTGAAAAATGATGAAGGAAGGCGTCTCTCCGAACGAGTATGACAATAAAAATACATTTTTCCAGCGCTTCAAGCATTTCCCTTGGCAGTAATATGCATTTCTCCCATGCTTTAGGCGTTGTCAAACGAAGTGACAGCTCACAACAGGTGTATTGTACACAGAGTACACAGAGGTTCAGTCTATCATATTAGAATGCAAAATGGAAAACATTTGCAAGAATGGGTGCATTTTATTTTGATTTTATAGCTCTATAGTATTACTTTACCCGACTGTTAATTTTTCCATTTGTATGACATACATGTTTACACAAATTAGCCATGTCGTAGGATAAAAGTTAAATGTTTGGAAACCTAGTGTGATTAGAAGCTATAGAAAACCATCTACTTAATTTTGATCAAATTATGCAGTATACATACTTCATGAATCGCCAGCATTACATTTCAATACAGAAGCCTCAATTAATCCTTCAAAGCTTAATATCTGTCATTATTTTACGTATAATAAGTTTAATAAATGCAACAAAATAATTGTGGGGTTCAAATATCTGCTGTGTAAGCTCAGAGGTTTGTTCTCGTAAAATTATTTAAATATCTGTATTTGTCACGATATATAATGGAATTGTATTAAGCAAAGTTTTTATATCCAAACCAGCAGCAGTGTATCTGAATAACAAATATTGCAAGTATTTTATTTATAATTGTAAATTTGTGTGTACCAGACCCGGGAGAGAAGAATATTTGTGTCGAAAAACTGTTCATTGTCCGGGATATTCCAATTTTTGTATCTTACTTCTTTCATTTTTTGTATGCAAATGATGTTTATTCATAGACGGCCAGTTCCATCTCTATACCGAATAAGTATTGTTTTGTAACATATCAATAAGTATACTTTAGTAAATATACTTCATTATACTGACGATGGATGTAGTTGAGAATACCAAATAATCTTCTACATATACTGGCTTTGTCGTTGAATGAAGTGTATAAATTCTTTATTCTTTTTCAAATACGGCTTTTCTCCTATGGACAGTCATCGATTTTCAATTGATGCAATATCATGGACAGTGTGTGCTTGATCTACTTTTTATTATTCGTCTTCGCAGTATTGGTTAACTACTGTTTTCAATGCCTTCATTTGCCTTAATTTGATTCTCCTGGCTGGTACATTCCAGAATAAATAGAGCTTAGCTGATGGACATGATATGAGAAGTATAATTTGGGAAAAAACTGATTAAAATATATCTAAGGCTAATTTACTATGGTAAACCTCCCAGCATAAACATGAATAATATGAGTAAATATTATGTGAAATGACAGGTGATAAAGGCCGAGGTCTGTGAATTTTACTACTCGTGGAAGGGAATGGGGGTGGGGTTATCCAACGGATACATGAAGATATTGCAGTGCGCACAACGCATGTCTTAACTCCAATATTGTGTTTCATGCCTACAGATCGCTTGCAGTCGTAGTTCCTCACATTCCTCATAAAGTTTAGAGGAACCTTCCTTAGAGGTATCGCAAAAACCCACACCTGTCCCCCAATACATATGTTCAAACTAAGGCTGTCTATAAATATTATTAGCTGTAATCGAATTTTATCTCATTCAATAGGTATTGAACCAGGGGTACCAGTTTTTATAACTACATTCCTTAATATATGGTAACAAGTTGTCCCATGAAAATTGTCATATAGTACGTAGCTTTTGTATTCGCAAAATGAAAAGGACATAAAATAACGCGTGATTGTACTAAATATTTTTCAAAAAATCAACCTTTACCGGTGTCAAAACTCCAATAGTAAATTTTATTACCCACACATTGTGGAACAATGCGAGGCCTCTAGCTACACCTTTGTGGAAGAAGGTTTTGAATATGGGAAAAAGAAACTTAACGTGCCTCAGTGATCCATCATTTACCAGAACAGAGAATGATTTAAATGGCGCAGTACTTTAAAAATGACATTCGTATACATGTCGTAACCGTCTTATAAATTAGATTAAAGCATCGCATATATGTAATTTTAAGTATGTTGCGTAATTTGTACGAAGACCCATAAATCCATTTCTGTTATCAAGAAGACTAAAATAGCACTTTGGTTTCCCGCTAAATATACTATAATTTTGCCACAGGCTCAGCAAACATTAGTTGTGCCAGCTCTGAGCTATGGTCCTTATTTGTTTACGTTACGAAGGAAAAAAAGAAGTTTTATGAATTACATTTACACGTTTTTCAAGAAACGTTGTCAAAAACCTTTGTTTCTTATCCACTAGTTAAACCAGATAATGGTAAAAATGGTCTTATTGGATATTTACTTGAAGGTAGAACGGCAAAAGAATTCATTAGGCATAAGTGATAGTCAAATGTGTTCTTAGATCTGTTCGCTATGTGATGGCTTTCATGTTCCGTTCTCTCTAAATGGCCATGACATAAAAAAGAGAACGCCTTCCTATTTGAGAAGAGCGTAAGTAATTGCAAATTCCAATCAATAACAAGGAATATCTCGGTAATGGTTAGCCACTTCTTGTGCTTCTGCTTTCGCTATTTACCCTCTTTGTATGATGGACTTAAACCCGCAGAACTTACAAATGAACGTCTGTGTTCAGGCATCTGTCGAGGAGCAGAGAGAATATCTATAATTGGTGATCAACCTGATAATTGGTATGAGGGCGAAAAAGAGTATGGTATGGTTTGAAAGAAAAAGTGATGACGGAGAGTTGGTGAAATGAATGACGGGAGAAAACCCGCCCAAACGCCGCTTTGTCGGCACAAATCCCACATGCGGTTACCAGAGATGGAACTTCTTGTTGAGAGACCACGGCGCCGCCAAAATAATTAGCTTCAAGAAGTAATTATATACGAGGGCGAATCAAAAAGTAAGCTACGCTCGCTCACCGCGAGAGCACGCTGTGTGTCGTGACCGTGGCCAATGCGTAGCAAGCTACAGTGACTGCTGACACGTCCGATAGGAAGGGTTGTGTGTGAAGAGTGGACTGGGTTCAATGGCGCGTCAACTAGATATTCACTGCAAACTGGAGGTGCGTGCATCGATCACACTTCTATGGGCTAAACGGCCTAATTTTATTGCACAGACATTCATCATGAAATCACTGCTGTATATGGTAAGCATGCAATTTCTCGCCCCGATATTTTAAAGTGGTATACTTGTACGCAATTTACGACGGACGCACGGATCTCATTGACAAATATCGCGGAGGCAGGCCCGCAACGTCCAGTATCGTTGGAAATGTTGACCTTATGGATGTAATCATTGGAGAGAATCGGCGCATAACACTGCTGGAATTTGTCAGGATGCTGAACATTTCGTATGGGAGTGTGTTCTCCATTGTTCACCAGCACCTTTGATTTCGTAAACTCTATTCCAGATGGCGCCCACGGCTACTCACCGATGTTAACAAGGAACAACGTTTCTAATCATCGCTGGCATTTTTGCAAGGGTATTCTGTGGAGGGCAACGAGCTTCTGGGACGAATCATCACAGGGGATGAAACGCAGCTTCATCCCCAAACAAAGAGAACGTCAGTGGAATGGGTGCACACCACACCACATCACCACAAATAAAGAAGGCCCAACTTCAGTAGCAAAGGTAATGGCGACAGTGTTCTTTGAGATGGGAGATGTGATACACGTGGATTTTATGCCGAAAGGCACAACAATCAACTCTGCTTCGTATTCCCAAACTTGAACTGATTGGGTAAGGCAATTAAATAAAAGCGGCGGGGTAAACTGAGCGCCGGAGTGATTTTGTTGCATGATAACGCAACAGCTCACATGGCCCGCCAAACGTCAGAGCTATTGCAGTGACTTAAGTGGGAGGTATGTCAACATCCTCCATAGAATTCAGACTTAGCACCATGAAATTACCATGTGTTCGGTAAGATGAAAAAGGATATCGATGAACAATGAGAAGGTGAAAACAGGTGTATCCAGGTGGCTGCATAGCACTGCAGGTGACTTCTACGCATCAGGAGTCGAAAAGTTGGTTGACCGATCCGATAAATGCTTACAGTCTCTTGGGGACTATGTGGAAAAGTGAACTTACGTTATGTGTTGTCATAGACGTGTTACCTATGTGTATGTGGTTTAATAGATGGTTATAACTTGGAAGTGTAACTTACTTTTTGATTTTATATGTATTATTTGACATAAATTGTGTGCTTTAATGAGATCAACGATCTCTTATATTAAGGTTTTGTCTATCTGTTACAGTTTACTATGTCCTGCAAAACATTCAAAAGGAAAATCACTTTGGAGGTGATTCCCAAAAAGTTCAGAACATACATTTCAATTGTTATGAACATATATTAAACCTATTGTACCCTAATACAATTTGTTACAGTCAGGTTTGTGGAATCAACATTTAGAACATTTTTCTATGTAAAGGGTAGCATGGGGTGGGAGGTCTTCTTGTAAATTTTTACGTCGCATCCTTATAAGATACTAAACCAAGTTTGGTAATTGGTATTTAAGTCACTTTTTGTTTCTGAGTTATACAGAGGCTCAAACACACTTTTTAAAAAAAGTGGGGTCAGTGAGCCTCAAAGCATATATTTTCGGTGAAATCTTGGCATGGATTTTTTGATTAAAATTAAATACCTCCCCTACTTATACGCGGTAGAGAAATTACTAAACAGCATATGTATCAATTTTTCATAGCAATAATGTAATAAGGTGTTAAACGTATTTTTCTCGGTTTCTACACCTCTGTCTACAAACCCAGGAAATAAATACATTCATTAAGCTTGACGCCTTCCCTGAAAGCATAAGTTTATACGCAATAAGGTTGTACATTAATTAAAGACCAAATTTGTATCCTTGAGTAAGTTAACCTACGTAAACTCTTAAAATAAATGGCACATTCTCAACTAAAGAGCTTCCTGATAATACTGCAGACGTTCTCTATTTTAGCCACACAATTTCTCTAGTTGATACAGCTCAGCTTGACTTAGTCGCAACATTTGTGTCTCAACGGCGTGAGAGTGCCAAACAATGCATACGTCAAGAGCGCAGCCATCTTAGTGGCACTTTGTATGCCAGGGGGTTAATGGCATAGCGGAACCACTGAAGCCGGATCTTAGTCAATTCGTAACATGGTCGGAATTGTTTAACCCATCTAAGAATACTTCATGAGAAGCGGAGTGTTTTACGTTGTTATTCCTCCGGTGAGGTGTTTAGAATATTTGCAGCAATTCTCGAGCAAAGCTTGAAGGTTTTCGTGCTTTTAACGCATATTTTATACTGAACTTCGGCAATGTGAAACCATGGGCTCAAATAGCGGGGGTAAGATAACAAGCCGTTTTCTTAATTCATCTCAAACATGACGGTTCTTGTTATGGTCGTATTGCTGATGTATTGCTTTTCTGAATCTAAGTCTAACCCAGTTCTTATAGAACAAAAGCATTACGTTAAGTTGTAATACATTTTCTGAATCTAATGCTAATTTCAGCCTTCTTGGGAAGAGTTCTTCTGCATATCTACTTCTTTTCAGTTATTCCATTTATATGCTGCTTTTGACATCGGAGATCATATTGGCGGCATTGCCTTTGGAACAGTTGCTCATTCGCAATTGCCTTTATGTATACGTTGGAATTTCTGTATAAACATTAAATTCACACACACACACACACACACACACACACACACACACACACACACACACACACACACACACACACACACACACATTTACATTTTAACTCGTAACCCAGACTCGTAGAGAAGATGGAAAGAAATCCTGTCTAAAGTAAAAAACCCCATCCTCCATCTCGGAATTGAACCTGGGACTCTGGATTTGGGAACTTGCGTCCTAACCACTAGACATCACAGGCAGTCATTTGGATCTTGTAGACATTATTGTCGTACCACCCAGTTATTTTCTCCTATCCCAGAACCTACTTCTAGCTTGATTCTACGAGGATTATGTTTTAAATGAAAATAAGAATTCATTGGCATCAAATGTGAGGTTGAGTTCTTATATTTTTATTTTACGACATAATTATCTTAATATAGGCTAGCCTTCGGATCATTAATTTGTCTAATTATTTAAACTTACTGATCAATACCTACCAGAAGTAAGTAATTTCTTTGTTCATCAGCCTTGGGTGGATGAAGAGTGACGCACGACAATACAAATTATGCATTAGTGGTCAAAGGGAATAATAAACGAGAGAGAGACAATAAGTAATATTCCAACAGTTGAAGACACGAGAACTGCGAACTTCAAAACGGTAGAGAAGTCAACGTAATGAGAACTCCAAAGAATAATGAATGATACTTTATAAGTGTCACTTAACTAAAAAGGAGTTGTCTTAGTTGTTCCTAAGAGTGAAACGTTCTGTTTGAATCGCTCATTCACTTATTTCTCTTCACTAGACTTGCAAGTGTCTCATATCTGATCAACCGAGATCGCCTCTCGAAGGTCATGAATCAGATGAGAGAAGTTCAGGTGTGTTAGAGTGCAACGCCATGGTTATCAAGCTAGCGTTTCTCCTGGTAAGCCAAATATCAATATTTCGAATTTTACACGTAACGCTGACTTCGTGTTTAATCCCTGAATATCCCGTATTTTATCTCTTAATACCCCGTATTTTAACCGCTCCTACTCACTTTTATTGGCATCCTTAATCTCGCCTGTTAGGAAGCCGGTCGGAAAGCCCACAAATGAATTTTATAGGTATCTTCTATTGACAGCAGTAATGCTTTGTTAGATATAAAACGAATTAAATTATTTTTATTTATTTACTAATTTATGCTAAGTAAGTTGCATTTGAATATGACATTGAGTTGAGAAGGGAAATTAGTTACAAGTGAGAGTAGCTGGGCAATTGTGTTTTCTGGTGACCTCAGTCAAATAGAAATACATTAGATCAAGACAGCTTGTAGCTGTGGTATTCAGCCGATTAGAAACGTTTTCAAAAACCTGGGACAACTTGAATCTTACACTTTTGTCACATGAAACATCAGCATTCAACTTCCGCTTGCGGGAACGTCATCAGCGGAATTCCGGTCGATTAATTCAAAACAACTTGCAATGTAAACCTTACGGCCGAAATTGACAAAACATTTCAAACCCACTCATCAGTCACCAACAAATGCCTGTTGGACTGTTGAGAGAACAGAAGGCACAGATGTTTTGATGCTTCCGTTCAATTTCAGGTAATTTTAAGATACTGAACTACCTGATAGTGGAACTGAAGTAATCTTGAACATAGGCTTTGATCAAAATTGCTTTAAAGCTGTTTATTTTTATAATAGAAAGTTAAAACTAAACCCTTGTTATCTATCAAATGCAAATAAAATGCTTTTGGAAGCCACGCAATTCTATAATTATAAACTTATGAATTGTGAGTTGTAAACTTTATCTCAAGTAAACCGTAGTATTGAAACAGTGGTAGTCATAGTTACTTTAACCTAATACAGGAAAAACATTTTTATTTTCTCTATCATAGTCTTCTATTGCTTATCACCAACATTATCCCAGTTGTAGGCTAATAGAGATTGGGAATCGGTTATGTAAATTGATAATCAATAAAGACTAAGAAGGATTAAGAAAGTTCGCTACATTTTAAGACTTCAGTTAAGTAAGTCAAATAAATATAATTCCTAATAAATTGCACAAAAACAGTTAATTAAACATATATTTTGTTGCTTAACAGCGCTACCAATTGCCACTCATATCAGCGTCGTCGGTGTGCCGGAATTTCATCCGGCAGGAGTTCTTTTACATTCCAGTAAATCTACTGACATAGAACTGTTGTTTTAAGCACACTTAAAAACCATCGATTGAGGTCGGATTTGAACCCGCGACCGTGGGATCAGTAGGCCAGCTTCTGATCAACTGAGCCACCCAGACCAATAACGTTTAACTTAGTATATAGTATGTAGTTTGCATCCCTTGATTAACTTTAAATAAAAAAAAAAATGAATTAAATTCATATCTAAGAAAAACAACACACATTAATATGCTAGGTCATTGTTTATCTTTACTCATGTCACCCTAAGAGGTGTTTTGCCTCGCTCTGATAAAGACGTTCCTCTTAATACTCACAGACCATTCTCACATATGAACTTTGGGGAGTTCCATTGTACTAAAGTTATTCTATATTCTCTGCAAGTAATCAAGTGCAAACATTTTGGGTTGCGTGCGTTGTCAACTTTGGAATTACCACATAAATGATATTGCTTATTAACAAATATATTTTAAACCAAGCTGATCTAATTGCAATATTTCCGACCTCCAGTCTATTATTTTTCACCTTTACACCCAGGCTATGCTTCAGTTCAATTAAAATAATGAATGTAGCCTTTTGTGGTGATGTCGGTGGGTAACTGTTAGTTTTGAAATGCTTTCATTCAATGTTCTCTCCTTTTCTTCCGTTTTCTTCCACAAAATTGAAGTGCTTCTGTTGGCTATTCGACTCCATTCATACTTCCAACATCGATGTTCACATTGACTAACTTAATAAATTGGTTTTGTGCTTTTTGTTCGACACCCTTCCAAAGAACTTTTAACGTTTCAGAAGCATATCATGAACAGTGTTATCATGAACATTTCTGCCATCATTATTTTGTTATTCAAATAAAGATGTCTAAACTTATTTCTTCCATGGTGTCATAGAATATTCGTAGAATAGAATACTCTATAAGAAATCTTCTTGTCCTCCTATAAAAAATTATTGCCACAGTTAACATACTCTTTTTAAGTCTGATATAAAATTGAAGATATACTTTAAAAGTACTAATTTTGTAGGAATAAGTGAGAGAGTAATGGAATACGCAAAAGCATGAGCCAGAGAACATAACGTGTTCCCATTCAGGATTAAGGGACACGGGGTGTGAAATTTTGCTGAAAATTGGTCAAAAAGTCGAAAATTGTTTTTGTATTAAAATGTTCCTGGAACTCCTGCGCATTTGGATCAACTAACATGTTTAATATCCCCCACTCCACGTGGTCATTGCGGCCCTTTTAACCAGTGCTCTTCCCTTAACGTACACAGTATGCTTCTATATGAGAGCCTGTTTTTCACAAAACTACATTTCTGCATATTCCAAATGTAGGTCGCGCCTGAGGTTTGCTTCAAATTCAATGAAAATTTCCAAAAGTATTCATAAATAGCAGCTAAACAATTCTATGATTCAATATTTATGTTATCATTAACATGAATTCCAAACACATCTTTTTTGTCTAAAAAAAATCCATAATTTTTAAGATTAAATTTTCTTTGTTATTAAAAAAATGTGTACAGCATAATCAGTAAACTTATTTGAAATATCTCTTCGTACAATTGTTACCAATGTTTTAGAGTACCAGTTCTGCTAATATAAACCAATTTTGAAAAGTCAGTTGACACGTGTTACATTTTGAAAATGTGCCTATTAAATTCATAAAATAGTTTATATATCATAAACGAATCACCCAATTTTAATGAGATTTGGTGTATATCCTATCCTCATATAACTACAAATACAGCAAAAATTTCAAAAAAATCTATCAAGAAATGTGGAACTTTCAAATTTCACTCCTAGGGTCCCAAAGCATTCCTTAAAGAGGGATATTGAAATTGAAGCTCAATAAACTATAGGTAAGTACTGAGGCAGCAAGTTAGGATATCGTGATAGAAGTGTCATCAGGTTTGTTGAAATCAGCTTACCAAGAGAAGAAATACTTTTTATCAGATTAATGTACTTCTATGAACTGAAATAAATATAATGTAGGTTCACTTTGCCGATTTAGGGAGTTTCTTGTTCTGCGCGACAGAGCATAGCGTAAGTTCCCAAGCTGACATGACAGATTACAGTTAAATTTTAGACAGCTTTTCTGTGTACTCTGTATGGCGTATAGTACGTAGGCAAAGGGCCAAGGCTCACTTCGGCCACATAATGGTAGTATCAGATGTGCACTCTGAATGAACTGAAAACTAGAATGCAATACTGTTTCCATAGGTAGTACTGATGCTGATAAAAATACGTTTTCTTCTTTTTTATCTGATTACCCTCCCCACATAGAGGATTGACACCCCCTAGGATTTACAAGCCTGTACTTATAATATATTTTCTGTTAGAATAAAGTGGTGTATTCCTCCACGCTTTGCTATGAGCTCCACTCTAGTACGCTATTGGTTAACACAATATCTGCCCGTGCGCATGTAAAAAAACAATATTAATGTTGCCACTGCCCAATTTACCTCGTTCAGATAACCTGAATTTAACTGATCTCTTTATTGCTACATAAACCATTGCATTATTGAACATATGAGAGTCATTGTTATTTCAGTAACAACATGTATGACATTGTAAGGATTCTTAAATCTCAGCTAAGATAACACTTAAAATTTTTTCCATTCATTGTTTGGAATGCGCTCCGCTCTTACT
This sequence comes from Tenodera sinensis, assembly GCA_030765045.1. Lineage (NCBI taxonomy): Eukaryota > Metazoa > Arthropoda > Insecta > Mantodea > Mantidae > Tenodera > Tenodera sinensis. The sequence continues at coordinate 83,038,703 of CM060964.1, read as the reverse complement.
GGATGGTAAGAGGCATTATCCATTATCACGCTTTACCAGATCTTTATAGCCACCGTAGGATATTTCACCGAAACGTTATTGAATATATTCAACATGAAAACTTTTTCACCGTTCCTTAAAGGCCTTCCTCGCAGGTGTTAAAAATACATTTCTACCGATCTTGCTTCTATTTTGCACGCCAAGATGGTGTTGACGCAACAGGCAAACCCTACGGCTGTTTTGTCACAATTACAGTTAGAGGGGCTCAATTTACCTACCCTGAAAGTTTAGGAGGGACTTAATTTACCTACCATAAATTTTTAGAACGGACTCAATTTAGTTTGTAATATTCGAAACGGACGCAGTTTACCATCACCGGATGATAAATGCAGGCGAAATGATGGCTGGAAAGCTGATGATGGGCCAGTTGGTGGCCTGAGTGGCGGGGAAACCCGAGAACTCGGAGAAAACCCGCTCAGTCGTCGCTTCGTCCGTCACGAATAACGTATGCGGGTCCCAGGGATCGCACCCGGGCCACCTTGGTGGTTGGTGAACAGTCTAAACGTTTGGCCACGGCGCTGCCTAGAAATAGAATAACATTAATTAAAATATTGCCTTTATCAAATCTTTTAAATTCAATTTGGCGAAGAGAGTATTTTGGAGCACAAAGGTATATCTTGTTTTAACTCTCGTGATTTTATGGTTGTGAAAAGTATATAAATAAGATTACAATAGATACAACCAAAACACCTGATTTATTAGGAATAGAAATTAAAATAACATGAGAAAATAAGGACTGCCATTGTGGTTGAATTTGGTGTATTACCGTCTTTGTGCCTACTCTGTTGGAGGTTTTGAGCAAAGTGTTCAAATTCTTCAGAAATGCAAATATATAAACATGTTATCTCCCCCTACCTAGTCTCTCTCTCTCTCTCTCTTCTCTCTCTCTCTATATATATTAGAGAAAAAGACAACAGTGAGTGCGAATTGACGCATGTAAGAATATGGTTAAACATCGATCAATCGTAAAGTCAAGTTATCAATATATTCTCGCTGATGACCAAGTAGTTAGATCTCCTTAAACCTACATCTACATCAGTATACATCAGTGTTTTATCACATGCTTTCCATATCTTATTCCAAATCTACCGACTTCAATCAGTGAAATAAAGTGTGTCATTGCGTATACCAATTGGATACTGTATAGAGTGAAGGCTTCTAAGGTTCACCCCGCCGGTTATTTCGTCCCCCACTAGAAATGCTATGGGTGTCATTTAACAGAAATTTTAGTTTTAAATATAAATTATTTAGGGATTTATTATACTGCGACGCGCGGTGCGGCGCACAACATAGAACGCTAGGGGCTATGTTACTTCGTACTGCATACCAGGCCGGCGAGAACACAAAGGCGCTCAAAGTCAGGCTGTCTCGCGCGACTTTTTGTGTATACGTGACTAACAATGAGCGCAGCACTTAATAAAGGATTTCTGGAACCTTCGAGAGGCACCCCGCGGTCGGCGTGCTTGTAGAAGTTCCTGAAAGGACCGTGTTAGGCCATCCCTGCTACATAAGGAGGCGAGGAAATAGCAGAGAAGAGAGTTACACACATAAGTCAGCCAGTATCCCAGTGAGTGTAACACAGCTCTCTCTCTTTCTCTGTGTGTGTGTGCGTGCGTGCGTGTGTGTATGTGTGTGTGTGTGTGTGTGTGTGTGTGTGTGTGTGTGTGTGTGTGTGTGTGTGTGGTACTGTCCTGAAACGAGTGTCGCGTCAAAGTGAAGGAGTTTTAACGAGTGGCAAGTGATTGTATGGTCGGAGTTAGTGTATGGGGGATAGAAAAAAACTATTTTGTTGTTTAACGACGCTGTCAATTGCCAGGATCACATCAGCGTCACCGGTGTGCCGGAATTTTGTCCCGCAGGAGTTCTTTTACATGCCAGTAAATCTACTGACATGGAGCTGTCGTTTTTAAGCACACTTAAAAACCATCGGCCTGGGCCGGATTTGAACCCGCGACCTTGGGATCAGTATGGGGGATAGAGGAAGTGAATAAACATAGTGAAAAGACTGAGTCAAGTCTACGAGAAGAAAGCAGCTGTGAGTTGCAATATCACGTAAAACTGTATACAGAAGTAGAAGAGATCTATATTTCTGTGCAAAAGTAACAGAAAAGCAACTGGACTATTTGTCATTTTGTCACAATAGCCTGCATGGATATTATGTACTCGCAAGTTCATAATCTCTGATTAAAGTAGAGGAAAATATATACCTATTTATGCGGCGTCCTGTCAGTGATGGAGACAATGACGTAACTGAAAATGTGGTTTTTGGTCTACCTTTCCGCTTTTAAACGAATACACACTTTTATTACAGAGATGATTGATTCAAAAAATGAAAGCTCCCTCGAAAGAACGCACTGAATCGTGACTACCCACACCCAGAACCACTGTGAAAAGAACGTGTCCTGTATTATAACGGTGTTATCGACATCATTTCCGTGTGAATGTGATGGTTCCGAGCGGTCAAACGCTGAAATTGAATTTGTACCCTATTCATCTTGCAACATCTGAAAAGTGTTTTCTGGTTACACGATAATCATTTCCGCTGCATCACCTAGTAACTGAATAATTGGTTGTGATTGTCTCTTACTGGTTTCAAAGCAAACATGTCAATTTAGTGATCAATTCTGAAATTAAGTTTACGGAGACCGCTTTATAATGTTCACTGTGTAGCACAAAGGTAATTGAGCTGGATATTGTAACACAGGTCCTTCACTACTGTGGATTTTACGTTGTATATTCAGATGTGTGTCTACCACTGTCATTTCGTATCGATTTACTCTTGACTAATGATGAACATCTTAGCAGGGATTTAACTCTAGAGAGAAGCAGGTGTCGGGTAAGCTGCAGACGTAGGTGTTGGTAGAATCAAAGCTGAGACACCCCCCTGGAAGTTAATTAAATTAATACTGATGCTTTGGGCTTTGTGTTCTGCTTACCGGAATACAACCTGTACTCATGTCTTAAGCTTGATCTTAGCTAAATAAGAATTACACTGTACACTTTAACAGGGTGTATCAGAATTATTGACTGATAAGCTTGATAATTTTATAAGGAATTTAATTTGCTCATATTATGTGCATTTATTGACTAAGAAAAGGCATTTGAAGGAGTGGATATCCCTATTTTGCGGCGTATATTAAGAAGTAAAGAAATACCATCCCACATGATAAGAGTAATACAAAATCTATATGTAAATAACAATACAACTAAAACGTTGTGGGAGAAATACATCAAGGAGTTCGACAGGGGAGTCCTTTGTTACCTCCTCTTGTTTACTTTTACATGGGCGAAGCCATAAGAATATGGCTAAATGAATTATGAACACATTTTAAAATAAAGTAAGTAAATTGCACTGCCATTTTATTTGCTGATGATCATGCGGTAATTAGTGAGAACGAAAATGCTTTACAACAGACAATCTTCAAATTAAGTCAAGTTACATGCGAGTTTTAACCTGAATAATCCTTTGGAAAAACAAAAGCAGTGATACTTATTGGACCTCCACCATAAAGAGTCACGTTGGTGTTAGGTAACAAAATAATGGAACAGGTTAACACTTTAAATATTTAGGCTGTTTAGTAACACATAGGAAAACGTGTGAAATTGAGAAAAACGATAAATAAATGTAATTATTTCTGTGGTACAGTACACAGAACACTGGGAAAAAAGTGAGAAAAGAACAATTTCTTACCTATTATAAATTGATGGCAGTTACTGCTTCATCATATGGCCGTGAATCTTGGGTTTTAAGGGAACACCGAAGTGATATTTTAGCCTGTTCGGTCAAAAAGTAGATTTTTGGACTTTTATTGCAAAAGATGCACCATACCTTAAAGAACGTGTCTGCGAAGTTTCAATCCCCTAGGGAGGGTGAACGCACATCTTTGTACGCCATTTTTAAAGTGGTGCGCCTCTGCCTTTTAAATGTGCATTCCCGCATCTTCCATTTCAACTTTAACTCAATTTTCTCGGAAACGATTTCTTTGTTACTTTCTCATATTCAAAATGTGCCTTCTCCTAAAAAAATCTAGCTAGAGATCTAAAACCTCTGTCCAATATAGCTCAGAATATGCGTAATAAAATACTTGTTTGGAGTTTTGAAATTGCATATACCCTTTCTTAAAAACATTTAAGATAATAATGCACTGTCTATACCACACTTGTACACTTTGCGGTATAAATAAAGTTTTAAGAAAAACTATTCACTACATGAAAATTTACTTTCTTTAGTTTGTTACAAAGGTAATGATAAATACAATTTTAAAATATCAGCTCTGTTCAATATATATTTGATGAGAGAAATTTTGGTTCTACCCAATAAAATTGATATAAATTAATATATCAGAAATGGGATTAGATATTGTAATGAAATTTGTCACACACATTTCTTTAGTTACTAGTAATGCAGGTGCAGAAATTGACTCTCTAACTTCAATATTTTAGAAAATTACCTTTTTCAGTTCGGTGTACAGTTAACAAAAAAATTGGAGAAACGAATATAAGCAAGTGAGATGTAATTCCATGGATACGTCGCCGGATATACATTGTTAGACAAAATAATAAATGAAGAAATTAGAAAAGAACTAAAAATATACAGCATTACACAGTACATAAAGGGATACCAGCAAAATTGGAAAGATCATATAAATAACATACTAGTCACACGAATTACAAGAGCACTCATGAACAATAATCCGATAGGAGGAGGTCAATGGGCAGACCAGTAAGACGATGGTGAGAACAATTGAAGAAGAAGAAGAAGAAGAAGAAGAAGAAGAATAAGAAGAAGTAGAAGCTATATGTGGAATATAGATAAATAATTTCAATAGACAATTGCCATATCGTATGATTAATCCATACTTTATGAAGCGCAAGTTACAGTTTTTTTAAGAAATATGAAGTTATTAGCAAGCAAATGGTATGTTGGAGAAGCAATTAGGATGAAGGGAAATTAGGTGGAATTGTTATCGGACCTTTTAGTGCAGCGATGTCCAACGTTTGCGAAAGAGGGGAGGTTGATTTACTTCTAGTATACGCGTTAAGGTATGGATTCCTGGTCACGTAGGTTTACCGGGGAATGAAATGGCGGATTTGGCTGTAAGGGCAGCAACCACAGAACCCAGTATTACCATCTCTCGTATTACTGCGGAAGACTTTAGGCTTGAAGTGCGGAGAGCGGTGCTGTCGTGCTGGCACGAAGAGTGGAGAGCTCTCCGCGGTAATGAGCTTAGAAAAGTGAAAGAACTTCGATAAACTGGGTAACTTCCTCTCGCATATCTCGTCGTGAGGAGGTTAACTTGGCTCGGTTGCGAATCGGCCACTGCAATTTTTCACAGTCACCTATTTAAATGGGACCCTGTTCCTCTTTGTCCGCTGTGCGACAACCTTTTGTCAGTCCTCACATGCTGCTAGTGTTCCTCTCTAGCGCACCTTCCAGACTCTCTGCAGGAACATTTGCTCTAGTTATCAATCCTAACTTCTGTTGCAATATCGGACACTTTAAAAATATCTGTGTATGCCATCCCTACTTATTCACTAACCATTTTACCAACCTTCTCAGCCGTCGCCTACATAGCAGGGAGGGATTGTGTGTAGCGTTTTGCCTTTGTTGTTCGACCAAGCAATGGTGTATATTAGGAACCCTAGGACTAAAGTTTTAGGTAAAAATGAGCTGTTGTGTTTTTTAAGTATATAATTATTCTATTTTTAAAAGTCCAGTCACATGTTTAAGTTACCCATGCGCTTCATTTTAATCAAACTGAGGTGCACCAAACTGGTGTATTTTTCTATCTTTCTTTTCAGTTTTGTTTTTTGTATGAAGTTTATTCCTCAGTTTTGTTATTATTTATATGTAAATTTGCATACATATTCTCAAATGTGTTATCTAAGATTTAAATATGATTACTTTATTCACTGGCTCATAAAAACAATTTATGTTGAAAAGAAAGGACATCTTAACAGTAACAGCTTCATAAAAACAACTGTATTTCTTTGTAAGTTATAACATAAACTTCAATCAATTTATTTTCATTTTAAGTATCAGGAAATGTGATTAGTGTACTTTTCTGAAAAAAACAATGTGAAGCTACTTTTAAAATAAAAATGATTTTTTTTTCACTTATTAAAAGTGTGTAATTCTACTATCTGAGAAACCATTTGAGCTAAAGCATTGAGCTTTTGCATAGTTATTTCTTTATTTAGTCATATGAAGTGTGCTAAACAGGTGTAAAATTGAAAAGGTTAGAAAATTCATTCCCAGTGTCCCTTAAATGCGGACACTATGTCAGCAGATATTGTGGAGGTGAATCGAGGAAGAATTTTGGGCATGTGGGTGGCCAAATTGCTCCAAGTTATATATTTATATGCGTATAATCTAGAACTGTGCATGTAAAAACACGCTACTGCATACACGAAAATGTAAACTGATATACACACCTCCTTCTTTATATACATAAAACTACGTGTTAAGGCCAGTAGAGTGCCTCCTAAAGCCGCGGCGACGGCATTAATATAAGCGAGTGTAATGTACAGGTATGGTTGCTGGAAGTAGGTTGGTGAAGGGAAACCAATATTAAAATCACCCCTATCAATTAGAACTTCAAGAAATTCTAATAATACCTTTATTTAAAAGTATTATTTTTAAAGAATAAATCAAAGTATACGCTTTGATGTAACTATGTCATTTGTCCTGCGGCTTGGTGTAGTGGGTCAGAACTTAGTGCTTCGGTTCCTAGCCACTCAAACTAAAGCTATTATAGGCAGTTATCTTTAGGTCACGTAAAACAGTATCCCGTCTGGGGGAAGATTAGTGCTGACTGCATCTTCTCTCCGCGTTTGTCTGATGATTGTTCCCTTCTACGATGCATATGTGGGCATAAAACTGACAATGTGTGTCAGTTCCAACTGCGTTGTCGTGCCACAGATTATATATATTATAAAGCATTTTGTCTGAACTTTTCATGAACTTCTCTGGATTTATCGAAGTATACATATCGTAGGCTATCTTAAGTCAATAAAGTGGTCTTTGTAGGTACAAAAAAGACGGAACTTAAAAATGGTACAAAATATCTGCAGCCTTCAGGCGCAGCAGCAATCTTAGTACAAGATGAAGCGTTAAAAGTATTTCCAGATTTAGTGCAGTTAAGCATTTTTAAACTTAAAAAAATCAAACAAAGGCGTCAGGAGAAGACAATTTCTATTACGATGGCTTCTTTTTAATGTACAGTATTATTATCATAGTTAATTTTTAAATTATTACTTAAACACGACTTGCATTCTTCTGTTTTAACCTTGAGCTTAGTGACTAAAATTTATACAGTAAATGTATGTTTATAACCTCAAACTAAAGTTATGTTTTATTGCTTTTAGTATCACAATGACTATTCTGCTTCAGTATTTCTTTGAGGTTAGCTGTTCGGTGGTTCTCCTACAGTGCGTATCTCTCCTAAATAATGAAAGTACGTCCTTCTAGTCCAAGCCATGCATTCCTGATATGCCCTTTCTTCATAAGTTAGGTCTATATGCCTCTTCACCCAAATAGAGAAGGTATAATTTTACAATCCGATTCGATTTCCTATTGGTTGGTGTCTGTTGGCCTTCTTTTGACAACCTCAAACCTCATTCCAGTTCAGCTGGCCAAAACTTAGGAGACAGGTTTCCACAGTAAGCCTTCTGTAGCTTGCTGCATAGTCTGGGAGTTTATCTACCATCTTCCCCTCATACACTATGAGCCAGTCTGCTCTTCCGCGTGCTTGCTATTGTACAGGAGAGCTGAACCTCATGTCTTTGAAAGGAAAATCCTCGCACGCTGCTGCAGCTGAGATACAGCATAGAACACAGAATTGCAACATTTTCACATTTCTCGCTATGTGCACTGCAACTTGTTTGACATGGGAAGGACAAAATTCACAGACTACAACAAGCAGTGAGTGTTGTTTCCCATGTCGCGGACTTGGCGTGCGGGAAATTGTAGTGTGAGGGATCTCAAACTTGTACACATAAAGCTATTACTGTAAAAGGAGATACTATTTTACAGTTTTGGTACGTTGTAATATATTTAATAATTGCCAATTTTTTATGAATAAGAATACTTATAAGTACCTTTATCACCAAACAACACAACTTTAAACTCCAACGTCTATTACCGCTCCAATGGCGCTTTGAAATCCAGCAATACTTCGCTTATACAATAACTTTTTTTTTACATCTCAATTTACACAGTCTTTTATACAAATGCCATCAACAACAGCAACACTAAGTTCGTTTTAGGTCATGTGGCTTGTAACGATAAACCTAGCGAAGACCGCCTTCGTCTTTCCACCACTGGTTTGGTCTTCCTTGGCCCCTGTGACCAGTTGGAGCATACTGGAATGCCAATTTTGGGAGTCTAGTTCTTTTTATTCTCTCAAATGATTTTTCCATTCTACTTAGTATTCTTCTATCTCCTCAATCAAACTTTGCACTCCAGGGTTTTCTCTCATGTCCGTATTCCTTTGGTGGTCCAATCTAGTAACTCCTAACAGTGATCTCAATAAACACATTTGGGCTACATCAAGTTTATGTGAATTTCTGTCATTTAAAATCCAAGTTTCACTTCCGTGCAGCATTTGATGCGATATTATGTAGCCTTATTTTTTTGTTGGTCATCTGTTTGCCAAAATGTCTCCTTATTAACCCTTTCAATTTATTATATTTTTGTAGTTTTATATTGATATTACTTGTGATTTGCAAATAAACTTTCTAGGTTTAGGAAATCAGACACTTGTCGTAAAAGAGGGAACCGCTACCCCGAGACTTTCTTCTGTACGACCCTTAACGAGATTTTGTTCCGTTCGTGAATTTGTCATGGTCAGCGAGACACAATATATGCAACAGCGAACGTATGCTTTCCTATCCCCTTGAGAATTACAATAAATACAGTGACAAATATATGTTGCATTTTCATACAGCTAAATGCAGAATGCTTGGGGCTATATTCCTGTTTCAAAGTGTTGCCTGTTTATTTGTCAGTGAGCACTTTATTAATAAACTGATAACACATTGGAAATACAATCATTTAAAATTTATACATATTGCAAAATATTACCTATTGTGTCACGGGTAAATCCGGTGGCGCTCCATGTACCCTAAAATAACTTAGTGGTCCTAGGTTTAAGAAATGAAGTGGGACATTATACATATATTCCTTCATATTTCTTTTTGGCTTCCTCGGCCTTCAATTTGACTATCTCGAGTTGCTTTTACTTTCACTTATATCTATAGCTCCCTGCGTATATTCTAGTGTCATCTGGGCAACACTGTAAATCGTGCGATTGTATTAGAGGGTCCAGTCATTAATTTATCACTCATTATGATTTATTAGCATTATATTAGAAACTGAATGGTTCTTGGTAACTTCACTTTTTACCAAATATATGTGCTGTTTCGGTAAAGATCTATTACCAGCAACTCTGCACGTTATGACCGAAGTCTGTATATCCGTGGCTACACTACATTACACTACACAACACTTAAAATGAAAAGGTTGTTTCTTTTCCTGGTCGTTGCAATTCTAGTCCACAGGCTTTAAGAATTGCCACAAGTGGCCTCCGGTCGTGCAAGATAACCAGTGAAATAATATAAGTACATTGTCTTTTTACATACGAGTATATCAAAGAAAGAAGCCAGGGAATATTTTGTTTTGAGACAATCTATTTATTTTAACTCTTAAGATTCATTAATAGCACCAGCAATAAGCTTTAGCTCTCGACAGAACCAGACTTTCTGGAAAAACACAACTTCCCTAACAAAATGCTAAACTTTGGAACCTCCTTGTACAAAACCTTGTACAGTCTGAAAAGTTAAACGATTTCTGACGTGCTTTGCAGGAGATTCTACCACGTACTTTTTTCGACAGTCATGAGTTTACTATTGCTGTACCTAGGAATCGGCATTTGAGCATGAATAATAGTGGTTTTGTAAATTTGAATACGTATAACCTTATAACTACGTAGCTAATAATACAGGTTTACTTGGTACATAATAGTATAAAGGCCAAGAAAAGTCAATACAGGTATATGAATGTCATCCAAATCATAATAATTCCCTTTAAGGTAAGATACGTCAAAACCACAGTAAACTTAAATATGATTTGAATTTGTAAATAATTGAATTGCTCTCTCAGTTATTTGCTTTTCACTGTAGTGAGGAAGTGCGAGCTAATTCCACGCCGCTGCTGTTTTTATGCCACTGCTGGAGGTCAATACCTACTCCGGGTGTAATCGGGGCAGTGTTATGAAATATTCATGTTTTTGGAATCCAGTTCCGTTTGCATGAAATGGGCCTTGTTCGTGGAAGCTGCGGCATGAAAGATTAAGAAGTGCGGCAGTTAACCAGAAAAGGAAATGATTGTTATTATTATGATTATGATTATTACTACGAGGTTATCTCCAACTTTCACAGGCACGGTGAAGTGAAAGGTTTGAGAATTTTTCTGTTGCTAATAGGGTACAAGGACTATTGTAGAAGGCAAACAAACACATTTCCCAAAGCGCATTTATTTCATTACTCTGTTTTCCTGAAATGGTGAATAGTGTAGTAAAAGGAAACTAACTTCACAATATCATAAGCGATGCCCAAGTTTGTCTCTTATGTGCCAAGGGCATCATCTTATCGCCTCACGCCACCTCATTGTTTTGAACATTTTCCCCCCTTACTCATTCAGGTAACCAAACATTAGAGAGGTTTTCTTTTGAGTTCCATGAATGCGGCATAGCTTGGCGAGATGTAGTTGGGGGTATATTCACCCTCTCCTCTTTCACATAATATTAGGAATCACTGATTATCATTAATCTTTCTAAAATATCTGAGAACAGTTGCAAATTATTTTCATTTAATTATTTGTAACTCTGATCAATTGAACTACGACTTTCCAGAACATGCGAGGTGTCAAAGCATCTTGAAAGTTCCAGGTCTCTGGCGATAACACTTATTGGGTTTACAATGGGTGAGCGCGCGGCTTATCTTGGTTGATGTTCTGACTGCCCGGCGCCCACCACCCAATAACCTTGTAGTCGCCGCGTCACAATATAAATGAAGTATGCGCATAGGAAACTAACATGTGCGTAATTTGCTGAACTCTTTGTACCCTGCTATCTAGTAGACTTCACAACACAAATGTGGCAATGGACATGGGATATACCTACCTGACTAGTATTGTACAAGAGTATGCTTGGTGTACAGCGAACCTACTTTTAGGCAAATTACTAACTCAGGATGACAGAAATGATGACACCGATACTAACATAAGCAAAAGATTAGAAATGATACAACCATATCAGAATTTAGGAGTAGTTTATCCATTCGGCACCACCGAAATCAGTTTAATACTTAGAAACCGGAAAGAGAGAGAGAGAAAAGAAACGAAACAGTCAGTTCAGATGGAACAGTTAATGAAGTATTGAGGTGTATAGAACGTGATCTTGCGCCAATATTATACAAATTATTTAAATACTTCTTTGGCAAGGACGTTAGTGTTGGAAAGAAGCTAGACCAATTATACTTTAAAAAAGGAGTCAAAGTCCTTTAGGCCGATCTGTCTACTGAATACTCTTGGAAAGGTTTAGGAAGAACTAATATACAAAAATTAAAAGAATTCCGTTTAATGATTGGACGTAACAATAAGCAATATGGCTTTAAAAAAAAGCCGGCTCCACTGATGATGCTACTAAGAAATTAATAACATCGACTAAAGCTTCAAATTGTAAGTATGCAACTGGAATCCTAGTTGATATTTCTGGGCGTTCGATAACCTTTGGCGGCAGGTGCTCTTTGAAAGATTGCGACTAAGGGAATCCACAAATGTTTGTATTTGATTTTAGTGGATTATTGTAAAGACCGGAGATTGATTATTAAAGGTGCCAGTAACAATGTGATTCGACGCATTACCAAGTTAAGCTACCAGGGTTTGATTCTCGGATCAACATTTTGGAACATATTATTGGAAACCTATGAACTATCAAGTAACGAGAATATAACGGAGAGTGTTGCATATGCCATTGATACATTACTTTTAATGGAAGGCAATAATAGAAATGAAATCATGGAAAGGGCCAGAAATTGAACTTCAACACTAAGCGGCTGGGCAGTTCAACCAAACTACATGTGGCCCCGGCAAAGTCAGCTTATATGGTTTTAAAACGAAATTTGAAAAGTGAAATATTTAGGCATAAAATATGATTTGTATTTAGGCATACTTTTAGGTGGAAAATCACTCTTTAGAAGCCATACTGAGTACGTTAGGACAAAATCAGAGAAAGTAATGATGAAATTAGCCAGAGTAGTGTAGTTTTAATATAGGATACCCTTTAATGCAATAACCTCCTGTCATACAGTGTTTTTCCCTCCATATTAACGTATGATGCAAGTGAATATGTGCTTAGGATGTGGAATATTCAAATTAAAACTATACTAAGAAGAACTCAACTTAAAATGTCACTAAGGTATACAGGAGGTGTAAACACTACACCATCACCATTAGTCTCCATTGGCGTTTGGCTTATGGATTACACCATCAATTAGAGGGGCAATTTTCTGGCATAAAAAAAGGAAATTTAAGGAATGTTCAAGATATAGTGGGAAGAAATTGTGTAAACATAAGAAAAATAAAATTTAATTTACTGTTAAGTTTTCAGGAGGAATTTGATAGCACGATCGCCATAAGGGGAACTCATCAGCTTTTTAATAATATTAGAGAAAGATTAAACCTGAAGCATGGACAATGTAAGACATATTGGCTAAAAATACAGAGAACCGATAACAGCATATGTGACATCCAATGTACAGGATACACCTGAGCACGCTGTATTTGTATGTGTAAAGTACAGAGAGCAAACAAGAAAAGAGAGACTGGGACTGAGTGGTAATTATACTCCCAACATAATTAGGGATAAGGATTTATATGAGTAGCTTCACAAGCTGAAAGATACAATATATACGATTCCCTCGGAGGAGAAGCGATTACCACATAATATTAACGTAGTTATAGAAGTAAGGAGATTATGATCTCAACCGGTACAAGAGGAAACAATAGTAATGTAAGATGAAGAGGTAAATTATAAACGAGATGGAGGAGAGACCGCAGGGAAAAAGAGGGGACGGACCAAGATGGAGGAAAGACCACGTGGGACAGGAGGGAGAGATGGAGGAGATATCAGCAGGGAGAGATGGGCCGAGATGGAGGAGAGACCAGCAGGGAGAGGAGAGGAAATGGACCAAGATGGAGGAGTGACAAGGGGGGAGAGGAGAGGACATGGACCGAAATGGAGGAGAGACCAGTGGGGCGAGGAGAGGAGATGCACCGAGATGGAGGAGTGACCAGTCGGGAGAGGAAAGGAGATGGATCGAGATGGAGGAGAGTCCAGTGGGGAGAGGAAGTATTAAGTGATAAATTGTGTGGGGCGTAGGTGAAGTAAATATTAAAATTTGGGCCTCAATTCCGGAAATAGTTGGGTGAGAGGTTTCAAATCCCAAATGGACATCCTAATGTAGGAAGTGTTTGTTTTAAAGTGATTAGTGATTTAAGGGAGGAACAGAAACTGGTATGTCATGGGTTTGAGTGGGAAAGTGAAGAAATTTGAGCTTGAGATGAAGGTGAGAGGTGTAAGAATATAAAGGTGATACCAGAAATATATTAATAGCGATACATTTTGTGTTGGTTACCAGTACAGTTAGAGCGCTAAGTTAGCTGTAGGATTTGTTATTTTTTTCCGGATACCGGTTATTTACTGGATACCAGTAAATTTGTTAAAATAGTGAGTTATATAAACTTATTTTATGTAGTTATATATGTATATTATAAAAAGGGTAAGGGGATGGGAATTATTTAACTTTTTTATGTGAAATGTTTTATTCGAAACTTCAAATTCTGTTCAGTTATATGTTTACATATATAAACTTATTTCAATTTGCAAACAGCCGGTACAACAAAGCACGCTCGCTTCCCTCACGTTTATTTCTTAACGATACTAATGATTAGAGCGCGGAAACGCGTGCAGTCACATGCGATACATGTTAGTTGGACTCGGAGAGTTAATGACTAAACCGGTACCGCACAGCTGTCGACTGTACACGTGCATCAGCAGGTGCTCGCAGCTGTGTACATGCGCGAGTAGCAACAGTAGAACCAATGTGCACTAAACTTGTGGCCTTTTGCACAATCTTCCTGCCTTTTACTATTTATACAAGCTTAGTTTTCTGATTCATGGGAGGATTCATATGTACACATACATACTCGACGCTTAGATTAATTGGTCATTAGCCGCGCCCTCTACAAGTCATTTTCTATTATGCAATGCGATATCAACAGTACATTGCTTGAGAATCTCCGTTTACAACAGCGGGAAGCAAGTAAACAGCAGAGAAACAACGAAAACATAATAAAAACACCCCTTATTTCGTGGAATCCGCTTCCCATTTAGGTTGGCAATTCCCATCCCACATGTGCAGTAGCCAGAAGGTGGCCATGATTGTTGCCCTTGCGCCATAATTTTGCAACAAAAGTAAAGGTCCTCTAATGGGATGGGCACATAGTTTTAAGGTTCTAGAATAGACAACATGGACTCCAAGCAGCACTCCTAACGTAATTTAGTCACTTTCCTTTCACTTTTAACCACAGATTTCATTCCGTCAGGGATAGTGAAGTTTAGTCATGTGCATTGCTTTTACGCCCGCAGTATGCTGAGTTAACAGTGAAGAGCTACGCACACTTGAATGTGTTCTTTCTGGGTTGATATCGAACCCCGAGTAAAGAAAAGAACATTCAGCTCCTGTGTCACCCAGGCATCTGAAAATCACATACTAAGTTGCTGGTAATCTTCTTTTTGAAATAGTGTACAACGTAGTATAATTGTTTAGCCACTTTACTGCAGGTTACATGTTTCTGGTAGCAGACTGCTTCATAACAAGAATACTTAATCGTATTCCGTTCCATTGGTGCAGGCAATGTGGAAATAAATGGCAAAAGTAGCAAAGAGAGATAAAGAAAACTTGCTATAGACGCTCCCCCCTCTTCCCACGCACGTACGGTAGGCAAAGAACAGGCGGAAGAAGCTCCAGGAGATAGCAAGCAAAGAAAGTTTGGAAGGGAGAAACTACCCTAAGAAGACCACTTCTTGATAAGCTTTGTGCTTACCACAGAAGCCCAATTTGCGAGGTCCCTACTTCACTACAAGGGGGAAGTAAATTCTATCGCCTCTTCCTTTGCCATTCTTCTTTTCACTCTTTTCATTTTTGTATTTGTTCTTTTTCCCCATTGCTTCCTTACTGCATCTACTTTTTTTCGCCTTCAATACACCTCTCGCACCCTCAATGAAAGCTTGCTTGAGGTGTCGGTCGGCTCTGAAAGACTCATTTGCACAACACAGGAGAGCCACAACATGGTGAAGAAAAAAGTTACTGCTTTCAAAAGAGAGAACCTTAAAAATGGAAATAGAGAAGGAAAAGAATCTTTCGATAGCTTCGATGGAAGGATAAAAAAACTTGCTACATGCTTACAACATCCCCTCGAAGCAATCAACACTTCCGACCATTTAGTGCCTTGAGCTACATGATACTTAAATTCTGACAAATTACACCCAGTCCCCGTAAACTGGAAAAGGTAACCTTCATAATATGAATGGGAAAGTCACCAGTTTATGTGTTTCAGAAGAACAGATACTATCACAAATGGCTATGAAGATGACTTTGAATCCCTATATTCTCACCATAGATAAACTGGACATTAACTAGTCTATTAAGGTAAACTAAAAGGTATTTTAATATGCAAATACATATGTCATGGTTTATTGACAAAAATCACCATTAATTCAGACAGAGGCCCATTTTTTTGGTTGGCTAGAAGGACTTATTAAATATCAGACATTCCTCGCAGAAGAGGAACTGATAATTATATTCAGAAACCTACTTCTGTATTTTCCCTGAACAGTACTCTTTTTCTTAAACTTATTCATCGTAATTGTTCAAATATTACGTATTTCTTAATTTAAATGTGCGAATTTATACGACTAATGCGATATAATATAATATAAGATTGTACATTTTCACTTTGTCCGATACATACCTGATATTAAAAAGCTGAATTATTGTACTCCATCGAAAATATTCATTTTTTAGATTTCTTTCTAAATGCCTGTTTCGAGGTCTAATGGACCCAGAAACCAGAGCCATTTAGAAAAATGTATATTCGCCTGTGTGTGTGTGTGTGTGTGTGTGTGTGTGTGTGTGTGTGTGTGCGTGTGTGTGTGTGTGTGGATTAATATGCGTTGTTAATGACTGTGTGTGTGTTTTCCTCAGGCATCGTAACTGGTGAAAGACGAGAACATCCTAAACTTATGCCTGGAGCGTTTGCTTCCAAAATTTCTTTTCACGTATATTAGTTCACATTTCTTCGTTATTTTTACTCTTTCAAAATTGTATCCAGTGATTTCGATAAAAGTAGACTGCTAAACATTTGTGTGTATGTGTGTATGTGTGTGTGTGTGTGTGTGTGTGTGTGTGTGTGTGTGTGTGTGTGTGTGTGTGTGTGTGTGAATTAATATGTGTTGTTAATGACTGATGACGGTATCTAAAATGTGAATTATACTTAGAGGAAGGTTCTAGAAGCTTTAAATGTGGTAACATACATTGTATCTCAGGTTTATACAGACTGTTTCATAATATTTTCGTGCAACAAACATCAGGGTTGCCACGTGGAACCACTCTTGCAGTGCATACTGCTAACAGCTCATTGCCTATAGGAAAGTGGGAGACGTGAAATAGCTTCAATCTTCAAAGCTATGTTGCATTGAAACAATACATTCCCGGACATTAAGCAAATCACTATCCACTTATTCTTATCTACAACCCCTACTAATCTTTCATTGTAACACCCGTATTAGTCTTATTTTTAGTCTTTCTTTAGGTTAATTCAGCAATCGATACAAAGCGGATAGAGATAGAATTAAATTTGAGTATGCTGTGCAGGATATATCAAATATCATGCCACCACCCTTCATCACGTTGCCCCCTTCACAGAGCGAAGAATTTATTCAAAACCTGAACTGTCATATATGGTACACTGTGACTCAGAATGATGCTTCATAGTGAAAGTCCTTTACATTGTATTAGGTTGCTATAGGAGAATTTTATGTTAGTCAAGGAGCATGCATTTCTCCTAAGTGCTTTTTAGTCCGGATAATACAAATGTGTATTGTCGACAGCTTCCTGAATACCAAGTTGGTTGTATTTCAGAACCAACAACTTCCGAACACTTTTAAGTGCTAAGAACTGTTGTGAAGTGCAATTTTACATAGGTTACTTTCGAACAATCACCGTCGTATGCTATCAGCATCGTTTCCCATCTCTACAGATTCGCTCTTTCCCTGATAAATTCAGTCACAAACCGTTAGAAACATTACATTGAAGCTAGTATACTCGTAGTTTATGAAATGAGGCAAATGTGAATAATTTTACTGTTTACTAGCCTAGATTAAATTTAATAGTTTACTCTTGAACCAATTTGAGTGAAAAATGACAAAATTCGCCTGTGGTGCCACATGTAGTGAAAACGGGCGTTAAACACCTCAAAAAACTGACAAAGTTTTACCTTAGCTAGCATTAGGAACGGTGGACTTCAGGATAATGTATTGAAAACAGATTCTGTAAAATGCTTATTCCTTGAGAAAACACAAAGTCAAACTGATAATACGATATGTTTAACCATTAAGGATGAACTAATTGAGAGCTGAAAGAAAAGGGAACCTTACTTTTATATTGTTGTTTTGGCTGATCTAACCTCACATTAGAACTGCAAAGTCGCATTCGAAATAATAATCAAATAAAAGTAACAAGAGGGCATGAAATCTTTGCCATTCGGAGGAACCGAGTTGTTCAGCTTTTCAAGGTGAAGAAGAAATTTGAAACAATTAAAATATATATATATTTATCATCGATTGAAATACGAATATGGGTGTTTGGTTCATTTAATTCAAGTTATCTTTTTGGAGTATAAATTGAATAGAAACTCTTATTACGAAAGCATTAAAAAATTGTGACAAATAACAACAAAGTTCAGTTACTTTCCCTATCATTGTACTTTTCTTCCAAAATGAAGCACAAAACACAGCTTTCTTTTACCGTCGTTAAGACAATCTACAGAACTTTTTTGATCTTACAACTCTCATCTGTTGTGTTTTCTCGTAACCTTTTACGCATATTCATCTGTTTTCATTTACTCTCTCTCTGTCTTCGTCTCACAAACACCTGACTATGACAATCACTCAATACTGAGTAAAACTGCTTCACTTCAAGACTTACCTCGATGCCACGTATCCCAAGCTGTCTCTGTCAACACATACAGTTCTCTCACGATGTCTGTGTGTTTGCGCGCAATAACTCACACCTTCAAAAGAACTACTCGCTTCTCTCATCCTCTCACCTCCTGTTATAGACCAAAATGTCGTAGCATGGACCTTTCTCGAAACTTAAAAATTTTATAAGCCGCCTCAAATAAGCCGTTAGTCGAAATTTCCGAAACATTCTCGAAACTTTGTTCTGCCGCGTTCCAATGTTAGGTGTTTACACGGCCGCCAAATGGCGTGAGGTAACCTGACCATAAGTCTTTGAGGCATGCACCCACGGCCGGTGGCACAATATTTTACTTATCAAAATCGACACGGGAGGCCAAGGGCTTTAAGAGACACACTCGTGAAGTGGAAGTCTAGGGTTCTAATTCCGCTAGGACTATTCTTCCATTCTAATGCTTTGTCAAGGTTTTCCTTAGTCTTCATAGGTAGTAGCTGCAGTAGAAGAGACATAGGCCATAGGCTGAAAAGTTTTGTTACCAGATTTCCTTTCCCGATTATCAATAGCACAATGTTCACCGCTTGAGTTAGCTTATCCGTAAGGATGAGCTTTTAAATAATATTGAAAATAATACGCTTTCCTTTGAACTAAGCTCCTGAACAGTAATGGAGTCCGTATCAATTTTTAAACAGCCCTACAGTCCGTCTTTATCACTTTCTGCAGGGCATGTGTTGCAATCGTCCACCTCTTTTTCCGACACTAAGCTCCACAACTAGATCACTTAATAACGTTGACACACAAGCAAGGAAGAGAACTTGCCTAAATAACCGCAATGTGGTATATTCGCTTGAAAACATACGCTATACTTCACGCAAGCAAGTCACGGAGGTTGTCTAAAAATAACGCCGGAGACAAGTACAGTTCGCTTTGTTTGACCATCGTTTCCTGGACTGATATGAATTTTGGATGAGGCGCGTTCTTTTTACGAGTGTTACTTTGGTGGCAAATGTGCGAATGTCGCTTCGTCTCGTGGAAAATTACGTGAGGTTCCTCTACATCTGGTAATAGAGGAAATGGTGTCGTTTCTATTACAGCTATGCAATTTCAAGTATAGACCTAAATTATAATGCGATTATTAAAACTACTATTTGAAAGTCTCTTAAAAATCTACTCATGAACACATACTTTAATCAATCATGAAACCAAGACGTTTGACCTGAAGTTCTAGCTACATGGTATAGATATTAGGTAGACATTTGGTGATGTTGAGTTGTAGATCAAGAGTTGGCAAATTAGTCATCGCGAGTGCACGAATTGTATATGCATGTTAATAATTGGGTAACTAAATAGTTCAAAAGGAATAAAATGATAATTTTCTAGCTCAAAGTATAAACCCATTCAAATCCATGGAACTGGAGATTGCTTTGCAGTGAAGACAGTGCTTCAGGTTTAAAAAATCATCACCATCACCATTATCATCATCATCACCATCACCATCACCATCATCATCATCATCACCACCATCACCATAATCAGAATAATAGTAATACATTTATAATGGAAATCATAAAGCGAAAAGTAGATTTAAATTTTGTGTGATATTTTGTGTATATGTTGTACTTTACACCCTGATGGTTGTGTGAAGTGACATTGTAGATTTTAGAAGCTTCATAGTTGTGTATTGTCAATAGAATTAGGTAATATGTGTAGGAGATATAAAAATCCGTAAACACAGGTTTAACTGCCTAATAAATAATTGTGTTCTTTTTGTAAACACCAATAAATCCTAATATAAAACGGCAAAATGTACATTGTTGTTTCTAATTTAACCGTATACATCGCAACATAATATTTTATGATGTATCTGGTTTTGGTCTATTGGATTGTTATCTCTGTGTCGTAAGTAACATAGAGTTTCTTTTATAAATCCCGATATAGTCCACAAAGGATATATCCGCAAACACTGCTTCATCTTCGCTTCTGTCGTGTTGTGTTCCTCCTAATGAAATCCCAGAATTGCCGCACAATCAGGAAGCAGGTCCGTTGTCCACTTGGCTGGGTAGGGAGGGAGAAAAGATTGATGAGGTAAGGAGGGGCAGGCCAAGCAATGCTTTATCTCCGCACCCCTCATAATGGTTTTATGAGGACGGATATTGCCGATAAGGGTTGAGGGATTGGGCTGCAGCTACTCAAGACAACTATCTTGATCGGACACTGGAGGATGATGAAGCGAGCACCTCTCCCTTTACTTAAGATATTATGTTTTCATCATCTCTAAAAGAGAAGCCATTAAATAAATTAAAAATAAAATCCCAGTAAACGCCTTGTGGTCGTAGTCTTGTGTTTAGGGTGTGTATTTCTGTAAAAACTATTTTCATTAAAGCCTGGGGTCTAGCAAGTTCTGGAAGGTGAAAAATTTTAATTACGGCTCACAGCAGTATTCTGATTGAAGATATAAGCTACTTACTATCTGCCATGGTAAATGCGTTTGTTGTTTTACAAGCTAAAAGCTTGTTTGTATTGTAAGTTAAGACGAAATTGTGAGTCTTCCTATGTTTGTTGGAACAAATCGACTAAGCACAAGTCACCAATGCTTCCTCACATAATCAAGAAGTTTCATAGTCATATTGTAGCTAAGTGAACGTTATGTGCGTTTATTATTGCAAGTTATTCATGCAATTATAAGGAAGTTGTGATCAAGGAAAGTTGAAGCCCCACAATTTATAAGCAAACAAAGATAAACATTTGGAACAATCCACAGAATATTAAGAAACTGAATACAGAAGCCCTATAGTAAAATAGATTAAACCCAGTATTCCACAACCTCATTTCTTAGTGATTTTTGATGCTCACTATTACCACAAACGGCACCACAGGCGATGGAAAACAATGATATACGAAACGAAATGATAATTGAAAATGGAAATTCTGAAGGAAACGTTCCAGGCCTAAATTTAGGATGCCATCCCGGCATTTGCAAATTGCAAGGACTGAGGAAACCTGGAAGAAAACCTCAGCCATTTAAGAGGGTCATAGCGGGATTTTAACCATACAGCTGCCGTTCAGGAGCCCAGCCAAAACGTCCCCAACGACCAGTGTAGGTTTACAGCCTCTGAAACACAGCTTTCTGTTTACATGAAGGGAGACCTGAGCCGCAGGAAGCATGTCTATTCGAGAAGAAATAAGATTATTGACTGCATTAAAATATACGTAACGGTAACACAAATTTCAGTTAGCAGGGTCTGCAACCTCAACTTATGTGACAGATCGTTCAATGAACAGGATATATAAAAAACAACATAATGTTAACGCCTTCTAAGCACAGAATAAACGTGGCCCTTTTGACTGCGTGCATAATCCCATATGCACAACGAATGAGAATACTTCCATGCATGAGTATGTTTTTTCTGGTGTGATTCATGTAGTGTGTAATGGCACTGCAGCACCGGATGCGTAAAGCAATAAGCAAAACTAGATACAATAAACAAGATAACTAAACTGCAACAGATCTGCCAAGGAATTGTTTCACAATTGAAGTTCCAAACTGCAAGGCAATGCTACACGTGCATTGTCCAATCAAGTTAACACGTGACCTCAGAGGCGTAGTGCAGTTAAAGCATGTAAAACATGCTTACAGTTTGAAAAGCTGAGACAGGTTTGAAAATCTCGTGCCACTGCCGGGATTTGCACCACAGATCTTCGCATTATTGTGGTTCTAGTTATTGTTGTGGTATTCAAATCAAACTCAATACACATTTTAATTATGGGATGCAGTAAATCAACGGACCGCTATTCGTGGAATTCTTATTCAGTTTAAGGTTCTTAGTTTCTAACATGGAATTCATGAGCTTGCTTGCTGAAAATGTGAGCTTTTAAAGTTGGCAGTCGAATAAGCTGACAATTTATTTTCAATGTTATCTTATACACGCATTCAAAATCCTTACATTTCAGTTGGATATACTTTCTAGTTACCTTGTTATAGGTCTCAAACCTGAATTTTCTTATCTTTACGGCATTTTCTCAACATGGTGAAATTTTAAAAAACAGTACTTTTTAAGGCAGGTTAAGTGACTGTGAGGACGTAGTGAGATGAGAGTTGAAAACTGAACATCACAGTATGCAGTGATTTAACTTTAATATATGAAAACATTATTTGACTGCTTATTTCTTTCAATGATTACAAATAATGAACACAAAAAACGTTTAAGGAATGACAGTGAAAGTTGTAATTGTTTGTAGTTCTTTCTATTTCTGTCTTCATATGCAGCAAATTAAGCTTGGTATTCGTGTATATTTAGTAACTTGTTTGCTGAAATGAATACCGCACAGTAAAATAAAACATGCTTTAAATTAATTAGTATAGGATCGAAGCACTTTATCACATGTCATATTTCAGTTTTATCCTTTTTGTAGAAAACGTTAACACTAGTTTTTTACACAAGTGTCACAAACAAGCGACTACGCTTACGGTCTGATAATTTAGAGCACCTTACTTAAAGAATAACGTTTTTAAAAGGTGTTATATCTAATTATGTGATCATCTTCATGATATCTCTGATTCAGGCCGAGAACTTTTGGAACGCCCTTTTTAATTGCATCGAAATATACACACATTAATGTGCTTCATACTGAATCCCAATTGTACAACTATTAAGTTTATCTTCAGTAGCAAGTGCTTTTAGCAGATATAAAGCTGGGCAAAATAGCTTTAGTTTGGAGTGATTGCGTCTCTTTGCAACAAATGATCTGTTGCTTCAAGAAATCCATAAACGTATAAGTTCAGGACAGGCGTGTGATTAACTGTCTCCTAGGAGACATATGCCCTACTCAGCTGCGTACTTCGCTCCATACCAGAAGGCTACACGGTGCAATTGAAACTAGTAAACAACATTGGAGGGACGTTTAAAATGACTAGGCACACGTTTCTTCAAAACTGGGAAGAATACTACCTTTGTATTTCACACAATGAAATGCCTTTGTTTAATGATTGTTCACTATCCCACGTATCTTATGTTAATACTTATCCTCATTTTAGCAAAAAACATATGAATGAATATTGAAATATCGTTATATCAGTATGTCTATATATTTCCTTAAAACATAGGATAGTTGTTATCATGTATTTACTTTAATATAATCATTATCATCACGCTGTACATTAATTAATATTTGCAAGATGAAGAAATCGTACTTCTTGTGCTATCACGTTTTACATCATAATTAACTTTGTTATCATGTAGGACACACTCGACAACAGAGGGTTGGGGAATTGAAATCTCAGATCTCCAACAAACTCAATAAAAGTAAACTGTCACAAGCTTTCAACGACGCCATTTATCAATCTGTTAGGGCCAGCTACCGTACTTCAAAATTTAATCATGTAAAACGCAGACTAGGTTTATATTAACAGATACGAATTTAGTTTATCATTTACGGCTAAGTTGTTTGGGTTTGAAAGCTGATTTAAATAAATTTGTAATGAGAATACGCCACCGTCCATCTAGAACTATGTGATTTAAAGTATCTACATAAATGGGGCTCAATTTACTATTAGTGTGCCGGGTGTTTGTGCGGACAAATAACGGTGTAATGAGGGTGAATGTAGAGTTCAGCTTGAACGCCCTGTGTCGTTCCCTAATGGCAAGAGTTGCTACAACACTTCTCTTTTCCTTATTGACATGCCTGGTTTAGGAAATGAATAACACAGCCCCAATAAGTTTCCAATGTAGGAAAATATCACCTCTAAAGTATTCTTAACACATTTTTCATCCTTCCCTTTGATGAATTAGAGCATATTTAGCTACATGTGTACCCATGTAACCGGAGGCGGACACTTCTTTGTATGATGTGAAACTACGGATAATGCTAGTGAGTGTGTGAGGGTTGTGTTCTGCAATGTTTAATGGCTCGTCAGTATGCGATGTATTCACGTCTATCACAAAATAACTCTTATTTCGTATCTCATGGGACATATTGAGCTCAATAAACGTAATCAGTGGAATACGTGGTGAGGCCAATCAGAGATACACATTTTTACCTTCTGAAGAGACGTTTGGAAATAAAACCAATCGTGAACTTAAACACCCAGAGTATAAAGTATTTAGATATTACCTTGAGGGATTATTTTTGTTAAAGTTTTTCTACAAATGGTTATAAGCCCAAACTAATGAACACCTATTGCAAGTTCGAATATCTTAAATACAGAATCATTAGAAGTGACGTCTTTAGCTCCATGTAACTGTGGATTTCAATTTATAGTTCAAAGACATTGCATCGGTAGGTAAAAATATGGGCAGTACAACTCATTTTATACTCAAGTTACAGTAATGTGTTAATAATGTGGAAACAGCTGGTAAACAACCTTTAAGTTTTAGAATTTGTTCAGTGATTTCTTAGGCGTTATGAATGGCTATCTAAGTTAGTTCAAGGAGAACGTCGGGTAACTTCCACCTTTACAGACCCGGCCTTAATTGAGCTAGTTTTACATATTTCATTCTCCCATCATCCGAGATAACCTAACCAACTAAAGGAGGTTTAAAAATATCAATATTGATTCTCTCGGGCAACTGAGATAACAAAACTCGACATGCTTGATTTTTATTGCTTTCTAGTTGGAAATTACGTCTTCAACAGTGTTCTGTTTTATTTAGATTGTCCTGTGTATTCGAAAAATTATATATGGCACCTGAAACCTTTCCTATATAACTCAGTTTTCGTTTCTTGAAAATATTTTTTTGGGAAGGTTAAATAGTTGGAATATTAGCTTTCGTGTTTCTTTTATAACTATGCCGAGAAAATCTCTCAAAAACGTTTTAACTAAACTCATTTCAATTTTTAGGCTTGATCAGGTTCAATGACGACTATCTTAATGTATTATTATCATCATTATCAATATAATTATCAATATGATTATTAATAATATTGTTATATTATTATCATATTATTAATATGTTAGATTATTAATATTATTATTAATATTATGATTATTACTATCACAATTATTATCATTATTATTTTCATTATCATTATCATCACCATAATTTTTATTACTATTATTATTTTATTTCTATTTCTATTGATGTATTTATTTTTATTTTTGCTCTGCTGACATTACAGATAATTTTTTTCTTTTCATACCTTGAGTGCAACAGTTTATGTATACGGTATTCAAACTCTTCGGAGAATACCACTAATATGGAGTACCTAAAGATAAGCACGTAATTAAACAGAGATTTGCTACGGAGGAAGTAACGTAAATAACTCCAATGCCGTTAAGCTGACAAAAGTAAAATTGCTCAAGATTGGGACTACGATAGAGGAAATAAGGTTCTGCTACATGAAATGGGAGTAATCAGAGAAATCTATCAGAAAATGTCAAGGAGTCGGAAATACAGCCAAAGGAATTGCTAATACAATATGGTTTTAAGATCCACTAATAAAATTGAATGTATTGCAAGAAGTATATGAGGCACGAGTAGGTAGAGAAGATGAAAAACGAATTGATGTATGTGGATGGATTGATTTGAATGACGAAACTAATATAGCCGGCAGTTGCGGTAGCGTAAAATTGAGATGGAAGTTGCAAGAGACGGAACAGTGAAGAGAAATGAAGCGAGAGATGCGTGAAGAAGATGACGACCTAAGTGCTATGAATCAGCAATGGAGGGGAAAAGTGATAAATTCGGAAAGCAGTAACGGCTATGCACAAGGTGATGAAGTGTGTAACTCAAAATTCAGTAGACAAGCTTATGTCACGTCTGAGAAGAGCCTGTTGAAAACTAAGAGAATAATTGACTACACAGGGAATCGGAAAAGGGAAATATGAACCAAATAAACTGAATCAAATGAATAAAATGTGCAACCTCAGGATTTCAGGTAAATGAGGTGTTATTTACAAGCACATAGGTGATAATAAACTCCCTAAATATCAATTTATGCTTATTTTCTTTTGAAATCTGATGTGTACGCTCACATGACTTTCTCTAATCACTCTTGTACAAATTATTTTTAAAATGCTTATTCTTCTATCCAATTAATGTTAATCGAGATAAATTTGGATAAATTATTTTATTACATGTTAGGCTCATACATTGGGTAGAATGTACAGACAGCACGAAAAGAAATCAGTGAGTGAGTGAGTGATTTGGGTTTAAGGGCCCGTCGACAACTAGGTCATTAGGGCCGAAAAGAAATCAGCACCACCTCATTCCTTACCGTCGTGCTTTCATTTTCTTTGCTGATACTGTCCTCTTGCAGGTGCCTATCACGCGTTGTGTTCTGCATCTAACCAATAGAGCATACCTATGCTGGTGTTGTCAACTCATTTGCTAACTAAGAACAGCTATAGCCGCCTCCCTCAACTGGAAGGGAGGGGTGGTAACGTGTCCCACCTCAAACTGGTGGAGACCGATATCAGAAGATACACGTTGTAAATGTCCCTACATGTCAGCAGAACATCGATGTCTATTACTGTTTCTGCTCTATGTATAATTCTGCAATTGGACTCCGATTAGCATCAGTGACACAAACGCCAAAATAAAATACTGAAAATAGTGAGATTATCACAATACTGATTCCGAAAAGGTCTACCATGTAGTGCAGTTTTACAGAGGTTAGCATGCTCCTGGTACATCAAGGAGCATAACAAGGGGAATAAGAGAAGTGATGACTTAAGTGATACATCATTTAAGTGTTGGTCGCTATGTGATACCTTTGAAGTTCCATTCTCTTTGCATGGTCAGAATATAAAATAGAGTATCGACTTCCTACTTGAAAAAATCCGATATGTTACACTTACCTGACTTTCTCTACTCTTGCACTAACCATTCTTACAAACTCTTATTCCTACATCTTCTTCGTGTTAGTTGCAGAAATTATCTTATTGCTTATTTTGTTGTGGGTAAAAGAGGAATATGAGAATACTGTAGTCTTTGAGCGAAAGTCAAATCTTTCAAACTTTGAGATTCTGTTCTCTTTGCACGGGTAAGATATAAAAAATGAACGATGCTGCAGTTGACGAAAGTAAGTTTTCTGAAACTCACACAACTAACAAGGAATATCTCCGAAATGGTTCAGTCTACAAAAATTATTCGAACAGATTGCGTGTTTTAGCGAGATCTACATTCTTTGTACACTAAGAATTCGTGCATCTCTTGCTGTTTACGAGTTGTTCAAAAGTTATCCAGAGTAAACAAGACTACATAGGCTATAGCCACAAAATTCCAAATATACATTTCATTTGTTATAAATGAATTTGTTAGATACTTATTTTTCTGAGCAGGCATTACTAGCAACTAAAGAAATTTGTGTAGCACCGCCGCTTCATCCGCCACGAATACCATATGCGGGTACGTGGGATCGAACCCGGGCCACCTTGGTGATAGGTGAACGGTCTAACCGCTAGATCACGTCGCAAATGAGTATAATCTTATAGCAATAGTATATATATAATGTAATAATATACCGGGTGGAAAGGAAGTCAATACATTAAGTTAAACCAGTGGTAGATCTCGGTATTTGGAACATATTTTGTATCTTACGTTTTTGTCTCTGACCGTTTCCAACGGAGATATTTTAGTTTTGTCGAGAATAAGCTGGCAACACTGCAGATTGTGTGAGTGGTCACTTTCCCTAGCTCTGTACATAAACAAACAGCGTAACGGTGCGTTTTGAAAACAAACTCACACCCTGCCTTGTCCTCCCGTGTTTACTGCGACAGTGTAGGACAGTCAAAAGGTTAGCTTCCTAAGCATTACCGAAAACGAAAGCTGTTTACATCCAGAAACCAGGTCAATTTCCTGACCAACCTCAACGCAAAGTTGTCGAGTTACGTCATCTCTGAAATAGCAGCTCAGAGTATTGCTTCACGTCTTTTAAGTGATTAATTATTTCAAAACCCTATGTGATGTCCCATAATGACTATAGAAGTTATGTCAGAAATAAGTTACTCTACGTATCTTACGAGTAACAAACTGTTATCTTCATACATTCTAGTAGAATTACGCATCCAATAAAAAAACTATTTATTTTTTCGAAATCGGCTGATCAAAGAACAAAATACTATTCTACTTGTTTGTTTGTAATGCTTTTATGAAGCAGATATTAAAATGAATTTAATGACTTCCTTTCCACCCTGTATATAAAGTAATAGTGTATATAATGAGTATAATCTTATAGTATAGTAATAGGTTCACATTATTTCCTCATAGAGAGCCTGTATGCAAGTCAGAAAGGGATAGAATATGCTGAAAATGGGCATGCGCAGTTCGATTGCAGCTAGAATGCTCCAGAGACGAGAAAAACGGAACGCTTCCGGCAAATCCAAAGTGAAACACGATCGAGCGAGTAAGTCTTTTTTTCAGTAATGTAATTATTGGACTAAGCCCCATATAAAAGACATTTCTGCTCTCCATACGTTAAGAGAATTTTAGAGGAGTGCGCCGATATCTCCGTATTTTCTGCTCTTTCACCGCAACATAAGATTTTCCAAAAATGAAGCGGAGCGAGACACTTTCCTCTTACATTATTAGGTAAAGGAAAAAAAGTCAATGCAATTTACTGAAAGGCAGTCAGTTTAGTAGCGCCAGTAAGGAATCGAATTATAGAGGACAGAATGCCACAAGGAACTATGGTACCGACACGATATACTGAGCTTCTTTCCAGGTTTCTCTCAGTCCTCATAGATAGGACATTAAGTCCTATCCATAGTAAGCACTGTTTTGAAATCCCAAAAGTTTTGAAAAGTGAGTTAGAAAATATCATCAGTTTTTACATCGCACAATAATTAGAAAATATAACTTAGAACTCCAATATATTTTATTTATTAAAATTACTCAATAAAAATTACGAATTAATTTATACATGGGTGTAACTGTTAGGCAAGTTAAAAATCTGATGCGTTAGACCCACAAGTCTTTCCCTATTCTTACAGACACTTATTCTTCTATCTTCATCATGTTAATTGAGAAAAACATTTGTGTAGATTAGCTTATTCCTAATTTTCTTGTAGGTACCAGGGAAATGCAGTAGTCTTTAAGGGACAGTCAAATGTTCACGGAGTGGTGGCAATACCATGACTTTGAAATACTATTATTTGTATATGAACAAGAGATAAAATGAATAATGATCTTCCATTTATGTATATAAAAATTCTGAAAAATAACAAGGAACGTCTCCAAAGTGGTTTACTTCACAAAAAATATTATATAACAAAATGTGTGGTTTAACAAAGTCCACGTCTTTTGTGTATTCGGTCTATCTCTTAAGGTTTACCAGTTATACAAGTCATAAAGGGTAAGTAGGACTAGATGGTCTACCGTTAGAAAATTCAAAATATGCACTTTATTTGCCATAAAAATATCTTAAACGTGACATTTTAAACGAAATTGTTTGAGCCATTTTTGAGAAAATCACAATTTTCGAAAGATTTTCCATTTAAAGGTTAGTTTAGGTTGGACGAATTTTCTTCAAATTCTTCGTGTTACATCTTTGAAAGATATTAAACTTAAATACCAACTTTGGTTTTTAACCGACTATTCGTTTTTGAGTTGTGCACACAAATAGGCACACGGTACCGTTTTTTCTAAAAATGCTCTTTTGGATTCGGGGGGCCTCAAAACGTGTTTCCGGTGAAATCTCGACATCAAATTTTTGGGTCAATTACAATACTTTCCCTACTTACTATACGTGGTAGAGAAAGTGAAAAGTATATGTACACAACAATAATTCTCAGATAATTTAGAAAATCAATTGCGATATATATGCATTGAACTTTCTTGTTTGAAAAAATCTGAAAAGAAAATTAAGAAACTTGGTTTAGATGCAGATCTGACAGAACTGGAGCTTTAACGCCTTCGAGCTCTCAGATTGTAAACAGTTCAGAATGGAAAGGTATTTACAGCCATGACACGACACAAGGAAAAGGGAAACAGCAATTGACAGCACCCACTTATTTATGCCAAAGTTGGAAAATTGATCCGCCTCGTACCTGATTTGTCACAAGAATTTATAAATCACATTATACCTCTTTCCCAGACAATAACACACAAAATGTACCATACAGTACCGTTAAATAAGTATCTGAACTTTCCCACGAATGCAAATAAGGAAATTACAATGCTGTACATAATTTTCTCAGTTGAATAGTGAAACTTCTTACGTTTGAAAGGTAAGCCTTAGCTATCCTACATTGTTAGTTACATTCGTAAAATTGGTGCACAGTAGGTAAGAGATAAACGAAACTTACTAAACAATAATGCAGATACCTTTAAACACACAATTGTTTGCAAATTAAGCTTTTTTTGGTGTCTATCATTTCCGACATAGTCTTTGTTACCAGTACTGTAAAAGAACCACAAAATCAGTCTATCACTTTATGATCTTCTAAAATTTTACCACAAATATAGTTTTCTTCTCGTTGTTAACACAGCCTACAGTATTTCGGGCTATCACAGCTCGAAATTTTACTTCTTATAACCTTGCTCAGTCCTTTTAGTATCTTTCTTTACTTCTGTCTCTAAGGCACTAACTACGGCAATGTGATCACCCGCGACTCTCGCTGAATTTTCTTACGCGCACAGCTGCTTGCGCTTACTCACACACCGAGCGACTCGTGTCTGTAACTCTTAATTCTAAAACTCTCCTATTTTCTTCTCTGGCCTTCTTATATACTGTGGATAACGTCATATGGGCGTTAATTCACGCACGCACACACACACACACACACACACACACACACACACACACACACACACACACACTGAAAATGACGCAGCTAGATGTCTCGAGTAAGTTCTCGAAACCCCCTTTGTTTCTATCACCTCGATTGTTGACCGTCACGTACACACAATAGTCACGCGAGGCAGCCCGGCTCTGAAGGTCTTTGCCCACTCGCCGGCCCGGTGTGTGGTGCGAAGTTGCTTTGTCTTGTCCGTCCATTGTTGAGCGCCGAGTCCGACGTCAGAGTATATTAATTTTCTTTTCGTTCTTTCCCTATTTCTCTATTGTTTCGTGTTCATTCAAAGGGAAACGGTTTCCTATGGCAGCCCCATAGCGACCAACTCTTAAAAGATATAGCTATCTTTTAAACTTACTCTACTCCCCTATTCCCCTTGTACCTACAAGAAAGTATGTAATAAAGCGCTTCTATAAATGTTTACCTCGATTAATATGGAGCATATAGAAGAATAAGTATTTGCAAGAATAGTTTGTACAAGAGTGACTAGAGAAGGTAATGTGAGTGCACACATAAGATTTGTAGACTTAAATTACCACATTGACACGATATAGTCTTCCTGGTGTTCAACATAACAACATGGCAAGTTTTATGTTGGCTTTCGTACAGCAGTAAAGTATCACCAGATGAGCTTATTAAGGTTGTGGCAGGATGTTGCTTCTTATTATGGGTTGAAAAAAAGCGCCGGAAGTGAGTATTAAAGAAAGCGAGAAAACTGATGAAAGAAGGAAAGAAAGAGGCGGGGAAACAAAAGGAGGACAGAATTAAGGGGCGAGAGAAGGGCGTCAGCTGCAACTTGAGAAGGTAGGCTTCTGAGAAAACCAGGAAGAAGTAGCAAAGAAATTACGTAACTGCAATGAGACGACTGCATGTGGCTCCCGGACACATGTGTATTCTTCGGATTTTACGTCCCACTCGTAATCCTCTAATGTAATCCTGGATTAAGTCAGCAACCTTCGACCTGCCTTGTTTTCTTTTGCCTTCCCTATGGTAATATTAATGGTAACTGAAACAAAGAAAACCCTATAATAAATATAATGCACAATGGCTATGTCCTTTTTGCCATTATTATTTTAGATGGTGGGACTGTGCAAACTCTTCGTCTAAAGCCTTTAAATACTTTTAGTTACATTAATCAATACATCAATTATCTCAATCTCATTATAAATTGGAATGGACAGTAAACGGTAGTCTATGGGTCATAAAACTAGATTATATAATCTAGGCATGAGCTTATGACAAATAGTCACGCAGGTCTACCAGGATTCGAAACTTCCTCTCAAACACCAGGGAAGGTGGCTTACGAGTCACTTCCGTGGGGCTTTCCATTAGGGCAGTACCTTGGCTCTATAAAGACCCCTCCCTGCTGTTACACACACGCATCCGGGAAGACTACCAAAAGCCTCGGTTGGGCCGCCGACAATGTAACATACTGGCTACTAGCTCTCCAGGTTAGTGCCGGAAAACATTGAGGCGTGTCACAACCCCGTCTGAGCATCACCGCGCAGGTGTACCCATGTCATAGGCCGATTGCTTTGAATTTTTTCCCCACACATTCGCAACATAAAATATATAAAATACAGAAAATGTCAATGTCTTATGAAAAACAATTTTTAAATTATTAATTTATTATTTATTATTATTTATTAATAATAAATCACTTTTTAATATACTAATACGAAATTACCGCTGGACCTTACAGTTAATTGTATCTGTCCTAATGTTTTAATTTGACCTCGGTATGCAGATATACAGAAATTGTACTGTCCTAATTGTAGTGCTTACTTAGGTCTTATTAGTTTAAGAGAAAAATGTTTTGTTTACAGTTTATTGATATTTTCAATTGTTTCAGTATGAGTTATGGAAAATATTTATTTTCAGATCTTCTTTAACTGGTACATGATAAATTTTAATAACTTAATCTCAGAGGCTCTCCTGAAAATTTCGAGTTATAAACTAGTTATAAACTGGGGTACAAGGAACATTTTGAATAGTGAAAAATGCTGAAAAGTTTGAGAAATTGGATTTTAAAGTTTAACAATATATTTTTGTACTTTACCTAAATCTAATCAACTTCAAATACTCAGCACCATATGTGGGACCCTTTGGTGCTCTCTTCTGGGCCGCAGTAGGAATTTTTTGAGAATTTTGAGTTCGCTTAGCCATTCCTTAATGTAAAAAAATTATTTTGCCTTTCCGTTGATCACAAAATGTAAAAATGTAATGTGTTAGCTAAGCCTACCCTATGCACTTTCGTTAATTTGTACAGCAAACTCTTCAAATATTTCCTTATTACTGCTTTAATATTAACTAACGAGTAACTTAAAGCCTATTAAAAACCTAAACAATGCCTAACATATAACTGGAACACTCAAATAACCTCGCAAGGCTACAGAGTTACAGAACACTGACTGCACTTCTCTGTTTACAAGCAAATTACGTGTAAGATTTGCGGCATTACAGTTCGATATAGCAAATTCATTTCAGCACAGTCAACTTACAACCTCTCTGGAACAATATTCCCGCTTAAGAGAAATGCCCACCAAATTCAAAGTAAATGAAAACGAAAGTTGCATTTGAAAGCTGTACTGACGAAGTTTAGTGAGGAACGTCCACCCCCTCGGGGACATGTAAATGCCCTACAGAAGCTTAAAGGTGGCATATATTGAGAAAGCAAATGTTTACCATTAAAGTATTAAGTATAAGCATAATAAAGAATGCAAAAAGCAAAAATCAGGATTTTCGACAAATGTTTGCCAAATTTCATCGAAACATTCCCTTAAGTAGTAAATGTACATTATTGCTTTATCAGTCGTCATTACTATAAATTCAATTTTTCACACATACAGATATTCTTCTTTTACAGTATAAAGGAATACTCTTCTTGTGAATGTAAAATCGAACGAACTATATCTCTTATTCAACCTACAACATTTGAAGTTTAGTTGCATGGGTTTCAGTGTTACATTATTGGCACTTGAGTAAATATACTGCTTCTATGCTAAAAGGTCAGGTAGTGCAAACCATTGCCCTCATAGTTACAATAGTGTTCTCCTATTTAATGGGTTTTGTTTTATAGTCAGAATTGCCTTCAATGGTTTGCTTGCGCTAATAGCATGCAGTTTTGCAGGAATTGAGAGAATGGTTGCTCAGTGACATCAAACACGCTGGCTAAACCACAAAAGTAAATGGATCGTTCACTCTATTGTTTCCATAGCATGTATTATACACAGTTGTTTGCGTTCACATTTTATCCTGATCACCTGTTTTGAAACGATACAGTTTAGCAACGTTATAAATTGCGCGAAAGGTATTTTTTTTAACGTTTGTAAACGTTTAAGCGTCTACTCAATGACAAACTGCTGGTTTCCACTTTTATCTATAATGACCTTAAACCAGCACTAATTTCACTGCCCGCCTCTGTAGCGTGATGGTTAGCGTGTGTGCCTCACGTTCAGGAGGTCGCGAGTTCGAATCTCGCTTAGGGTAAGTTATACGGATAAGGTTTTTCCGAGGTTTTCCCTTATCCTGAGAAGATGAATGCCAGGTAACTTAAAGCTCTATGGACCTTGGGCTCATTTGAGCATCAGTTCACTCATTTCATTCATTCACCGTCCGATATGACATTACGTTGGAGGACGTTAACACAAAAAAAAAAAAGCATATTCCGTCATGCTTTCATTTTCTTGGCTGGTACTGTCACCTTGTATTCTGCATCGAACCAATAGGCATACCTATGCTGGTGTTGTCAATTCACTGGCTAATTACGAATAGGTATAGCCACCTCCCTCAACCGGAAGGGAGAGTTGGTAAGGTGTCCCCTTTCAAACTGGTGGAGACCGATATCAGCAGACACACCTATAAATGCTCCTACAGACCTCCAAAAGTCAGGTGCCCATTACTATTTGTGTTCTGTGTGCCTCGACCCGAGCGAGACGGTAACGTGTGAGGCTCGCGTTTGAGAGGTCGTGCGTTCGGTTCCCACGTAAAAATAAAATAAATGTTTTGTTATTCAACGACATTGTCAATTGCTAGGATCACATCAGTGTCACCGGTGTGCCGCAATTTTATCCCGCAGGAGTTATTTTACATACCAGTAAATCTACTGACATTGTGCTGTCGTCTTTAAGCACACTTAAGAACCATTGTTCTGGGCCGGATTTGAACACGCGACTTTGGGATCAATAGGCGAGCATCTAATCAACTGAGCCACCCAGACCGACTCTATTCCTGCGGTCATTCGTCCTCACCTATAGTTTTTTTTTTTTTTTTTTTTTTTTTTTTTTAAATCTAGTATCCTAGGGTTGGTGGTGTAGGCGATGGGCCAGTTAGCGCTGCCATGTGGGGGATTTGCCCACGGTGACTGCTGCTCTCAACCTTCTAGTTGCCAGGCCTGCCAGGAGGGGCCGCTGGTGGGACCCATAGAATACTCTCATTTCATCTCTTCCTCTCAGGGGTCTCATACTATAGCCAGCTTGGGTAGAGTGTGGAACCTCCTACGTACATATTCTATGTCCACCTCTACCTCCTTCTCTCTGTACTTTGAAAGACATTTAATTTCCTTAACATATTAAAATCTTACTTTGATGTTGTTAATCGAGGTATTACCAAGCCATATTTCGTAACTTGGATTACCAAGGGGTGTGGGGTACTTTGTGACCACGACTAGTAACAAAATATCTGAACAATTTTAAAACAAATTTACTTTAAAATGGGATATTATATATTCCCATGTTTATATAGGTAATATTTAACATGTTTAACTATTACTTTTTTCTTTTTTAAATGAATTTCATTAGATATTATGCCACTCTTTATTACACAGCTTAGCTTCCTTTTTTACCTTTTTACATGAATTACATTATACCAACGGCGTAGTACTTTATGGCCACCTTGACAAAGGATCAACAATTTGAAGCAAATACGCAATTCATTAGTAGAAACAGTGATTGACAATACCTGCATGCCTTTGATCAAAAAATTAAAAGGGAAAATTTAAAAAGGTACAGAAGGTGGGCATAAAGTAGCTCCCCCACCCCGCCCCTGGTAATGCGAGGGTTAAACCATGATGCACATTTAGATTGGAGTGTGTTTTTAAAAATGTGTATACGTTTACTACGAACTTACTGCCCTGAGCATAAATCACTTCACGTTTGTTAATTGAGAAATATTTATCCTGGCTTCGAAGGAAAGGTTCATGCACTCCTATCAGAAATACTGGGGAAAGGAAAATATAGTAATTTAATATATGTAAGAACAACCTTTCAGCTCTAATATAATATTTTAGCTTCGAAAAACGAAAACATGTACCCAATCACTTTAATAATAAACTGACACACCACTACTCTGTTATCTCATTGCTTTTCAATTTGCGTCGCTTGTATATTTATATTCGAGATGAACGTTGTGATTTTCAGGCTTTTCAATGTTGAATGAATGTTGAATGAAGATCAGCATGTGAAGATAAAAGGTGCGTAACTCGCGTTCTAAGTGTGTATCTTAGGCACATTTTTGTACAGTAGTGATCAGGAAATATAATTCTGTATAATTATAATATTGACATC
The DNA here is from genome assembly GCA_030765045.1 of Tenodera sinensis. Taxonomy (NCBI): domain Eukaryota; kingdom Metazoa; phylum Arthropoda; class Insecta; order Mantodea; family Mantidae; genus Tenodera; species Tenodera sinensis. The sequence goes on along the minus strand of CM060964.1, from coordinate 83,002,049 downwards.
TATATTTTTAAAATGTTTATCGAACGTAAAGGAAGAAGATAAATTTCCTAGTTCAGACGCGTAAGTTGCACGTACCACAATCGGCAGCACTGGTAAGAGGATCACTTCGCTGAAGTGTTCAGTACGGCCCGCCTTCATATGCCTTTTTTCTGGTATAAAATGGATAGCTTAGCCCGTGCAGAACAATAGCAATTGAGTGCATCTCCCCCACTTCAGAGGATTCGTTTAGGGCCTTTGATTTGTATTCAGGGCTCATTTAAGCAGCTGGCTTGTGCCCGACGTGAACAGTTTATCAGGCAGTGGAGTTAAGTAGAGCTTCCTTGATTTCAGTGGACAGTGATGAGTGTAGTTCAGTCGAGAGTTGTGATTCAGCAGTATACTTGTGCTTCGATTAGGCGGATAAGTTGTAATTTTTTTTTTTTTTTGAGTAAGTAAATAGTGTCTGATGTGTAACATTTGCACTAGTATAAGCACCGAAATGATAAATAAAGCATGTTTAGCGGCATATGGTGTTTTCCGTTGTTTTAATGTGTAGATTTGGACGTTGTAATTTCGAGAATTTTATAATAAAGCTTATTTTATGAAAAATTTCTTGGGGTTCTAGCATACAACGAAACTGACACCTTCCACATATTTGAACAATTTAAGTATTAGCTTTCCCTATCCCCACCGTTATTTATCCCACCATATTATTTTAAAATGTAAAATCCCTGTTTTATATACCTTACAGCCATTATCAGGCAATTCCTTAAATATTACATCTTATTATCTGTAATTTTAAGAATAATCACAGTTAAAATTTGCTGGAAGTTTTTCAAAAAGTTCAACTCTTATATCTACAAATACATTGAACCTTCAACTTCAATTGTCTAGTGCGATTTATTTTTTCCATCTTTCTTCCGTTCCTTTTCCTTCGGAGACTTTTGAAACCCGTCACGCGATCACTTAATGTCCACAAGCATACAGTCTAAAGCTCTGCAATTATCTCAAGTGCATTTTCTACAACTTGATCATTCGTATGGTCTTGCAGATCCAAATTTTTGACGCAGGTAGTTGCCAAGCTTGTTCTAATTTTCAGCAGAATTTGCGAGATAAACTTTTAATTGGTCAAGGAATTGATCTTTACTAATGAAGGTAAACTATGCAACAATTGTTCAGGGTTTAATTTTCTTTCCTTTTCTCTTTCCGCCCCTGAAATAGCCATAAGAGTGACAAAAATGTTCACGTAATAATATTTTTCTAGGTACTGACATTACTTGTTTCTTTTACTCAGAATTATTGCTTCTTAATCGTGTGGAACATTGTATTAATTACCATAGTAAAATAAATCAATGCGACTTCCGCAAAGACTATTAAGGTTATTTGCATAGAGTGAAAACTTATAATTATGGCAGGGCAGCATCCAAGAAGGTTTTAAAAGCTTGTGTAAAATCTCACTTCACCTATACCCTTAAGTATGGCATGAAATAAAAACGAAAAATATGAACAAGCCATTCACATATTTTGCACTTGAACCCAAGTTTTCCGTATAGATATCCACCACTTTTGCCATATTAACCATAAGCTACGTATGTTGTCTATTTCTTGTAACTGCTCATGTTGTCCGGAATCACTTCCTGTGTGGTATCTGATTCCCAAAAAGAAAAGAAATCGGTTGTCTATATTTCGAAAAATAGGCTGTAGTCTGTGTTCTCTTAAGGAAACCTCATACAAAGACCATGAAAGATAGTCATAGGAATGGTGTAGTCTAGATATAAGCGAAATCCACAACACAGTATTCCAATAAAGATGTATTGTTTGCGTCGCACTTGTCCCTAAGTTAACGAATTAATGTTTATTTTCCCAGAGCGAGGTTTATTTCGAAACAGAAGCTTCTGTACTTCTGTTCTGCTCACCGTAACTACACTTCGATTGTTGTATGGCCTTGAGTGATATATCGCAATCTTAAATTATTGGAGCTTTACAACATTTCATTTTGTAACGCTCTTATGAAAGTCACTCTGTCAAAAGTATATTGTGTAGACGCTAGAACTGACGATTAGTTTAATACTCTGCTTTTAACAGACATGCTACTGAAATTTAAAAACAAAAAACTTCACATATGGGAAGTGATATGAAACTCCAAATGTTCTGCTGAATGCTATTGGCAGAGGAAAAGAATGAACTCATTTTAGCGCGAACCTGAAGTGCACTCGTGAAGGGCTTTCATCACAGCTCCATTTGATAGCCTTCAGTTGTTTATCGAGTAAACACGCGCAAGAGGATGCTCGAATCGTTTTGCAGAAACAACTAACCAACCCAAATACCTACCACTACAACCTTTACTTTTCATTTAACATCCCTGTAGTGGTTAGAATTTCTCAAGCACCTGACGGATTTTTGCAGTAAAATCCGGTTCCATGCTTCTTGTGTTTGTAATAGCATGTCTAGTATTGGTAGTGCTGGACTATTTGCTCTTATACTTCACAAACCTTACAATGCGTGTTTCTCTACATACATACATACATACAATTGGAATTGTTTCTCATTGTCTCTCTTTCCTACAGTTTAGCATCAGGATGACCCATGATTCATTACATTACTACGTACATTTCATTTAGAAACATACTGAGCTTATAACCTACTCTTATTTAAGACTTTCTTTCTTCCATACCATATAGTATTCCAAAGAAAAGGTGCGTCATGGAAACCGATAGGAAAAATAATGATAATGCAAAATATCTGCAGTGAATATATTAGATCAGTGATCTCAAACGGTGCGGTTGAGTGCAAGCGCGCGCTTTGGAACTTAGGAGGCCCACGCTGCCCGTAAGAGCAGCATCTGCTTGTTCTACTTCGAACAGTGTTAATCCGGGCTGTAGAACTCGCAAACCATGGAAAACGCGAAGCTTCTTCCACATTTACAGCTCCTTAACATAAGCACAAAAATTAATGGGAATTGAAGAATATTGGTTGGACTCTTAGAGCAGTTTGTTGGAGAATGTTCAGATTTGGAGGCTCTCTAATCTAAAAGGAGTCTCTTTTCCTTGCCCAATTCTATTGATAATAATAATGTTCCAGTTGAACTTCAACCAGAGCTTACTGATTTATGCTGTGAATCAGATCTAAAAAAGGTGTATAGTGATACTAATATTGTCACTTTTTAACGAGGCCTTGATCTACAAGCATACCCTAAATTTTGCTTTAAAAAGTATCTGTATATTTGGTATTACACATTCCTGTCCACCTTGAGAATTACTTCTGTAATTAACGATTTCCCAAATATTAAAGTAGTGGAAAAGCACAACATAGGCATAATAAATGCGTCTTTAGTTTCCAGGTGTGACCACAATTAGAACTTTTAATGTGGAGCTATTTTCAATTTGTTACAGGAGTAGTCACTTTCTTTTGGAATCTTAAGGTCAAAAGTTGTATAAACATTTCCCATCCTTTGTGGCTTTAATGGATTTTTTAATTAATTTGTTTTTGAATAATTACGTTATTATTGTAATTCATATTAAACCCCGTGGTCACAAAATGTAAATAAATACCTTTAAACCAAGCAAGAAGAAACTAATAAAAAGAGTTGACTTAATTTTCCATTCGACTTTGCACAACCATGTTTTGGAATGTTTTGCTCAACTGCTCCGCCAGCTCTGTGTATACCAGTCTTTCTTGGAGCGCCTCATGCTCCCCAGAACTGCCAAAGCCAGGAAATTGCGCTTGGCAGAGGTGCACTAAACGTCTTACCTTATAGCAGATGCTCATTCTACTCTACAACAGGCAAACATATCTTGTAAAGGTGTCGTTGCTTTCTCGCCCAAGCTCAGCAGCAGGAATCCTTGTACATTCCTTCACGATGTTATACGAGGAATATAACGAGACACTCTTTTTTTTAAGAATTCCATAAATGAAAGTCGTAACTCTTCAGGTTGGGGAAGCAAAGATGACACGAATCAACACTTTTGCCATTAAATACCTCTATTATTTCTTTTAATGATTCAGCAGCCGTATGTGCTATTGCAGACATTTCTTGGAAAGACGTATATATTACTTTCTCTACTACGTATAGAAGAGTAGAGGAAGTATGGTATTTCATCCAAAATCTTGATCTCGAGATTTCACCAGAAATATACGTTTTGAGGCCCCCTGAATAAAAAACATATTTAGAGAAAGGGGTGTGTGTGTGTGTGTGTGTGTGTGTGTGTGTGTGTGTGTGTGTGCGTGCGTGCTTGCGTGCGTGTGTGTGTGAGAGTCAACCTGTGGACAGCATGCCCCAAAAACGAACAGTCAGTTAAAAACCAAAATTGGTATTAAAGTTGAATGTCTTTCAAGGATGCGACGCCAAGATATTGACACCTCCACCATAAACTACCTTTTACATGGAACATTTTTTTGAAAATTTGCATTTTCTTGAAAATGGCTCTAACGATTTTGACTAAAATGCTGTATGCTTGAGAAATTTTTATGGCAAATGAAATGTATATGTTGAACTTTCTGACTATAGCACCTGTAGTTGTATTTACTCCGGATGACTTTTGCATGGCTGCTAAACCGTAAGAGATACCAAATCTTATCATAAAAATGTAGATCTTGCTAAAACACAATTTATTACTAAATTTTTTTTTCTAAGATTGAACAATTTTGGAGATATTCCTTGATGTTTGTGTTAGCTTTGGAGATCACCATCAAATGGTACACCGTTATTCATGTTTTATGTTAACCGTACAAAGAGAACGGAATTTAAAAGTTTTAAAGGATTTGATTAGTGCTCAAGGTCTGCTGTATTCCCATATTCTCCTTGTGCATACAAGAAGATAAACAAGATAATTTCTGCCAATGTTTATCTTGACTAACACGAAGATATAGCAATAACAGTTTGTAAAATTGGTTAGTACAAGAGTAGCGAAAGTCACGTGAGTGCAACACAAAAGATTTTCTTTTTGTGTGAAGTGATCGAAAAGTGGTATAGAAATTGCTCTGTGATGAAGCCTTGTATTGTTTCATTATATCAAATAGTTCCTATTATTCTTCTAGCACTTATCACACACCGCACTGAAATTTTCAGGTCATGCAATTTGTAGCAGGTTTTTATAGCGCTTATGATATTCAAAAGATATCAAAGTTACAAAATCCATTAATAATCAAGAATAACATTATATGTATTATGGGATAGGTTTCGCTAGCAAAGGGTTAAGAATATTGCACCACATGTGAAGTTGATGTCAGTCGGGAAATGCATTACCGGGAGTCATTAGCGAACGTACCCAAACAGATGGCTCATTAAGGTAAACGCGATACAATCAGTTTTGGCATGGTAGAAAGTCTACCACATTAAGAAAAGGAACCTGCTATTGTATTTTAAAAAGTATCGGGAACCCGAGGGGTTTCACCACAGGGCAAAGTCTTCACTTAATTGAAGAGAGGGACATTATAGATGTTTTGGGAAGCTGAAAGAATGATTACTGACGGACAGTAGGTCAGAGAGACATCTTTACGAACGAGCTACACATGTGAGCAACACACGGTGAAAAGTTCGATACGGCAGTTTACAATGAGTTAGCCGAATACCATTTTTCGTAACTAATATACTCGTCAACCAGATATACTTATCGTATTCACGACTAATACTTATTCCAACAGTTACGTCAGTCCGCATATTTCTAGCATTTATTTAAAATTGCTCAGCAAGTCTTAAACGTTTAATAAACAAATAAAGTGTTCTACCAAAACTATAATGTCGCTCTCTGTAATCCCAGAGATTAAGACTGAGGTGTGAGCAGCTGTAGGCACCAATAATAAGAAGCAGTCTATTAATCAAGTGACAAACTGCTTCAAATTGCACAGATTCTTCAGAAAAGTCGACTGTTGCAAGTGCTCAGGCGCCCATTTACACAGAACCAAGGTTCATCGGAGGGGAAAAAAAAAAAAAAAAAAAAAAAAAGCTGCGGGCTAATAAAACATCTTTATACAGATCGGAAAAGCCCGATACATTAATTCAGTCACGAACCACTTGCACTTGGTTATAGCTTTGAGATCCAAATTTTAAACGGACGTGTAGCACTCAGTGCAGGACGTGCAGACACACCTGTTTGTCTAGCTAACTTGTTTAACAATTTAATGCTCTAAACTTTTGGCAACTTGGTATAGTTTATGTTTGGTAAAACTTATTTTTCGTTAAAACTGCAAATGTTTGGACGATCGCATGCACAATTTTTCTTGCAAGTAGTGCAGGTTTGGAAAACATTCGAAAAGCTCCCTGCGTACACAGTGTTCGAGTTTAAATTAATCTTTGGAAATAAAAACGCGTTATTTCACAGATAAGTGACATACCCTACTCAAGGGAACACTGAAGCGATATGTTAGCATCTTTGGTTAAAAAAACAATGGATTTTAGGATTTTTACTGCAAAAAATGCATCATACCATAAATAATATATCTTCAAAGTTTTGATCCCCTATGACGGAGGGAACCCATATTTTGGACGCCATTTTTAGAGCAGTGCGTATTTGCCTGTGCGTTTTAGATGGCCGTGCCCACACCTTCCATTTCATGGAGGCTTGGAATAAATTGTTTTCAAAGAAGGCGCTAAGTGTTCAGCTGCCTATGCATTCACCGTAGTCTAGTTCATCAAGTTCTCTAAAAAATTCCCCAGAGCACAGTATTTTTCCTTTGCCATATGTTGGTTTCCAAAGTTATTTGCCATGCTTCTATTTGGCTTGGTGAATTTACGTTGTTTACAAACTGATTGTCTGCATTTTATCTTGCTTTTGAAAACTTTGGTGTGCCTATGAGGTAATTTGAGTGTGGTATTACTTATTTTATTTTTGGCGAAAATAAGACAAAAATAAACAAAGTTGCGACAGATGATACTTCATTTTTATTTCTATGAACAGATCACGTGTTTGTAAACACTATATGTTGGGTATATTTTAAAATCACATATTTAATTACTTTACTGTTATAGAATAGCAAAAAGAAAAGGGAGCACGTCAGCCTTCTGCAAATCGATGAGCAATATCAGATGACGGAGAAAAGATGCTCCCGTAGAGGTTAATGAGGAAGTGTGTGACTAAACGTGAAACCCAGTTTTCTCGAAAACAATTTTTGCTGTTTTCTCAAATTCAAAACGATGTTCTCCCACAAATAGAGATCTAAAACATTTTCCGATGTATCTCAGAATAACAGTAGTGAAATGTGTGATTGGAATTTTGTTATTGGCTATAATTTTGTTTAAAAACAATTAGCATAATAATGCGCTTGTTTTATGACATTCTTACACTTTCGGGTATTAATTTTTTTTAAAAATAAAATTCATTATACGAAAATATCTATTCTTTAATTTATTATAAAGGCAATAAGAGATATAATTTTAAAAAATCAACTCTGTAGTTCAACATATGTTGGAATAGATAGATTTTTATTATACCCAATAAAATTGATATAAATTAATTAATATATCAAGAATGTGATTAACTATTCGAACGAAATTTGCTACAGAAATTTGTTAGTTGCTGGAAATGCCTGCACAAAAAATAAGCCTATAACTTCAATGCTTTAGAAAATCATCTTTTTCACCTCGGTGTACCCTTGATGGAGAACAGAGGACCTTCGCTGATTGTACCTGACACAAGGGTAACAGACATGGCCCCAATACACCTTCGAGCGGAAATTGGCAGCCCGAAGTCCCGCTGCATGTAGAAAGAAGAGCGAAGGAAGGAAAGTCCGCGAGAAGAGCACTATAATTTGATATAGCCACCCTATATAGTTAACGAAGTTAAAAGGCGTGAAAAACTGAAGGGCCTGCAAATGGACGCTCGCGTCATATACAAGATCCTGTTTTATCTGTCCCGCATCAATCAGGATGTCTGATTATTCCGGATTCACTTTTCCATTCCTTTTCCCTATGAAAATATGTTTTCTTGATAAAAGCATATGCATGTATATGGTTGTAATGTGGGCACCACAGGTAACGCAGAAATCGCCGTCGGTCGCGCATTTTCAGCTGACGAAAGGTTACCTTGGTCAGTGTCATATAATAGCAAAGCTGAAGTGTGTGGGATTCTCCTTCATTAGGCTTCAAGACGATCCCAATTGAGATAGGAACCCGTGTCCGGAAGTGCACGGTTTGGACGCTGTAGCGCATCGAAGTGTGAGATGTTTGTACGTTCATATTTCATCAATAAACCCAAAATCGACTTGGCTACATTAGAAACGGGCTTCAAACTGTGCACTACCTACGTCATTGCAGAGCCTATATCGGCTGTGGTGAGCCTTATGCACATGAGCCAACATGTGCGATTGTGTTGGAAGATTTTCAATCGCTCCGTGGACTCGAGCCATAAGGTCCTCCGCTGACGTTACAGGAGTGCCAAACACAATACTCTTCATACAACTCCACAGAAAATAGTCGAGAGGTGTCAGATCTGAAGACCGTGCTGGCCATAGAACTGGTTCACCTCCACCAATCCATCTATCTGAATATGCGACGTTGCGGAGATTCCATAGATTTACATCAAAATTTGCTGGAGCTCAAGTCGGCCATTTCAGCAGCTGTGTAAGTGGTACATGTCGCACTGCTGTTAAAAAACGCTACTGTTCTGGTAACGGTACAAGTAACGCAGTAGGATGCGTACCAAGGACTCTATGGAGGAACTTAGCGCATGCTCAGGTCGCTCATCCCAGCACGCAGCTGGCTAGAGGGTTGCATACTTCCGTATTAAGGTACCAAAACAAATGTTAACAAATTGCCACAACCGTTCGTTCTCAAACTTCGACGCTCTCTAACATCCAAACCGTGCATTTCCGCAAGGGGTTCCTTTTGAAAATCGACCAATCTGCTATCCCACACAACATACTAAGCGTTGTCGATGTGTTTTGGGGACACCCAGTATATATATATATATATGTTCAAACTCATTTCGTTTGGCTTTAAATGGATGGCCAGTACATTGCGTATCACCTTAACAATCACGCTACTCGAATCGCTTCGACTAAAGTGCCTTCGAAAGGAATATGAAAACCGGTTTAGGAATTGGAGGAAGAACGGTGTATGTAACAAAATAACTTGTCAATTAAATAGTCTTGAATGGTTTAAATCAAAGCATTACAAAACTAAAAAGCATTTGTTTTGTAAATGAATAACATTTGTAGAGTATAACACACATATGTCCAATAAGGTTATTAAGAAAATGTGACTATATATATATAGTCACATAGCAACAAATATTATATTAAAGCAATTTCCCATATCTTTCCAATGTTGTGATGTTGATCAATAAATCAGTATTATTATTTGAACGATGAGTGCAGAATGAGGCGAAATTGTCTTATTTTGCAAAAAACGTGAAATTCCAGCGATTTTGAATATAATAATTATTTTTTACTTTCCTTTAAGTTCAACGTGTGAATTGTTAAATTATAAAACTAAAACTAAAGTAAAAGTTCCAATGAAATGGCTGATTCCCTGTAAGTTTTTTAATAGCTTGCCAAAAAAATGCTGCTCCTATAGCAAATTGGTTGAAAGAGATGGAAAATATAAGACTTTCTAACTTAGTAAAATCCCAGGCAGCATTCGTTTATGAAAACTGAATTTATTGCTCACATGCATAGTTTTGCAGCGAGAAAGGAGCATGTGTTGATTTCAAAGATTAATGAATTGAGGAGTATAATGGAAGTCTTAGCTTCTGGCCACGTTGGGGAATTAGTCGACAAGACTGTTTAAGACTTTAATTATTCATAGCAAATGCTTACAATTTATTTTTACTGTTGCATTAATTATTTCATCCAAGTAATGTTGTGCAAACAAGCATTAAAAATGTTTTAACCGTTAGTAGAATCTTGCAACAACTTCCTCACTTCAAACTACTTAAACAATGCAATGTTATTGCAGGGTATGTAGCTTTGAAAGATTTAATTGCACAGCATATCAATGAGAGTCATGACCAGAAAATTGATACTATGCAGCCATTAAAGACACTGAAATTAATGCATTTTAATTTTGCAAATGCTGTATTAAGGTCTATTTGGATTCCGTGTTCCATATAATGCAAAAAAATGAATTCTGGAAAGCATCTCTCAGTATTATTTACCGTGAATTAAAAAGGATAGTAAAATTAAGGCGATAATATGAGCCATATTGAGCGAAAAAATTCGAAAATTAGAACTCACTTCGCGAAATTCGAAAAAAAAAAAAAAAAAAAAAAATTATTGCGAAAAAGGTGTTCCTTTACATATACTGTACTCATAGTGTATTTTATCTATCCTTGATCTATTTAGTAAGATAACGCTACTAAAAATATGTATAATTAAGGTAAATAAAACTAAACATATAAATGAAGGAAAAATAAATTGAAGTAAACAAATATAGCGCGTACTTACTGGTCCCCACGCGACTAACGGCGTTCTACCAGGGCGCGCGCCTACGGAGGTTTAAAAACAAATTAGTGGGTAAATAAACCAACTCAGTATACCTCGGAGGGCAGTGTGATAGAGCCTTTTGAAATGGAATTTTTGAACTAGTTTTACACTGCAAAATTCCTCGTAGATTTGGGAGTTCCTTAAGCATATTACAGTTTCAAGTCCTTGTATGTGTACCACGATCTACAGCATTTGTTGGCTAAATTACCAGGTGTACCTTTTAAAATAACCCATGTCTGCAATATGTACTGTTAAGTAACGCTAATGGAATCCAAGAAAGTTGTTCGAAAATGTATATTTTATGTATGCTAAATTGTTGGGAGGCTGGAATGAGTCGGTGTTTTTATGTTGTTGAACTACAACGCTTAGCTGGATTTTTTTTTCTTTTTCTTTTATACGGTAGCATAGCTGTGTACGTTAATATTTTATAAACTTGAAAGCATTATAGAAAATCCGGAAACATTGTATCCAAAACTTTGTCTCGAGCAGGAAAAAAGAAAGAAAGAGAAAGAAACAAAAAACTTGGTGAAAGTGTTAGCATTTTCAAACATCTGATTATTTCATTTATCTGTGAAAAGAAAATATGCCCTAGGATTCTGTATCTCCTGCACTCATCACGAGGTTTACGGTAAGAAGTTTCACGTGTTTGTATGTTTTGTTATTCCAAAATGGATATCGTTTCTGAAATGCTAAAACTAGACAAAATGTTGTCTCGAACATTTCAATCTTGCTTGTCAAAGCATGTAAATTAGATTAATTGTGCTCTAATGTACGTAGATGCCGTACTTGAAACCATATACTGATTTTGTGGCATGTATAGTTTTGTATACACTCCAGCTGTGCATTTGTGTTATCCAATGTGGAGCAATTACATTTTACAGTTCCGTTGAAGACCGTAAATAATATTTCAAGGTAGAAAATAGAGTGACTGAATAGATTCAAATACAGCATTCCTATATTTAATTGTGATCGGCATTATACGACGATAGCCTAGATATACACAGTGTGTTATTTAGATTATATGGGTAGTATAGAAGCATTTTTATGCATTCAGAAAGCCCTGTTTTCTCTGAAAATAAAGTTTGTTCTCTGATAAAACTCAAACTAAAGTCGAGCAAAAAAGCAAAGACTAAGATTTCTTCCTGACTGAAGTGCATATACTGGTGCCCAATACCCTAGTTTATAATAGTATTTCTCGCTCTGTAACGAATCCACCTTGAGCTAACTAACCGTTTTATCCATCCAGCTGGTATCAGTTCTCTGTGGTCTGTAGAACAGTCCAGAGCCATAACGTGCCAATGAGCGGTATTACAATCATTGAGAAATGAAGCGGTATTTTGGATATCACCTCTGTGGAAGAGTTTCTTTACGATTGGTACTCGGAGAAAGGCTAAACCAATATAACACAATTCGAGCTTCTAGAGGGAGGTGTGGGAACTTACTTGCATGTTTCGTTAAACTGACGATATCTACGGCATTAATACGATGTTTTTGTCATCAAAATGGAAGCAAAGAACATATATTAAAAAGTTATTGACGCCATGGAATGGCAATACAGAACCCAAAATTAAGAAGACGATAGTATGATATGAAAATGAAAGGTTTAAATGTATAAAAAGAATAAGATGATGTAACTTTCGTCTTCATTTCTAGGTTTTTATTATGTTATGTCATCTTGGTGTGAGAATTCCATGGAAGTTTTGCCTTATCATCATTCTGCTAGTGGAAACATGGATAGCTCGTTGTAATGTTACTCTTGATCAGTTCGGCCATATTTTGGGGGAGGTAAAGTATCCAGCCCATATAGTTACTAGAATTATTCTTGAAACAGAGGCAAAAGGTGGGGCTAGATTTTTCAGTACTAACATGAACAACTGCGTTCCATAACGGGCCACTTTTCATGCACGCCAGTATGTTCCATTTTAAAGCTGAGAGGAGCTCAAACCTAAGCCGTGTGTGCTTTAGTATTCAACATATTTTACATTGCTCCCGCAATGAAGATATCGGTCTTTAAAAATTAATGCTGTATTTCGTAATGAGATTTAGGTTATTCCGACCCAAGTACCTGTTAAAAGCTAGCACTCTGTCCGCTTTCGCAATTCATCACGCGTTTATGGTCTCCCCACCCGAAGTTATCGCAGCGATAATGGCTTTGTCCGGCACAGGGATTACTTCACCACGTTGTATAAATACAAGTGGCACTGAGGTCGTGAGGTGTTAAAAAGCCTTTACACGTGAGTGTCCAGTAATTGCATTGATCCACACGAGGAGCGGGGAAGGTTACTCAGATGCACCAAGAGATAACAACATCGAGTCCTATGCCGTGTTTACATAACCAAAATTCCTTGCGTGAGGTACTTATATTAAGCATTCAAAACCTAATTCCTACCTCAATGCAGAAAGTTAACGAGATGGAAGGATTGGCCGGTATTACGAATACAAATGGGAAAACAGCCATTTGCTTACAATGGAATGATTTCATACACGAGGCAAACAACATGCTCAAAACTTTACTTTGTTCCCGCGAGTACTTGATGTATCTATGATAATAGGGTATTGGTATACTACGTGGGCAGCTCCCACACTACAACGCTACGAGATTGCGAGATCGATTACGGCTACCATTCCCTAGGAGGTAGCGATGAAATGGAGAAATCACGGGAGACTACAGGTCGCAGGACGCACGGAAGTCCATAAAGATTTTGATTAAGGATACATATCTATGAAAATGTTAAAAAGTGACCAAATTCTGGAACTGAAGTTTAGTGTTACTAAACACTAAAAATATTCTACTTTATTTCTATGAATCCTTTATACCTTTACGATCCTTTAAAGCATGTCACATAGTGATGTAAGCCTAGCTTATTACAATAGTACATTAAAAACAACCGATAATACCCACATTATAGTGAACAAATAATTCAAAAGAGGTCCCAAACTTACCTGAATACTAAAGCAATTGCAGAATAGCAGAAAAACACCAAGGAAAGTCCTTATGTGCACTAAATATAGTTTTAACCAAAGAAGGTGGTAAATAGTGTAATTTTCGAGCTATATTTAAAATCTTTTTATCGCAGTTTCCCTTGTCCGCACATTCTCATTTTCAAACTGCTTCACACGGTGTACTTTACGCTTTAAATCAATAACATTTTTATACTGCTTATTAACAACAGAATAAAAAATGGTCAGATAATGTTTTTTTAACGTGCTTAGTTATCATTGTTACCAACGTAACAGAAGAAACAGCAAGATTGTAAAATTTCGGATTCTTCGGGGAGAATTATGCGACAAAGAGCAATAGGTATATGTGTAGCAGAGTCAGTACGTATTGTTACTTTGTGCGGTTCTTACTGTTACTTCCGTAATGTGATGATGTAGTGAAATTGTGGATATACTTCACTGTCATTTCACCAATGTGATATGGTTCAACATTTCTTGCCGCTTACAAACTTTCCTTCGCTACACAGCGGCGTAGTGAAATATGCACGAAGAGAGCTAAATACAGGACGTCTCTAATCTTTCGCGCTGCCGTCGTAAATGCACTCATAGGAGAGCCCGTGTTTTATCATGAACTTACAACTAATGAACTCATTTATTCGTGAAAAACGCTGGCTTATATAGTCATAGCAATTTTCCACAGAACATTCTAGAATATTCTAGAGGTGGCGAGAATATAGACTTCCAGAAGATTCTGATTACCTGTCAATAATGCTTCTGGTGTTTACGCTGTGTGAGATGACTACTACTCCAACTGCCCAGCGGCAATAGTAAGCTTCGGCCATAGTCGCTGCGTCACAGTGTATTAATGTGTGCACCTAACATAGAATATTCTGAGCCAAGTTGAGATTGCTATCATATGGTGTCGAGCACAGACTCGCATGACCGATCTTATGTTTAGGCTTATCACATTAAACAAATTCATTGATGGAACATAATTTAACCTCTTCTAAGGCCATTAAGCTGTAAGACACACAGCAAATAAACGTTTATAAATTGTTTCTGATTACCATATTGCACACTGCTCTTCAGATATATTATAATTGCAGCACATGGGGAAAATGACTTATTTTAGTACATATATTGCTACCAATAACTAACAGTAACAAAGAAACAATGGTTTACTTCATTGGAAGGATTCCTATTGATTAGTTTGGATCATAAAAACTAGCCATTTATAGAAAATGATAATCTTGCATCGTTTTTCTCTCTCTGATTCAATAGATAGGTGCATTGTGTTGTGCGTTGCTTTCATTATTTAGTTTAACACTCTTCCTATAATTAAACAGTAGAACAAATGTACCATGTCCGAGACGTCACACACATTACAGCGTTTTTATTGTCCAAAAAAGAAACAAGGCGAGCAAAGTTGTGTAATTACCTTTATTTAAAAGAAAAATCAATGCAAGGACTATAAAATGATTTTAATTTGTCTCAATTTCGATGTAACATATGCGCCTGTTTATTTTATGCCTGCCCCTTTGATGTTATATTTATACATAGAATATTAATCACAGTGAATGCGCAGCCTTCCACAAAGGTTAGTTATTCCTCTTCCTCCTCCTTCTTCCAGTAAAGATCATATCAAATGTTGCTGGTGCTTCGTCAATGTTTCAACTTTCACAATGAGTGTATCTTCTTAGCTCTCGATATAAAGTGCAAGAAACGTTAGGCACAACCAAAAATTGAAATGGCCTTTAGCGGAGCAGGAGGATGAAGAAAAAGAGAATGAAGAGAATAATTAGTTTACTAGAGATATGCCGATTTCACTTTACGGAATTGCAAAAGTGAAAACACACTGTTGTCCATTTAAAGCTAAAATATGAACAAGCTGCAGCATTTATTTTACCTGTATTATAATTTGTGGATCAAAATACGTTTTATATTGAACCATTCCATCTATGATGAAAATTGTCTCTGGAATGATTCACCAAATCCATTTACATTCCTGTTTTTCGTCTTTAAATCAACTAAAACGTAAACCAACCAAATGCTCGGTAGAGCTACTCGAAACAGGAAACTAGTTTAGAATGTGACTTTAGTTTAAGAGATAATTCAAGAATCATCTGAGGAAGAAGCCTTGGGTGCGCATGAAGCCTACTCCCATTTTAATCAATACGTAAAGAAACACTACTGTAAATAAACGTGTTCTTTGTCTCCAGAATATGCTATGCATGCCTCTTACTCGTTTGATATTTCACTAAAGAAGTTGAGTATTCAGGAAAGCCATCTTTTAGTTGCGGTTTAACTAAGACATGCTTATAGAGTTTTCAGTTCCCTGCATTAAAACGTCAAAGCTCTAGAGCCAGAATGATTGATTTGGCGCCTTAAGATCTGTAGCCTTGAGCTTTTTACCCTTCTTTTTAGTTCGATTTGCCTCTCATGAGCAGTGGGATCGTAGTTTGCCATAAATAATTGAACCTCAGCTTCCTTCAAAATATAGCGGTTAAACACGTAACCATAAAATATTGTAACAAAGGTTTTTATGAATAGCGAACAGTCTTACTATTCTTGCTTAGATATATGTAGAATATCTCTCTACACAAAGCCCTTAACACAGTCTAAAGAATGTATTTCTTCTAAGTGGTTTTCAAGATTGTTGTATCACGTAACGTAACACGTTGCATAAACACAACAGTGTTCCTTTTAAGGAAGCATCTAATACCACACCAGGACTTCTGAATTCGGATGAAGAAGTAAATATTTTCAACTTGAAGATTGAACTTAAGTGTATATGTTATTTTCATGAAATAGATTAATTACAACAAGAATACAATGCTGTGAAGGAAATAAATCAGAAGAAAAGCTAGCAACTAATAAAATACATGAGTAACTGGAGATAGCACCGGAGTAGTTCAATTGTATGGTTCGTGGCTCCCGTGTTGAGGGTCTGGGTTTAATTCTCGGCTCTCTTCTCTACTATCAAAATCTCATCTCTAATTAGCGTCTGTAAAGTGTTTCCAAAGCTCAGAGTGGTTCGTAGTTCTCGGCAAAGATGTAGGTCCTCTCATTCCATCACCATTCTCATCACCTTACCATCGGAGGTAACGGCCCCTGCTTTCTGGCCGTCTCCATCTTAGGAATGGTTCCAACCATCGGTTGGTGAAATGAGGTTGCTCCTAAAGGTCATGGACCATAGAGAACACTATACTGGGAGCTTTAGAGATTCCGAAATTAATCGGTGACTAGGTAAACAGGATATTTAAAGAAAGATGTTCATGCTCTTACGATTTTGTTTCTTTGGATCTTTATTGCGAAATTGGAAGACCCCAGGAATGTTTTAGCAGTTAGTTCCAAGTTCTCTACACTTAAGCCAAAACAATGCAAGCCAACAAAGGACAAGTGTCACTGACGGACAGGTAAAACCCGGTTGAGGTGCTGGTTGCAAACATTACAAAGGAGGTTTCCCAGCTTTCACATAATAAACAGTTGAATGGCAATGCTTGAGGCAGTACTTCAGTACGAGGATAACAGGCGAGATATTATTTCCTTTGGGGTGTTAACGCTCAAACTGGTGGTCTCTTTAAAATTTATAAGAGTAAATTTAAAAATTCGCTATGATTATATGACGAAAATTAATTAAGGTCGTCGGGTAGCGAATTTGATGACACAGTGATACTAACCAGTTTTCGTTTACACTGCGACCAATCGAGCGAATAGTCTCAGCGGGATGGAGCTCATAGATTCCACCAGTTTTCCAAAACACTGGAGGAAGTTTGTCTTCTCTTGAAGCTTAGGAGGATCAAATCCCCAGCTCGATTCCAATTTCCTGCAGATGACCACTTGCTGAGAAACTGCATATTCTCCTTTGACCACTTCAGCCAGAAAACATGATACAGTTGCTGCAATACCCTCCTTTGTTAGACAGGATGAGGAAGTGTTGGACTTGGGAAAATAACTGCTGTGAAATGTATCTTTATTATAAGGTGTTCTGCGCGCCAGTTATTTTGTGTACAAGAAGGTTGTCAACTTAAACAATACAGAACATTAATACGCATTGCTGAGGGTTTTGCTGCTAGCCAAGGATAACATGTCACACAATTCAGTGCTGATATAATAGGATACTTGAAAGTAGAAAACTGCCATGCTATGCCTCTTAACTTCCCTCTGATTTTGCTTAATAACATAATGCTTCTAGTGTGATCAGTAAAGGCCGGAGGAATGTGTGCTCGCATGCGATGCAGGTTAGCTGTACGCAGAGTATGAATGACGTCAGAAGTACAGCACGGCCATCAAATGTGTAAACAACTGCCACTATAGAAGCAAGAGTCGAAAACAACGCACCGTGGTACTCTGCGAACTAGTGAAGCATTGCCTTGCAAGTGTATGCAGACGCCAATAATTCCAAGATGGGGTACTTGGATAGAGGCCGTCACATATTATGCGATGCATTACAGTGAAATTGTAAATATTATTAGCGCTCTATATGATGCAGATTTATCTGCTATTGTAACTGCAAAGTCTCTGATATCGAATGAGCTATCTGAAAAATCTTCAGTTCATATCCAACAATTTTGCAATGTTGCAAAAGCTATTAAGCAATTAGAAAAATCGGGTTTCGAAATCTCCAAGAGCATGAGCATAATAAGACTTAGCTAATTTAATTAATAGGGTACCTCTTGTGCCAGGTATCGAAAAGGTGAAGGCTAAATTCCAGAAAGTGTTAAACAAAAATATTGGTT
Organism: Tenodera sinensis; assembly: GCA_030765045.1. Taxonomy (NCBI): domain Eukaryota; kingdom Metazoa; phylum Arthropoda; class Insecta; order Mantodea; family Mantidae; genus Tenodera; species Tenodera sinensis. Next base: position 82,983,972 of record CM060964.1, on the reverse strand, counting down.
ATTAAGCTATGTGTGAAATTTTGAATGGAGTTAAATACTTTACATTTGCACCTCTGATATCGTGTGACGTGGAAAGAAGTTTTTCACTGTTTAAAAACTGCTTCAGTAATAAGCGTCGAAATTTCACATTTAATAATTTACGAACGTATATTGTAACCCAGTGTAATTCACTCTGCGACGATATTGTAGTTGATAAATAGCAATATGTATAAGCGTTTAAGTGCAGTTCAAGAATGAACAGTTTATGATGCTTGTAGGTTGTGCTGGAGTGAGGCGGTTTTCATGGTCAGGCTGTACCTACCTGTAGTTGTTTACATGCGCAAGCGATAACACTGAAGTCCATGTACAGTGTACCTAAACACACACGTCTTTAGTGATCAGGATAGCATTTTTAAACTTACGCTATAGAAACAAATGAACATTGTAGGAAGTCGTAAACGTTTCAGAATATAACCCTATCCATGCCCCCACCCTTCCACTGCTTCACTCGCATATATAGATTAAATATTGGTCATTTAGATATGAAGTACTGGAAAGGCAAAGTCTACCTCACAACATAAAATCATCTAATATATTTTATTTAAATGGCTTTCTCTACTTATTTATTTTCACAACCCTTCTGTAAAAAATGCTTTCAAATTCAATGTTTCCAGCTACTTCATGTTAATCGAATCAAACCTTACATCAATCTGTATATGTTTCTTTATAGCAAAATTATTTATTTATTATGTACTTATTTATTATGTATTTATACGTGTTTGTCACTTATTGCTACAGAAGGCAACACAAGTGGTTAACACTGAAGTAGCTTAGTCCGATCGTCCTTTGTTGTGCACCGCACCCGGCGTCACAATATAAAGCCAATCTCATGGTGATCAGTGTTACTTACATGAACCAATGGGGACTAGAACTAAGTTGTCCAACATTAGACGATATTATGGGGTTTAGATAAAACCTTTCCTTAGCTCAATGGACATAAAGTTTTCGTGCTTCTTTGAAGCAGACTCGGAAACAGAATGTACAAGAGATTCCAATACGACTCAGTTATGTTGGGACAGTGTTTTTGTTATGCTCTTCTTTTCCCACACGTACCATAATGTTAACATTTTAGTTTTCCGGCCCCACGACTCGTTACATTTTAACACTGTAGTGTTCCTTTTTGTTTTATGGACCGCGCCTACATATTTAATACAAGCTCTGGTAGCATCTGGCTCCGGAACTCGACACAGAAATCAAAACCGGGCGTCTCTTCTAAAAAAATGCACATTTCTTGACGTGAGCCTCCATCGCTATCTCTCAAAAAGCTGCTCTACACAGAATCGCCGCTATTGAAACGAAGGATGCTCGAAGTTTTCCTAGGGGCATTAACGTTGAGCCCGGAAATAAGTCCCTTCTTATATCATTAAACATTCACTTGGCGGTAGTTTCGGATACTGCGGCTGAATGACGCTGGCGTGGCCTTTCAAAGCTCTTCACTGGCCTTTCTAACTTACCGTTCCGTGCAAGTCTTCATTTACCTTCAGCGAATTTAAAATATTCATACCGCAGCTATAGGAAACCCAACTTTTTATTCTAAGAATCGTATATTAGCATTTCCTAGGAGGGGATTGCATGCCCATGTTCTGTAATGTTTTAAATGCTGTCTTTTAATTCTTTAATTAAAGGCATGCAGTTCATAGTTATTGCCAATCAGTGTTTCTACTACTGAATTGCATAATTCTTTCAAAGTTTTCAATATTGGTCTTTTGAGTGAGTGAGTGAGTGAGTGAGTGAGTGAGTGAGTGAGTGAGTGAGTGAGTGAGTGATTAGGGTTTAAGGGCCCGTCGACAGCTAGGTCATTAGAGCCCCTTGGTCTTTTGAGAAACAAAGAAATATCAAGGTAGTCATAAAGTACTGCCCCGTCGGTATAATGTGAATCATGTAAAAGAGTAAAAACAGAATAGTTAAACAATGTTAAATATTATCTTTGTAAACACGAGAAGATATAATACCCAATTGTAGCGTTGTCTTAATGAAGGAACAATAATAACTCATAAGATCCTCAAGCGATTTACAACCAGTTCGGAAATTTGATCCCTGAGCATTCCTCAAGGGTGGCGGCGTAGTGGTCGAGTGGTTAGACCTAGGTGGTCCGGGTTCGATGCCAGGGACCCGCATATGGTATTCGTAGTGAACGAAGCGGCGTCTAAGCTGGTTCTCTGGTTTACCCCGGCACTTATTCCACCGATTGTTCCACCATCACCTTTCCAATCATCGATTCCGCCTGCACTTCAAATCCTCTTCCTCGCTATCATACCTGGTGCTTGGCTCACCACCCGCTTCCAGGTCCTCACTCCGCACCGTCCATAGGTTCGTCTGCTCCCCGACAGGAGTTTGGCCCTAGGCACTGGTTTGCACGTCCTAGTGTGTGTAAGTCCTACATTGGGGGAGGGTAATTAGGTAAACAACCCGAGTTTTCCTCGGCAACAGTTTGATAAATAGCAGTCTTCGTTAGTCCTTTCACTCCTATAAACGTATATCAGACCCGGGTGACCTGCGCCGTACCTTGAGCGATGTTCATTTTCCTTACCTGTTAAACATAGTTATCAGTCAAGATCGTGAGCAATCTGCACTTTCTGAGCACCAGTTGTCCAGGCCTGTATATGCACTGGATGTAGTCATATTTCATGATCATTGTCTGCGACTAAGTTTATTTTCCTTTTCCCTCTCTACTAACCTATGTTGGTAATAAAGTGTCACGTGTATGTACGGGGCGATTTCTCTTGGTATTGAAACCTGTGGTTCCACACACTCAAAATGTCATCCTCTATGCATCCTCCTACACGTTTCTTGACATTTGATTGAGAATTTTCTTACACCATTCGAAGAATTGTACCTACTGGCGTGGCCAAAGAGTTGTCTTATGTTCTTGTTTATTGAATACCTTTGAGTCAAGTGAATAATCGTGATCATAATACGGTTATAGTTGTGTTCATTGATTTAAAGAGGCTTTTTGACTGTTATACTGCTATTATTACTACTAGTACTAGTACTAATACTACTAATAACAAGAATGATCATGATAATCATAATGTTAATAATGTTGATGTTAATAATGATGATGATGATACTATCTTCCGATCGATCCGTTTTTGTAAATTTGAACACATTTATTATCCTAATTTGGGAATGAATATGATACTGAGTTGGGCTTCCCACACAATTAAATGTTCATCTTTTGTGTACTTTATACAGATTCTGCTTGACTTGTTTTAAGTTTGTAAATAAGCATACTAACTCTGCTGAATGTTATCGAGACTTCTTTGGCAATGTGTGCACCGCGCAAAGCATAATATACTCCTGCTGGTTTTCGAGTTAATTATTTTCTTCATCGAAAGCAATGCTAAAAATTGGCCTTCACGTTTGCAGAGTCTCACTTTCCCTTTCTGGTAAATATTCATTTCTACGTTTATTGCATATATGCTGCAGTATTGTATAGTTCTGTATTTCTAATATATACCGGGTGCAAGGGAAGTCATTTCATTAATTTAAACCAGTGATAGATCTCGGTATCTGGAACACATTATGTATCTTACGTTTTTGTCTCCAACCATTTCCTATGGAGATATTTTAGTTTTATCGAAAACAAGCTGGCAACATTGCAGATTATGTGGGTTGTCACTTTGCCTGGCTCCGTACATAAACAAACAGCGTAACGGTGCGTTTTGAAAACAAACCCATACCCTGCCTTGTCCTTCCGTGTTTACTGTGGCAGTGTAGGCCAATCCGAGTATTCCTTAACGTCTTTTAAGTGATTAATTATTTCGAAACCTATGTGATATCCCATAATTACTACCAAAATGATGTAAGAAATAAGTTATTCTACGCATCTTACAAGTAACAAACTGTTATCTTTGCACTTCCTTATGGAATTACCATCCAACTTGGATAAAAACAATTTATTTTTTCGAAATCGGCTGGTCAAAAATAAAAATGCTATTCTACATTTTTGTTTGTAATGCTTCTAGGAGGCACATATTAGAAGGAATGTAATGACTTCCCTTCCATGCGGTATATCTGTGTATGTATATTTGTTTTCGGAGCAACCATGTTTGATAAAGAAAGAGATGTGAGATCTGTTTTAGTTTTAAAATTCTACCCTCACTATTGAGTAATTACTCTTGAGGTTCGGAATTTAATGCGATATAAATCAGTGTAATAATGGCTCTGTAGCCTGCAAAACTGAATTAGCGTTTTGTCTGGTACCGAGTTTATTTCGTGGAATTTTTAATTTTAGTCGCCTACATCCGTTTAAGGAGCTGAACTTTCGTAAGTTGCCAGAATATTTGGTGGAGAGAAAACGAGAAAGGGCTTGAGCTAATATTCTGCCAGCTGAAAATGGTATCTTGCCACATGCACCACGGTAAATAAGTACATTTAGGCTCAAAGCAAGGGTCCAAACACCTTCTAATACTCCACGAGGGCTATTACCGCGTTGCTGCAGAGGATTATATCTCGGTACTTGAACTTTAAACCCAGAGCAACACTGGGGTCACACAACATGGCAGCAAAGTTATGTGTCTACGCGTTACTGCAAACCTGATCATTACAGCAATATAGACTCAATTACACTACAGGTAAGATGATAGCTTCTAGAGACGTTTGAGCTCTTGAGAAAACATAACATTAGTTGACATGCTCATATATTTGTCCCAGCTTTTCAACACCAAAAATAAACATGGTTTGTCTTACTTTAACATACGCCAGGGCAAAATCGGCTCAAAAGGGCCACTCCACTGAAACGCATTCTTTTCTCACCCAACCGGCCATCCCTCCCCTTCACTGCTATTGAGCTTTATCTTTGCTTCCGACACACCCCACACCGACGAGTATGGCTTCGCCGGTACGTATGTTTCATGAAGAGTGGCAAAGAGAAATTTTGTAAGTTACAAAATCAGGAATGTTTACCGCTTAATATGAGGAATTCAATTTGAAAACATAAAACGTTACAATATCAAATGTCTTTATGATCAGAAGCATAAAGCAAACTTTGGTTATCTTACAGGTATCAAAAGGTGCTTTACTCGTATTTGTAAACATACAAAAGAGACAATATGATTTCACTTTTTCAGGGGTTTACTTTCTTAGTAGCTGATCTAATTTAAATAATTGTATTTCGCGTTTCCAAGTTTGAACACAATATTGAGTTTAAAGCCTAACAGCTTATTACGTTGATAAAAGAGTATTAATATATTTTAAGGCTAGATAGCAATGGAACTGTACAGCTTTGTTCATTGTGAAAGAGAAATAATTTAGCATGTTAATCATGAGGCACCATAAAAATATTACATGCACAAGATAAAGGAAGGTTACAAACTTGAAAATTATGTAATTAGCCTAACCAGAGGAAGTGGCTGTAATAATCGTATTAAAATATGTTCAATATAAACAAAATAGTTAATAACGCGTAGAAATTATTACTACGACGCAGGAGGTACGAAGCCACCACTGTGCTTGTATCAAAATAACCTTCGTCACTCGGCAAGAGCATGTGGGGTGAGTAAGGCAAGGTCAATCCCTACCTCACCTCCCGTGCCCGTGCCCGTGCCTGTGCCTGTGCCTGTGCCTGTTTTAACACTTCGCTGCTCTCGTAACTTCATCTAGTGGTCATTTCACAAACGTGTAAGGATATTACTTCATAAATTAACATAATTATATTACACAAGTATAAATATGAAGTAAATTGGACAGTAAACAACACTATATGAATTAAGCACTCCTTTTGGTGCATATACCTTAAATATTTCTTTAAAACATTTGTTTTCTGTAGTAACAAATCAGAAGCTAGGTACACTAGTTTGTTACTGGAAACAAATAGCTACTGAAAAATGAATGTGACTCACGCTGTAATAAGTCAGGTGGCCAGTCCGTGTCGAGGGATAACTTCTGAGAGGGCAAGTGGTGCTTAGAATCAAGATGAGTTGTGTTGGAAACCAATGTCCATTTCGCACACACAACCCTCGAGGGAGAAAGAGTGCAAAAAGAAAAGAATCGACAAACGGAAAAAGCTGTTGTGTGGCAGAGGTGACGTCCGAGGCTCAGTGAACGGGAAAACATGTTGTAAAGCTTTTCTCACATATCTGCTGCAATAAGTGCATTTATAAGACCTGAGTAAGCTTCCGGTGGTACTCAGAATTAGGAGTTCCCGTATATGTAGGCTATGCATTCAAGTGGAACACCTCATGCACCGTGACCTACATTTGAATTTGAATTTATTGCACTTATCCATACAAAGCTACATCCTTCTTACAAAGTATCTACATACTCCATTTGTACAATATGCAGAATGTGACATTGCTCTCCTGTTGCTTTTGGACCCTGCCCTTAGTACTTATCCAGTTCTCATTGAGTTTCCCTAATCATTTTCCAAGGCCTTTTTACTCTCATGTCTCCTATATTTCTACTTTCTCCACTACTTACAGTAAGTAGGAGAAGTATTCTATTGCATACAAAAATTTTATGTGGGATTTCACAGGAGATACATGTTTTGCGGCCCCCTGAATCTAAAAAAACAAAAGAAGCATTTTCGAAAAAGGTCCACGCGCGCGTGTTTGTTTGTGTTTAAGTTTAACGTGTTTCAAGAAAGCGGCACGGATATTGTAGAGAAAACTCCTCTACCCTAAATTACCCTTTACATGGAAACTTTTTTGGAAATTCTGATTTTCACAAAAATTTCTAATGATTTTGATTCAAATGCCATAGGTTTAAGATATTTTTATGGCAAATGAAACGTATATTCTAAATTTTCTTGCTATAGCCCATGTAGTCCTGTTTACTCTTGATGAGTTTGCATAACTGGTAAACCGTAACAGATAAAGCAAATCTTACTGTACAAAAAATGTAGACCTCGCTGAAGCAGACAGTTTATGTCCAAATGCATTTTCTGTGGGGTGAACCATTTCGGAGATATTCCTGGCTATTTGTGTGAGTTCTGGAATACTTATACCGTTCTCGAATAGAAGGTTGTTATTCACATTTTATCTCTTACCCGTGTAAAGAGAACGGAATTTCAAAGCCTTCAAATAGCGACCAGCTTTTAAAGGATTTGACTATAGCTAAAAGCCTACTGTATTCCTATGTGCCCCTTGCAGCTACAAGATAATTACCAATAACATAATTTCTACAAATGCTTATCTCGACTAACATGATGTCACTCAATCACTCACTCACTCACTCACTCACTCACTCACTCACTCACTCACTCACTCACTCACTCACTCACTCACTCACTCACTCACTCACTCACTCACTCACTCACTCACTCACTCACTCACTCACTCACTCACTCACTCACTCACTCACTCACTCACTCACTCACTCACTCACTCACTCACTCACTCACTCACTCACTCACTCACTCACTCACTCACTCACTCACTCACTCACTCACTCACTCACTCACTCACTCACTCACTCACTCACTCACTCACTCACTCACTCACTCACTCACTCACTCACTCACTCACTCACTCACTCACTCACTAAGGAGAGCAGTAAAGTCTCTCTAAACAAGCTAAAATACAGTTTAGGAGCCCATCTTTTGTCATTTTTATATTCCACTTATAATGATAACAAAGGGAACGATTTTAGTTCTAAAGGAATTGACGGCCGAGATGCAGTTAATTTCTTCAGAATATATTACGCGGCAATCGTAATAGGGGAGACTTCGATAACGAAGGGAGCGGTATCGTCATAAGAAGGCTCAAAATCTGGGCGTGCACAGGATCCTGCAACGGGAACTTGCAAAGTTGAAGAAGCCCATCGCTTGCTTCTTAAAAATGTACATGCTCCCAACAGTCAGGCAAAGATTGGCATTTATACCCACTTGTGTTAAACAATTGCATCAGAAATGGGAAAGAGCCAAACAAGTGTAATACTGCTTCTATACGCTTCTACTCTCATTTTCGTTCCACTTAAGCTAGAGATTGGTTCTATTTTTACTTCCCTACCACCTACAGTAAGTAGCGGAAGTATTTCACCGAATGGTTCGAAATAGAGGTTTCACCGGAAATACGTGTTTTAGGAGCCCTGATATTCTTTTAAAACAAGCACACTTTTAGAAAAAATGTCCATGTGTGTATATCTGTGTGGGTGGTTACCTATCTTCTGTCTGTCTGTGAACAGAATAACTCAAAGACCAAAAGTAGGTTAAATAGTAAACTTGCTATTTAAATCCTCATTTTACAAAAGTGTGACAAGAAAATTCTCAAGAAAGTCCCCCTAAACAAACTTACCTTTTAGATATAACAATTAAAAGAATCTTACGCAAAAATGCATCTAATTGTTTTGACTATAACACCATATTTTAAAGATATTTTCATGACAAATGAAATGTAGAACTTGAATTCTCTTGCAATAGCATTTCAAGTCCTCTTCATTCCGGATGTCTTTTACATAACTAACTGCAAAAGTTATTAAACCAAATACTCCATTACTATTAATCCTCTCTTCACTTAATTTATACATACGTAAGTTCTAATCACCCAGTTCTATTTTCATTACAAGTAAATATTTCCACTGAATGATCTCATAAATTCCCACCGGTTAAGATACGTTTTGTATTTATTTTTTAACCCCTTTGTTTTATTAGTGAGAGGTGATGATTAGTTCAAGGTTTGTTGGTTCTTGTTTCTTTAGCATTTTTAATTAATATTGATAGTTGTTTTGTTGAAGTGGATTGAGGTACATTCCTTAGGCAGACCGTAAGAGATAAACAAAATCTTAATGTTTAAGAAATGTATGTCTCCTTAAGCAAAAGCCTTTGTTAATTTAAGCGTTTTTGGGAAGTTACATGTTATGTTTTGAATTTTCAAATACTTACACATTTCTACAAAAATTTTTCTTCACTAACACGAGATACCGGAAGAAACTTTTATAAGAATAGTTAAACAAGAGTGAGAAAAGAGTGTTATGTGTGTGTGCACACAGCAGATCTTTCTTTTAGTGGTGGTGGACACTGATTATACATAAGATGAAATTATTATTGGGAAAGAACATTTGGGGACGAAGCGTTCCAGGGCTGCTTTTATGGTGCTTCTCCGCTAGCTGTGTCGGTGAGTTCGGTTCTATTTATCGTACATCAACATCAGTATTATTATGAGTAAAGGCCGGAGGCGTGTGCATTTTTCCATAAGTATACTGCACATGGACCTTACTTTTATCGCTCGCGCCTGTAAACAACTGCAGGTAGGTACAGCCTGACCATGAAAACCGCCTCACTGCAGCACTAGCTACCAGCATCACTTGAACACTAAGGAACACTATCACTCCACGTCTGCAGCTCAATGCGAGAAGAAACAAAACAGTCGCGCTTTACTACACCATGACCTTGCATCTGCATACACTTGCAAGTAGTTCACAGAGTACTACGGTAGGCTGTTTGTCACTCTTGCTTCTAGTGGTAGTTGTTTGCACATTTGACAGCCGTGCTGTACTTCTGACGTTACTGATACTGTGTTCAGCTAACCTGTGTCTCATGGGAGCGCATCTCCCTCCGGCCCTTAATTATTAAGTCGAAATGGCGGATGCTCCTTCATACAAAATGCATATGACTGAGTTTGTGTACCTTATGTATGCGTGTTTCTTGCCTTGTTTGCATTTGACGATAGATTTGCTAGCTCTGTTAAACGTTGATGTGGCTCCTATTGTGTTTCTGAGCGTCGAGAGACACTAACAAGCTGAGTACTGAGTAATTTGAGACAGAATTGAGAGCGATTTTATATCTATCCTGGATCTTCTGTAATTGTCTACTCCCAAAAGTAGTTCTGTACCAACCTAGCATTCCCATAGTTTGCTAACTTTAGTAATACCAGAGGTATATTCAAACTCCTTACTATCACAGATTTCTGACAAGGAACTAAAACTTTCTTCATACACTGTTGAAGTTACTACTTGTAATTGTGTGTACTCTTAGGAGCAGGAGAATTGGCTCATATTGTCCCAAGGAAGCTGAAACCTTAGTTCATCACAGTTTAAAAGCTGGACTTACCACAGGGATGCATTTTCGCTGGCAGCGAGACAAAGGAGTCTTAGTTAATAACTATTACACAACACTGGGATACTGCAATGAATTTCAAAGAAGAGGAGCAATAAACATGAAATACTTGCAGTTTATATGGATACCTCAGTGAAAATGTTGTATGTGTACTTTTAGGGAGATCATGGTGATAGCTTTCAAAAGGAAGAAAGTCGACTACCTAATGCGAAAAGGAGCTTAATAACTTTCCTATCCCTCGCCACATCACCTCCTGCTGACAAGTGAAGAGGCCCAAGAAGATTCTACTCTTTGAAATGCAGAGTAATCCAACGTTGATGCAATTCCTATGAGCAACGCAAATAACAACCCTCATATACCAAAAGTTGCCTAGAAATTGCATTAAACGTGATAACCCCAGTCCATAGCTCTAATGCCTAGTAACCTCCATCTGCCACAATATACAGCCAAGGGGATTTAAGTTGGTGATGATATTACTAGTTCCGCCCTCTCCAGCATCACCTTTCCACCTTTTCTTTCCCATAATTGTAAAATAGTTGGCAGGTTGCTTATATCTTCCCAGAAAATGAGGGGAGGATAACTTTGTGAATTCGCTATACCGTTGTTACTTAATTAGTGTTCATTTGATAAACATGATAGTCATACTAAATTGAATTGAATTTATTGTACTTATCTATACAGATATATTTCCTGCTACAAAATTTCCTTTATAAAATGAATGTCACGTGTCTTTCCTCTCTTGTTGGCTACCTGTTGCTTTTTGAAGCTGTACTTTGTGAACCTTGGCAGCCAATACATCCCCTTAAATACGTTGCTCTCCCCTCTCTCTCTCTCTCTCCTATATTTTGTTCCTTCTCTGGATTCTACACTCTCTTTGTCCACTTTTCCTTGAGTTTCGCAAAATATTTTCACATATTTTGTTCACTTTCTCGACGTCTTTACTCCTTAACAATTTCATAGCTATGATTTTCATAATCACATTGTCCTGTTCCGTTTCCCATATCCCACCCCACCATTCTCTCACTTTCTGACATTCAACTAAACAATGTTCTGAACTCGTCTCTGCTCTACACATACTATTCATCTACTTCATCTATTCTTATTCCTTACCTTAGTATCGCCTGTTCTCTTGCTCATGCAAAATTTCTCTCTATTCCTTGCTCCAGATTTCCACTAAGCTTTTGTTCATGTATTAACAAAATGGTCGATCGATAATACCAATTGATTGAATCGTGGTTTTTCACTACTAGGGCCACATGGACCTATACAACAACAATGCTAATAATAATAATAATAATAATAATAATAATAATAATAATAATAATAATAATAATAATAATAATAATAATAATAATAATAATAATAATAATAATAATAATAATAATAATAATAATAATAATAATAATAATAATAATAATAATGTAAAATTAATTACTGAACTTGACACACTTCCAAACAATATTATGACGCAAATTGTTGGATAACAGTATCATTTTACTTGTTTGCTTCTGAAGAAACGGTTTGAAAATACAATGGTGGTTGTTTGCTTTATTGTCTCAGTTCATTTATCACTCACACCTTCCTCTAAAGACTGGACAGAAACTGGTGCTAGACATATTTTCAAGGGAAACGGTCCACGTTTTTATTTCCAAGTGTACTTTAGTAACCGGTAGTTAACAATAATCTAATTATATTTTTAGCATGATCTACATATTGAAAGAATACGCTTACACTGCGTGTGACGGCAGTGAAATTCATCATTTTATAGAACTTTGACTGAAATGCTGTGTAGATAATATAGTAACATTTAAATATGAACTGAGGTTTTCCTAACGAATTTCCTCAAATCGCTCTCGAGCTTTCAGCCAAACTACCAGATGTTGGTACTCATGTCTTTCGAAGTCTTCCATCGTCTTTGTCTTCCGTAAGTCAGTAAGTCCTCTAGTAAGTCTTACTTCATCTTTTGCTTGGAACCGCCTGCAAGGGCAATCTCCTAGGACTGAATTTCCTTCGGGTTTCTAGAATAGCTGGATGAAATGTTGTAGTTCTCTGAAATTAAAGTGGTTTTGGTTGAAAGTGATAATCAGGCTCATTTTAGCGCTGAAGTTTTGAGACGCGAGCATTTAGAAGGATTTTAAGAATAGGTGAAACCACTCAAGAAAATGGCTCCGCGCGCCGAATAAAAAACCGACTGTTCAAAACTTTGACGCTCAAAAATAGTACTAAACATAACCTTGGAACAAAATTATTTCAATTTACAAGCAATATGCAGCCTGTACTAACGAATCTTCAAATACTAAACAAATACCAGTTTTCAATGTGGAGTGTTCCTTACAGAAGTATTTGCTGTATATGCAGAAAAATTATGAAATATTTTAATTTAAGTAGATATCCCAGTAATTAGTACTGAAACATACAGCATGAAAAATCAGAACAAGAATAAACGTTAAAGAACTGCATGAGCGTGAAACTTTGACTCCTACTGAACTTCAAGAAAGAAAATCTTATTCTCTGCGACAGATTGTGAAATACTGCCTTGCATGCATATAAGGAATGAATTAAAATTAGATGAGAACGTAGAAATAACATTATAAACTAAACTGTCACGCAACTTACAATTCTGCATTTCACATTTGAATAAATAAATGGTTGGGATATATCAGGAATAAATTGTTTAATCGGTCGAAAGGACTACATGACCTATAGTTTAAGAAAATCTATACAACATTCACGTCGCTTTCTCCACCCTACGACGCTTGTCAGTGGGTATGCTGACTAAATACTCCCCTGAAAGCTTATAGGTATGTCTACTTCGTTTTAACCTAGGTAAACGTTTGCAAACAATAGCTACATTACACATCTCCATCAAGCATAACAGCGAATATTAATAATTAAATGTTTAATAACTGGTTGCTCTCAAATTCAGTCTTTTCATACAATCACAATACATACCTGAATATCGAGAGGATTTTAAACGAATGACGTATGTGTTAAGCTATTTGAGCTGTAACAGATATTTGAAATGGCTGTTGTCACAAAGAAAACTTTTTTCTGAAATAAATTGTGCTTTTTATTAATATATTTATATTTTGTTTTGTGCACTGCCTCTTCAGCCATCACTTATCGTTCGCAATTTATATAACATTGCACAAAAGGTCTTCTGAACTTCACAGGATATCCCCAAATATTCAATATGTAAATTTTATTTGCCATGTATTTTATATATGGTATTTTAATCAAAATCTTCAGTCAGTTTTGAGAAAATAAGAAGATTGTCATACATTTTTCATATAAAGGATACTTTGCGTAGCTTATTTTCCGTTTTTTAAGATACTGAATTTAATTAGTTTTTGTTATCGAATTATCCTGTTCACACGCACCCACACACATGCATACGTAAATAAATTGGGTTATTTAAAAACATCTTTGAATTCAGGGACCTTAGAATAGGTATGTATTTCCGGTAAACTCTCGTTATCAAATTTTTGGGTGGAATCCAATCTATCTCTATCTGCGATGTACGTGAAAAAGTGATAACCATTATTGGAAAAATAAATAAACCTTAAGCCCAACACTCAAAGTTTATTTCACCATTACCTATACACACTAGCACTGGATGTTTTTCCCTGTATTTACATACATCTAAGTAGTCTGTGTTTAATTCTAAACGAATCCCTCGGCTAGGTAATTTGATGGGATAAAATTGGGAGCTATTTACACAAGAGTTGCAGAAATGGAGTAATTTGATTACTAGTACCCTTCTGTGGAGTATAGGAACAGTTGATGTCTGATTGTGTCGGTTTGGATGGAATTCAGGGCAGTGGACAGAACGAAGTACATCCGTCCAGCAGCCGATCTGCGGCTCAAACCTTCCCAGGATAACTCAATTACCCTGCTGCTCCCAGAGTACGCAACCCTCCAGTTGACTGCAAACCCAGCACGAAACTCAAACGGCGTAAATAGAATGGAGGGGAGTTGAAGACCGGGAGAAATGAAGAAGAAATTATCCTTCTCTCGTTCAGTTTCTCTGACTCTGTTGGAACATATCCACCTTCGAGATAATTTCGCCTTAAAAGTCGTTCCTCGGTTATTGCTGAGAAGGTTGTTAGATGCAGCAGCAAAAACAAACGCTAGAATAAACATCCTTTAGATACCTGGTCCAAAACTCATACTAAATACGAGTTGTGTATTGCTAAGAGATTGCAAGAGAAGTTACAGCTAGTGTGTCTTTCATAAGGTTAACGATTAAATAATACTCGTTACAGTGAATTATATACTCTAATTTTTTACTTTCTCTACTACGTTTAGTAAAGTAGAGGGAGTACTGTATTCCATCCAACAATTCGATGTCGAGATTTCCCTGGAAATATATGTTTTGGGGCTCTTCGTCCAAAAAAAAAAAAAAAAAAAAAAAAAAAGATTTAGAAAAAGATCCGAGTGTGTGTGTGTGTGTGTGTGTGTGTGTGCGCGTGTGCGTGTTGATGTGGAATCGTCCGCTCCTCCGTTCCGCTATCCTATGCCGACTGCCGCTTTCTGGTGTCTTCTGCTCCAGCTGCTCTGGCATGTGATCTTAACATCAGGGTATGCGTGAGTGTTTGCGAATAAAACCAGAACTTCGTTGAAACGTTTTTATTCTCACCAAAATAAGAAAGCGTGAGATTTGCCGATCGTTATTAAATATGTTGAGTCGTTACCGTGTCTTTACTAAGGCAGAAGATTGTTAATATTAACTATAATGTGTCCTCACACTTAAGGATCTGGAATACAAGTCCCGTAGCTGATATGCTCGCTCGACGGTCTGGGCGGCACGTGCGTTGCCCCGTCGGATTCTGGAGTGCAACTCTAAACGACCCTTTCTCTCCGGGTTCTCGCAGGCAAGTGCCTGTGCGTTATGACGCTCTCTGTACCATTCACTTCCTAATTAGCGACAGGGTTTCGAAGAAACGACCATCCCTTGTTTTTCAGGCTCACACCTGCGCTGAGCGATTTCCAGGAAAACTGGTCTTACCAGGTCTCGTTGGATTACCTGAAGCTTGCCCCTAATGACTTGTCTGTACCTTTTCGTGCCTTTTGACACTTTTAGTCACAACTAATATTCCCAGATCTCGTACATTTATACACGTAACAATTTTAACATTTTCTGATTATCTAATTCCGCCATGTGATGCAGTATTATATCCATAATTATGGCGTTCACAATTTCGGCTTCAGTGTGTGCGTGTGCGTGTGTGTGTCTGTCTGTCTGTCAGTCTATGGACTGCATAAGTCAAAAACAAAAATTCTGTTATAAACCAAAGTTGGTATTTAAGTTTAATGTCTTTCAAGGATGAAGAAGAAAATTGCTCCACCCTAAACTACCCTTTACATGGAAAACTTTTCGAAAACTTTTATTTTCTTGAAAATGGCTGTAACGATTTTGATTAAAATGCCATATGTTAGAGATTTTTTATGACAAATGAAATGTATATCTTGAATTTTTTGGCTATAGCCCATGAAGTCCTATTTACTCTGGATGACTTTTGCATAACTGTTAAACTGTAAGAGATAGACCAAATCTTACTCCATAAAAATGGGGATCTTGAAAAAACACATAAATGTGTCTAAATAATGTTTTGTAGAGTGTATCATTTAGGAGATGTTCCTCGTTATTTAAGTAAATTTTGGAGAACTTATACTTCTGTCAAATGGAACATCACTATTAATTTTTTTATATGTTAACCGTGCAAAGAGAACGGAATTTGAAAACTTTAAAAGACTTGATTATAGTGCAAAGCTTACTGTATCCCCATATTCCCTTTGCACCTACAAGAAAATAAGCAGGAAGGTAATTTCTGCAAACTTTTATCTCAATTAACACAAAGGAGATAGAGGAATAGGAGATTGTAAGTATGATAAGTACAAGAGTAGAGAAAGTTATGTGAGTGCAACACATCAGATTTTTTCTTTGAGAAACTGAATTCGCAGAAGATAATAACTCTAAATAGAAGTTTCATTACATTCGGATACTTTGAACACCAAAGTACACTTATGCTGTGGGCAGCTTAACAGAAACTAAACGGACATTTCTTCAGGACCTTCTTTTATAAAATTTGCTGGGTTTCTCAAAATTTACGTCTGAGGTTTCCGCGGTATAACTGTAATACATATTCACGGTATGCTAAATCTCACAACTGGAGGTGTACGTTTGTGCGATCTGTACTGTTTGCAGCTGTTGTCCTGGCAAGTAGGGGTTCAGCAGACCAAGATACTCAAAGACAGAAAGCTCTTCTCTATGTTGAGCAGGTTAGGAAATAAATTATCAGCCGTCTACTATTACCTCATTGTAGGAGCAAAGTTTCAGAGGCCAGACTGGTAAAGCTGACCTTAACCCTCCGTCGAGCGCAATATATCTGAGAGATACCTCTCCCGCTTTTTTAAACAATATGACGCAACTGTTTATGCGAAATTAATGCAAGTCATTGTAGCTCCCTAAAACACACCGTAGCACTTCCTGGTTCATTATTGGCCAGCTGCTTCTTGTTTCGCTCGATTATCAAGCAAAAGTATCTGAGATACATTGCGCCCGCTCACGTACCTCATTGTTTCTGTGGTCTTTTTTTCTGCTGGTCACGTTTTTACGTACCATAATGTCTAAGAAGCAAGAAGTGTTCAATCTGTGTAAACCTAACGACCTACAGAAAGCTCTGGCAATACTCTGGGATGAAAATGAAGAAAATAATGAAGATTTTGTTGATTATGAAAGTGACACAAATTGCGAAGCTGCGACAGAAGTCCGCGATTAAGATTCTTCAGGTCCTTCTGCTGAAAATAAGAGCAAAGTCTGCAAGACTTGCCTTGTAGACTCAAAAAAGAAGCGACTTTGAGGATATTGCTGCAAGAAATGTGAAATTTGCTATTATTTAGAGCATGCCGGATAGGTTTGCAAGAAGTGTGCTGAGAATTTCCAGTGAAAACTCTCAAGTATATTACAAACACACGCACATACAATTTAGTTCAAATAACTGATTAATTGTAATAATGTTTATAATTTCATAAAAACTGATGATGTTTATTGTTAACTTTATGTTCAAATATGAGAATAATTACCCTTTCACATTTTGTACATTCGCAGTATTAGTTTATTTTCTGCAACTTACATAACTCATGTTTTTGAAACGTAGTATGATGTATTGTAATACTTTGAAAATAAAATTTGGTATATAAAAATAACATAATTAAAACACAATAAAATACAAATATTTCACATTTAGAAGGAATTTCAGACAGCATAGAGGCAGAAATGTACGTAGTATCTCTCAGATATATTGCGCCCGAACACGTAACATTAGGTATTGCGCCTGACGGAGGGTTAATACTCTTGCCCAGTGATGTCCCAACTTATGTGTAAAGGGAGGGCAAATTTTCTCCTACCTACTTTTCGGCAAGTTATGGGATTGGAAAACAAACCCCTCTAATGCTTGGTACCTGTGTGAGTGAAGGGAAATTCTTTATGCACAAAAAGAAAGATATAGGGTAGAGTGTGATGACTAGGTGACTTCCTTGGTACATAATAGACACCGCTGCGCTTGGCTGCTGCTCGTAACAGCTTAAGCACGTTGCGATCAATAACGTCACGATGTGACATCTTAATTGTTACTACTGCTGTAATTAACTTATTTCCATAACTAAATGTCTCAAACTGGTAATGAAATAATAAAGCAACACCATATCCATAAAATGTGGGTTTACTTCAACCAATACCTTTTCTCATTTTCGCGATTTCAAAGTAGCTTGAGACATTCGTTTGGTATTTCAGCTTTGCCATGTAAGGTGCACTGGATAAAAGGTACTGCTTGGCCAGAATAAACTGGCTAATAGATGCAGGTATAAGAAATATAAGATAGGAAGTTTCATTTCGCTAAGTTTAGTTTCTTTCTTTTTTTAACACTTTTGTAGAATTTTTCATTTTTTTGGACAATGTAAACGGCAACGCTTAACAGTATTACATCCTTGTGCTTAAAGCTCCTCAAAATGACAAACTGCATAAATGGCCTCAAGCATACCTTTGCTTATTGGCCAAATTTTCCGCTTTTAAGTGTCCCCTTGAGGGCACTTTGTTGCTTTTTCAGTAATGCGCACTCCGTTAAAAGGTGATCTAACGTTTGATCTTCGCCTCTACAAAGCTATGTTTTTAGACTGAAAAAAGTCTAATGAAACACTAAGAACACTTATGAATGAAAATATTCTGAAAGATTGAAATAGTCATATTAAAACAATGTTAAAAGCTGCAGCAGTATCGAAAAGATGTACAAAACATTTCAGAAAATGCCGATGACACGTGGGAATCAGAGACAGCATCAGGAAAAATGTAAGAAGTGAAATATTGTACACTTGTGGAAAATTGTTTTAAAACAAAATGATTCTATAGATTGTTCCGAAAGAAATCAATCTCGCAACTAAAGAGTTGCCACAAAATATCATGTGCATATAATTTGGGATGAAAATACAATAGCAATATTTGCGCTTCGTTAACTTCTAATTTGTCTCCACAGCAAGCATTGTTTTGTTCGATATCCCAGCGCAAGCACTGGACGAGAAACCTCAGTTACTATATGAATCTAGGAAGGTTCCAGGTGTCCTAGGCTTACCGAACCGTACTGCTCGGAGTGGAGGAGATGGTTGGAGAAAAAATGCTGCTTCCCCTTACACCAGGAATAGATTCGTGCGTGTTGCCTAAGCAAGCAGGCGTAGGCAGAGTAGATCGAAAGCTGTGCAACTCTACTCGCAATATAACACATCAGCCCCCTTCTCGCCTTGTGGGACCCAGCCTTTGCATTTGTATCGTAGGTGGCTGTAGGTTCAATCACAGTGGCTAATAACAGTATTAATTACAGCGACAGTGCTTTACGACAGGTTGTATTAAAAAGCCAGCAATTGACATCCCCACGAATTGCAACCAGCCAAAATTGGTTTGAGTTACCTAAAAAACAGGATTTAATATGTAGGTGTAGTCCAGCTAATTTTGTGGGAAATTATCCGTGGATATTGTTCCATATTGTTCAACGCAAACATGTATAAGAATGGAGTTCACTAAGATCTATTCAGTAACGTCGAAGCAGGAGAATGAATTGATATAACTGATGAAATAAGATCTGGAAAGGAGTGAAAAAACAAGTAGAAAGGCTGAGTTTTTCAACGGCTTGTTTTAGCAACAATGACTAGTATAAATTGCGTATAAATAAATATTATTTCCTCCTATACTAATCAGTATACAGATACTGATTACTTGATTATGTTTAAGCTTACTGTGAGAAAATGACAAAATCCAGCCCAATTGTTTTTTTGTAACTTTGTTTTCTTGTAAAATTTTACCACAAATACACGCCTTTCTTCTCACCGTTAATATAGTCTTTAGTATTTCAAGCTGTCACACCTCACAATTTTTACTCCTCATAACCTTCCTCAGTCCTATTTAGTGTCTTTCTCCACTTTCTCTGCCTCTCATACAGAAATTGTGACATTAAAATCACTCGCGACCCTCGTTGAAGCTTCATAAGACGACACACACACACACACACACACGCACACTGTCTCACACTCACTGACTCACTGACAGACTCATGTCCGCAATTCTACTCTAAAACTCATTGCTCTGCTCTTATCTAGCTTCCTTCTATAGTGGGGATGACACGCGCGCGCGCACTGGAAATGACTCAGCTAGAAATCTCAAGAGCGTTCCCGAAATCCCTTTCTGCCGCCTCGATTGTTACAGTCACGTACCTACAGCGGTCGCCCAAGGTAGCCTGGTAGCCTGACCGCTCGCCATCCCTGACATGTAGTGTGGAGTATCTTGGCCCGGTCCGTCCTTCGTTGTTCACCGAACCCCACGTCACAAAAGTTTACCTGGTATCTTCCGTTTTCACAACAAGCATATGTGATAACAGAATGTAGAATGTCTATAACTGCAACATTTCTCTTTTGCAGCCGTCAGCTGGCGAATTGTAAAGTACGAATAAAAGTGGCAAGATTTATTACTCGCGCTCTTCTTGGAAGTGCCATGGCACCAAACACCTATTCCCGTTTTCGCTTAGTGTATTTGTCGTGTGCTACTGGCAGTATTCACCAGTTGTTTATTTTGGGATTTATTGGAAGCACAAACAGCAGGTGTTAAATTTTTTCTAGTTGTCAGTTGTAACCACCAAACGAATTACGAAACCATATATTCCATTCTTAATAACACATGTATAAAGCTTAGGTTTCGGAAGTATTTCTTTATTTTTCTCTTATTTCATCCTTAAACAAGGTGGTACAAGTAGGTTAAAATTTCTGTTGGCTTCGTTTTTAAATAACATCTTCTCGATGTGGTATCTTCTGTTTGAAAGCTGGGGCGTTTTTTACAGTTCTAAGGAATCTAAATTGTCTAATATGATTCAATTCATGCATAACTGGAAATATTTGTAATTTAAAGTATTTCCGTAATCTACAATTTAATATGCAGATGAAGTAAACTACCAGTGTATTTTATAAATGTTTAAGGAACATTTACGTGATCTACGCTTGAAGTAAATTGAAATGTTATGAATTTCTCGCGCAACTTTCCCTGAATATTTCATCATGTTACATATGTCCAAAAGGATTTTTTTTCTAAACTTATTATACTCGTTTTGAAAATAATTCAGAACATTAATACCAGTAAATATAATTCTCATCATCAAGCACTTTCATTTTATTCACCACATTCTGAATGGATTAATTTTGCTGTCCCGTTAACGGATGATAAAATCCTATTACTTCTGGGAATTATGTATGGCAGCAGAATAAAAAGAAAAGTAGAAAGCACTTGAGGAGAAGTGTAAACTTGTTGGTGCCTTTTATTCAAACGGTTCAAAGGAGGTCTCTTGTAAATTGAAAGGCAAAAGTTTCTTCTACCTTACGAAATGTAATTCCATGAAGCGGGACATGGCAAATTATTTCTGGTGAGTAAATGAGACCATGTTCGATATATTTGAATAGAGTTCTCACAAAAGAATGAGTTTCCTTTAGACTCTAAAAATATAGCCCTTTGAGATCCTGTCCTTTTTTGCCGCGTCATCCATGGAGGATTGATTGGAATGGGCAGACTAAGGTCATCGGTCCAAGTTTATCACTTTAATAAACATTTAGACACAAATTTGTGGATGCCCTTAATAATACGCTGTGCCCTGTAGTGTTTGTCTTCCAGAGTATACAGTACACAATGGTTTCCATAATCCCCTAAGTAATATTTATTATTTATATTGGGGGGGGGGGTACAGGTAAGCTTATTTTATCAATTTACGTCAAATCGTTGATAATATACCAATTTTTGTTTACAATTAATCACCATTTAACATCAGAAGCTCTTTGCGGTTTATCACATCATTGCCAGATTTTTAATTTGGCATTAGCATACGAATATAAGGAAACTTGTGCAGGAATGCCTTTATTTTAATTAGTTTCAGAAAAAGACCTTGTAGGGATTTATTCAATATTTATATTGTTTAATTTGAATTGTGGAAAATAACTAACCTCAATAGCACTATTTCAGACCTTTTACCAGTGTACAAATATTATTAAATCCGTAATTTCTGATGCTCTCCGGAAAAATTCAAGCTAGTGGGTTACAAAGTATGGTCCAAGGAGCATTTTTAAAATTGAAAAGCGGTGTGAAAAAAGGCATTAAGAGAGTAAAACAACGTGATTACCCAAATGGTACAGCACCAATTAAACAATCATTTGTGGCTTTAACACTTTATGCTAAAACAATTGTTTAGCATGAATATGCATGTTATATGATAAAATACGAAACAGCATAAAAATTTGGTGCATTATCCAAAAGCACAAAGTAATAAATAATCGTCTTAAGCGGAAATTAAACGCCCCCATCCTGTCAATAGTCAATTTTCTAAACCTATGGCTCGTTCTCCCAGAAACTATTTTAGTTATCAGACTGATTTTTATAGGATGCCTTCTTCGTTCACTGATCAATAAACATTTTATTAATGAAGATCACCTCCTCCGCAGCTCAGTTAGTAGTGCAGCTGGTAGCGCACCTGCCTCTGGCGCGGACGGCCCGGGCTCGCTCCCCGGTATCAGCATGGGATTTTTACCCCGTTGGGAAGTTTGGTAAGGGGTGCGCTCATCCTCGTTAGGTCCCTGTGGCGCTAATTAAGGAGCTAACCTGATAGAAAGGTACCATCCCTAAAAGGTCAAGCAGTCGCGTTACTGTCATTGGAGTCGGCGTGCTGACCCCCGTCACCCCCAACCTGCACTCCTTCTTGGGGTAGGCTGCGGTTGGAGGACGCAGCGGCCGGGCAGATGGGGGTTACTTCTGTATAGAGGAGACACCCTAGGATTATTATTATTATTATTATTATTATTATTATTATTATTATTATAATTATTATTATTATTATTATTATTATTATTATTATTATTATTATTATTATTATTATTATTATCATTATCATTATCATTATCATTATCATTATCATTATCATTATCATTATCACTATCACTATCACTATCACTATCACTATCACTATCACTATCACTATCACTATCACTATCACTATCACTATCACTATCACTATCACTATCACTATCACTATCACTATCACTATCACTATCACTATCACTATCACTATCACTATCACTATCACTATCACTATCACTATCACTATCACTATCACTATCACTATCACTATCACTATCACTATCACTATCACTATCACTATCACTATCACTATCACTATCACTATCACTATCACTATCACTATCACTATCACTATCACTATCACTATCACTATCACTATCACTATCACTATCACTATCACTATCACTATCACTATCACTATCATTATCATTATCATTATTATTATTATTAATTTTCTTGTGGTTCTTGTTATTGTTCTTGTTATTGTTATTATTACTGTTATTATTACTGTTATTGTTATTGTTGTTGTTATAATTATTATTACTATTATTATTATCATCATTATCATCATTGTTATCATCATTGTTATTGTTATTATTGTTATTGCTATTGTTATTGTTGTTAATGAAGATAGGATTTTTTCTCTTGGTTATACGATCCTTTGATTAAAATCTATGTGTACTTTGCTTTTTCAAAAATAACTAACTATCCTGCTAAAGCTCATTAACATCATAAGATTTGATAGCTGTTTTCAGTAGATACTAAGAAAATGGTCATTTATAACAAACACCTTGACAAAAAACGCTATTCAAAAACACATTAGACGAAACAAACTAGTATACATTTGCAAAAAGGGAACCCACATGACCTCCGCAAACAAAAACTGCCATATTTAATAGTAATACCAATTTTACAGCACAACGTTCCCTAAAATGTGGGCTAAAGGTTATCACTCTACTATAAAGTTTGTATGTGTCAAGGCTTGTTTCCCTAAAGTGGTACAACAATCATATTAGAAAATTGCAGTAACATTTTAAAATAAGATTATACACATATATTATGTGTCTTGTGCATTTAATGATAAAATAGGTATCAACATAAAGAGAATATTCCAATCCATAATGCTGCATAAATATTAAACCTTTTTTTCGAATATTCTACGTTTGGTCTTCCGTCTAAAAGTTTCGTTCAGAATAGCTGTTTTATTTACTTACTAACATCCTCAGTGCCATGGGAATCTAGAATAACTCCACGTGCAGGTGACCTACAAGCTATAAATGAAAAACAACTTCCCCAATCTAATTATCTACAAAAACTGTAAACAACGGAGTCCATGGGAAGCAATACACCAGAGAATTAGAGTATTTTTCCACGTGTTCTATTTTACGATTTGGTGTTTTAAGTTGTGTTCAAGTAAATTAAATTTAGGGTACGTTTTGCAGCAAGTTAACAAATCAGACAGTCAATAAATAGGTAATATTGTGCCAAAACGTTTTCATTTTATACGTTATACAACTTCTTATATTATTTTAGTTAGGCTATAGCTTTAATTATGTTCTATGTTCATCAAGAAAATTACACAGTAGAATTTTACCGACTTCTCAACTGAAACTTTTATAGAGAAACATACCCAAAAAGGTTGAAACAGCTTACTTCTCTAAGAAATAATTTTTACGTTCAAGAAATCAGAATTTTCTGCAGTACTTTCCCTTTGGGAAAAATATGTTAAATAGCCTGTAAAAGTAGTGCGTTTTATAAATTAAATGCAATTGCAATCAACACGAGTACTTAAACATAACCTTCTTTTGGACGTGTGTAAATATGTAAAACTGGAACGTGAAATTTTAAAAGTTCTGTTTTCTCAAGTTCCTCTTTTTGCGCTTTTCCCACTGTGAAAATGCTCCCAGTTATTGAGTTCTTTTTTTTCATAACTTCAAAGGAAGCTCTATAAGTGTGATTAAAATATCTGAAGTCCCTTTCTTGATATCAAGATTTGCGATTTTATTTATTTCATACATTAGAAAATTAAAATTGTACGCGAATTATTATTTTCTCCAGGTTTGTAAATAACTAGACCCTGGGAGAGAAATTCAGGCTTTATAAAGCTTAATTTGCTGAAGTTCATCATGTGGGACATTTTAAATGAGACGAAAGCTTCATCATTTTAAAGTTACTTTCTTAGAAACATAGGTACACAAGAAGAGTATTATTGTGTCACGATAATGTTGAACAAACCTGTGATAAAAGTGTTAACCAAGTTAGGTGAATTTTGTATAAATTACCACGTTCACTACCGAATACACTTCAATCAAATGTTAGGCCTCCATAATTTAAGCCATACCATTTGGATGTTACTAAGCTCCAATGTGGGTCTTTCACCGATATATGCGATTAGTTTTAGCCATATGTACATTGCCAGCTTTTGTATAGTGAGCTCCAAATTTTGTCACTGCATCCTGATTTTCTGCTGATTCACTTTCGTTTTAATATCGGTAGTATTAAGGTCCAATACTTTATTAGAATATAATTTCATATCTGTCATAACACAAGTATTTAGATCAAATATACCATTTTAGTCCGAAAGCATACAGGTCATAATTGCACTAAAAATAAGAGCAAGCCACAAATATGATAAAATCATAACATGTTTTTGCAATTCTCTATTTACATTAACAAGAGCTTCTTTTAAATAAAGTCCCAGCTTTATTAAATCTGTCCACAACCTTATGTCTGTAGTTGAAATATATGTGAAATGCAGTGACTGATAAGCTTACTTCCTTACTTAGTACTCTTTGTACCTTTATCAATGGAATTCGTTTCTATGGAGCGATTTTGTACCAACACATGTATATTTAACTTTATAACGCGTTTTATAACATGGTACGAGCTGTGGTACTAATGTTTCTCCATTTACTGTGTCAAGTTCCTTTTAAAAATCTAAAATATTGTTAAGAGTTATTATTTGTAATTTTATATTCTCTCGTCTCGATCAGTGCTTTTTGCTGATAAAACATAGGAGAATGAAATGGAATGTACTTTAGGTAATGTATGTGTGAGTAATTAAACTGGGAATCATTAAAAAATAAAGTAATTTCATAATAATATGAATTCTAATCTTTAGGAAAACGTATTGTTGTTTCTGTTGGCCCATTTAAATTAGTAATTAACTGAAGCTATAAATGCACAAGAGCGTGCTTAAAAATAGGTACATCCAGATTTAAGTCACATATTCTCTCCAAAGGCTTTCTTTTTCAGCATTTCTCCATAGTCAAAATGATACGCACTATACAACTATTTGCTGATTTGTTTTAAAATGTCTGTATCGCATCTAAGAGCCATATTAATTAAAATTACTGCCTAAGATTTTAAAATAGTCCAATTATGAGAAATTAGTTATTACATTTTTTAAAAGTCGAGAGTAAGAAAGTTAGTTATTTTTCTACAATAATTTGGGATGAACATAAAAATCTATTATAATATATCTTCATGGTAACTCATTTACAGAAAACCCTGAATTATTTGAATATTTTTAAAAAACGCATCCTGTGAGGCATTTTTATAGTAAGAGTGAATATACAGGATAGAAAGAAATATTAAAATATTCGTGCACACCAGGATGCTGAAACATGACAAAAGCATTTATCCTATTGTGTATAATAATCGACATCACCTTCAACCATGTATCTTCATATTGTGGATTTTCCCAATTTCACAATTGCATTGGCTTAATACAAAATTGTAAAGTGGATTTCAAATTTGCATTCATAAATTTACTATTTTCATACGTCTTAAACAGGAACTTACGGCTGGGAATCAAGTAATGATGCTACTTGTGAAAAATTCTATACCTAAACATTGATAAACTACCATATGTATCACCTTAACTAAAACATAACTTCTTTATTTAGCTCTTGGAGGCAGACGTAAGAGTGTCATTTTAAGTCTTAAATGTATTTGTTTAAACCCCAAGCTTTACCAAATGACCTTCAAATGTTATTAATTCGTGTAACCTTTGCCCTACTCTTGGGCTATAGGATGAAAATACATATAAAAAAACAAAAGAGGTAAATGTTTTACAGAATCTCTTTCCTGGCCGTAATAAATGTTTCCTGGTGCTCCAAATTCATGTTAGTGTAGAGTTTTAGCGAGGTGCTAACAAAACTGCAGGGAACCATGCAAGAATGCTTGTTCAGGCCCCACAAAAGTGCCACTCTAGTTCTCCCTTGTCACACCGCTATATGGTCGACCCTCCGCTATGGACTATATTGTTTGCTCCTAACATATTGCCTTTCTTAATTAGATTATCACTACAGGGGCTTTAAAGCCTTCCGCTGCTCTAAAAACTTTCCCCAGGAGGGAAAATAGCTGAAAATGTCGTGAGATTACACAAAAAACACAACAAGGGAATAAGATAGACGGCGCAAGATATTATGAGGCGACTCTCAAAAAAGATCTCTCGCACCTTTTAATATGTCTTGAAAGGAACACAGCTTGATGACCTACAGTGTGTCCCGTATAACTTTCGCCTTTTCTAAAGAGTTGTCCCGTTCTTTCCGAAAGACTGTGTACTTTCAGTAGGACCCATTTCTTGTATGCAGCAGTAAATCGCGTGGCATGTTTGTGAATATATTTATAATACCTTTTTGGGAGAGAAATAGTTTACATTTTATCATGCAAATAATTAATGAAGTCTTATACACGAATCAGAAAGCGTAATTTGCAAATTCTGCCATATTCTTTAAATACAAACACACAATACTGGCATATAGAAACTCGTTCATTCTTCCGGTCGTATCACCCCCCCCCCCTCCCCCTCAAATCCTTACATAAAATTTAGTGAACATTTATTCCCAGGGATTGAATTAGTTATGCATTATTTTGAGCTATTCAAAAGTCTAACAGGGATCATATGTCATATTTTTAAGCTCTTTCTCACTGAGTTATGCTGAAAATTTGAACATTGGTTGCAAACTGCATCGTGCAAAACATTTGTAATGCGTAAAAGTGTAACAAATGTTAAAGTTGTGTAAAAGGCATTAGAAGAAAATACAAACCATTAAGCAGTGTGTTCTTTGTCTATTAAATAGTCATATGTTGACGTTTTAAGTGGTCTTGAGAAGAAAATAAATATAATATGATTGAAGCCAAAGGTTGAAAGTTGTGGTCACCGTGGTTATTCAAAGTGGTTTTTGAGAGAAAAATAATGTGTAATTGAAGCTAATGGTCCATAGTTGTGGCCATGTGGTTATTCCAGTGCGATTTCTGCAGACAGACCGCAGCGATGCTTCAAAACGCGAATACGTGGGGATTGTGATACTTCTTGTGCGAGTAGTGGCAACGTTTAGGAGGAAAGAGGGTGCTACAGAAATGGCTTCCGGTTCATCACCTACATAGTTTCAACTATGGTGGCACGCAGTCTTCCGGAACTATTGAATGCAGAACCACTTCTGTGAGCAAAATCAGAGAGGTTGTAATTAATGTTATTCCACACAATAGCCGTTCGTACACATGGCTATTGTGCGGAAGAGCATTGCTTTCATTGATTGACCTTACAGTTGGTTAAACTAGAAGCCCGGGACTTAAGTACTTACAATATTGTAAGTTGCCATTAAGGTATGTTATCTCGTATAAATTGAGATTTCCTTGTTTGGTTTTCAAGAAAGAGAATTTAGTGTCCTCGGCATGTTGGTCATGGTAGCTTAGTGGTTAGAGCAGTTGGACGATAACCGGTAGACCCGAGTTTCAAATCCTGGTCATGGCATTGAATTTTTTAGTCTCATTCTAACCTTTCCAACCAAAGAGGTTGTTTGCTAAATCGAAGTATTGAATAATCGTTGCCGTTTAGCTATATATTAGATGATACTCCTTCAATCTTTTGGTGGGGTGATTTTCGAAAGAAGATCCGTGCCATTACTGATGCTTCCTAATAGGTAATTAACGAACTGTTGACTAAACATCCCTCCAGTGTCTACGGAGAGATCTCTTTCTCCAGTGGAAGCATCTGCACCTGTGTCCGGACTGCCATATACCACGAAACACAGAAGTCCATCTGAAAGGTGATAGTTAAACAGAATGAAAGGAAAATTATAGAATAAATATAAGGGTAGATGAGAAATCAATGCAAGATCGACCCACTAATGAGGGAAAATCACGAAAACTGAATGTCACAGTGGGCGGTGTACAGGAATCAAACCCGGGAGTTCCAGAGTGCGAGCCTCACACCTTACCACGGAGCCATCCCACTTTCTGTTCCATATTAGTACCTGCTAAATTACATTGCCACAATGAGAAATGATTCAGCGTACAAACATAGGAATAACTCCAGTCTAAAGCTGCGACAGCGATGAAATACAAATTACAAAGTATTCCGCCCCTATTGTTCAGTTTTGTAAGTATCGTAAATTTCCCCTGCTTGCTCAGCTTTGTCCCGGTAAAGAAAGCGTATCGTAAACAGAGTGGAGATTCCTAGACAAAGGGCCATTTCAAGCCTTTCTAGAACGTTCTTTACTCGTTGTTTCTGAAAAAGTTACTTTGAACTTGCCATAAATAACCTGTTTTAACCTTCTGAAGTGTACGAGCTCTTGTACAATATTAGAGCATAAATTGTGTTAACAAACTCTACAAGACTTACTCAGCCCTTTACGAGCTAGTAAGTCAGATTAAACCTATTAGAGCCATGAATAAGAAAACTTGAGTGTTCTTGCATGTTCAGTTTTTCATAAATGCTCCAATGAGGTAAGCGATAAACAACACTGCCATTATCTCTGTGGTTTGCTGCTACTTCACAACAAAATGATTACAAGTGTGAATCCCAGATCATTTCATTAAAAGTATTGCTTGTTTTTTACATCTTCGGGGAAGTAAATGTTCAAACACTAATTTTTTCTTATCCCTGTGTCTATACGAGCTTTTAGAACAAGCAGAGAGACCCACTATTATTTTTACAGTAGAAAATCGATGTCGACTCCACTTGTTAGTTTGTGTTCCAACCTGATTTTTAAAATTTTGAAGTTACTGTATCCTACTAAAAGGGTATAAAGGTAGTCATTTTGGAATCGTTGTACATTTCTTTAATTTAACTTGAAGTTGTGTCAAGAGCAGGAATAGGAATCCCCAAGCAACAAAGCCAGGGTGAAAGGAGATAAGCTGCACTGTCACTGGACTTTAGTGACAGGTAATAAACCACCCCATCACTAGTGCAGGCGTTTGGCGTTTGAGGATAGTACCCGAAAACGGTTTTTACGTGCTTGTAAGTGGCCCTTGGCTTCTGATGTTTAGCATTCTGAGACATTATTTACCAAACAAATAATCAATGGTGAATATAAATAATTCTTAATTATAGTAGTACTTTTAGAATCACACATTCATTTGTTTTGCAACAAAACCTCAACCTACACTTACTCTTATGAGATTAATGACCACGTCAACCAGGCAAGTTTTTGTAGTGATAGTGGTTTGAGTGTAGGCAACTTAAAGTCAAAGGGTTTTAGAAGAGAAAGGATGTTCACTATCGTGTCTCTGTTCATATATAAAGTAATTTCCTTAGTAGTAAGAATAAACCAAAATTAAATAGTGAAGTACACAATCATGATACTAGACGTAAATATCACCTGCATTATACTAACTATAAACTGTAAACAAAGATCCTTATATAATAGGTCTACACTTGTACAATCGACTCCCAGCATATATCAAAAGTGAAAACAATACTGTTAAAGTTAAAGAATATGTTAAATATATATTGAATAACCCTGTATATAATATTAATAAATTTCTAAGTTAATTGTAAGCTACGTAAATATGTTGTATGTAAATTGACAATGCCCGATACTTGGAAAGAGTCTATGGGCAGTAATTAAATATTACAATTACTATGCCTGGTCTGTAGTAATATGCCCAGAAGGTACTGCCATGGAGCACTCTATGGATGCTGTTGGAACGCTCTGTATGGGAAATTAAATTGTGGAGGTGTTGTAATCACGGTCACATCATAGAGTGAAAATGCGTAACGCGATAACACGTCAGTTTCTGTGATGTACGAGGTTCCGTGCGTGCGTGACCCCGTGAGATCTTGTGAATATAATTTAATTCCAGCGGAAGATACCAAACGTGTTCTACCACTCGACGATAAACAGATCGTCTTTTTTATCATTGCAGCATGTCCACACCTCGTTACTTTACATGCGACCCTGAGTCTGGTTATTTTGAAACAGTGATGCATTTGTTTGCCAGGTAATGTTTCTCCCAGGTTGAAGACAATAGCATTCATTATATACCAGTGTCTGTAACTTCCTTTCGCCTTCAGAAAGACATACTCCTCTAGTTAGTAAGGGACTGACAAAAATAAATCGTACTAGGGCCTTTATTGCTACTTTGTGAAATTCCAAATTTCGTAATATTTATTTACCTTCTATGTTCATTGTAATACCTTATCAACCACATGTCTAGTAGGTACAGGAAGTATTGCATTCCACTCAAAAACTTGATATATGTAGAGAGTTCACCGGAAATGCATGTTTTGAGTTCCTTTAAGTAATAAAAATATTTGTATAAAAAGCTGCACGTTAAAATGTGTGTGTCTAGTTAAAAGTATAAAAAAAATAAAATAATAAATAAATAAATAAATAAATAAATAAATAAAAAAAGAAAGAAAGGAAAAAAGGAAACCACAGACGTAGTCAAGATCCACGCCGTAGATTTTCCGTGAAAACGTTGAGATAAAAACATAACAACTGTTTAGTGTTAATAATGTAGGTACTTTAATTATTAATGTATTTAATGAAACTGTTATGCAGAGTAGTATCTTTATAGAATAAATAAATCACAAGCTTTTTTATTTCCTTTTTCGATGCTGCCGTAGCTCTCATATTCGCTCAGCACTGGACCTTCCAGATTTTTTAATTTCCTTTTGATGCAAGCTTTTCTCTGATAGGCGTTTTCTACAATTCCGCGCATATTTACGATTCATATGAGACTTCTTAATTTTTTCAATTATTTTCAATGTTATACCGATTTTTAAGTATATTTCGGCGAATGTTTTTATTTGCTTCTTTCAAGAAAATCTCCACCCCAAACTACCCTTTGCATGAGTTCTTTTTGAGATTGCTTTATTTTCTCAGAAATGGCTTCAAAGATTTTCATTAACGTACCATACATTTAAGATATTTACACAGGAAATAAACATTTTCGAGGAATAGTCAATGAAGTTCTCCTCATTTGCAAGGGACCTTTGTACAATTTTGTATACATGGTGAAGCGTAAAAGATGAACAAAGGCGTACTGTACAAACAAGTTAAATCTCTGACAGATAGAATTCATTTCAAATAACTTTTCTTGTGGTTCAGGCATTTCTACAGTTTGCATCTTCGTAGCCTCCTGTCACTATTCACTTGTTTCTTGCGTTATGTGTAAGGAGTATGGCATTTTAAGGCTATAGCAAGTCGTTTTTGAACACCTGACTAAGGATTCGTTTCCTCTGTCCTTCTTGTGTCTGCAACAAAATGTGTAATGGAACTATATCTGCTAATATTTATCTCAGTCAATATGGAAAACTAAGTATACATAATAACATCTTGTTGAAGTAATGTAAACCTAATTATAGGAGGTAGGGAAAGTCATTTTAAGGTAACAAACCAGATTCTTTATGACTTATAGCCAAAGTTTCAAATTAAAGTTCATAACTAGAGGGCGGATAAGTGTGCTAAAAGTCGAAAGTTAGGTCCACATGGGTTCTACAGTTGCTCTCTTGCATGTTCACAGCTGCAGGCGTCTGCTGATGTCCATGCATATACGAAGGCTGCGCTGTACCGGTTACGTCATTCATTATCCGTGCCCAACTAACTTGTTTCACATGTGACAGCACACAGCTCCTCGCTCTAGTCTTAACATACGGTGGAGGGGATTACTCTTTAGAATAATGTGGCCTGAAAATAATAATTATATCGAAATCAGAGCCTTTAAACTCCCTTTAAACAATGATGCGTTATTTCTTCAGTTTGTCACTTTAGAGATTAGACTGAGTGTTGACGATATTAATAGCACAATTAGCTTTGTTTTAGTGCACTGTGCTTCCTTCTGATGTTTTATATGTGCTTCTAAGTTTCGTAGTGCATGGCGTGCCGGAAAGATGGTATGGAGAGTGTTCCCCTGAGCACAAAAGGGCTGCTTGGTCGAAGGTCATTTATCGCCCTCTCAGGGCAGCTCCAGCAGTGGGCGAGCCTTCGAGTCTGGAACTATTACTTACTTGAGTGCGTTTTTGTGGCTCTCAGCCTGCGGCCTGTAATCTCCTGTGGTTCCTCCTGGAGGGTCTCCGTAGGTGCAAGTATACGAGATGTCCCCCTGCGTTGTGTCACCTTTACCTATAGAGCAGATATGGCACGAGAGGAGAGGCAGCGATTGCACTTCTTTTGCTCACCCCATATTCCCTTGCCGAGTGACGAGGGCTGTTTTGATACAAGTGCAGTGGTGGCATCGTCCCATCTGCACGGTAGTAATAATTTCTACGCTGCTACTAACTACTTTGCTTATATTCAACAAATTTTACACACAATAATTATTACAGCAGCTACTGTGGTTAAGCAAATTGCATAATCTTAAAGTTTATAAACTTCCTTTATCTTATGCACGTAATATTACTACGCTGCCTTGTGATTAATATACTAAATTATTTCTCTTTCACAGCAGATAAAACAGCAAAGTTCCAGTGTTAATTAGCCTTAGAATATCTTAAAGCTATTTGATCAACATAATAAATGTTTTGGTCTTAAACTCAACACGATATTCAAACGTATAAATACGAAATACAATAGCTTATATTAAATAAACTAACACGGAACTAAATCCCTAAACAGTGCAATCATATCGTCCCTTTTATATTTTTACAATTACAACTATTCATAAAGTACCTTTCGAAGTTCTAAATAAATTCCTGTAAGATCACCAGGTATGATTGATGCTTCTGATCAAAGTGGCGTTTTATAGTGTAGTAATTTATATTTTCAAATTAAAATCCACATTTTAACAATGAAGCCATACTTGCCACTGAATAAGGCATGTTGGAAGCGGTGCAGCAGCGAAGGGGAAGGATGGCCGGTGGAGTGATGGAAGAGCACGTTTCAGTGGAGTGGCACCTTTGAGCCGATTTTGCTCTTGCCTGCTGTAGAAGCACTGGGGATGTTTTCCATTTATTTTATTTTGAATACAGGAAAACTTATTTTGTGGAAGTGCTGTGTCGATCATGTTTAACATCATCAGAGACAGTCAGATGTTTGAACAAGGTGATATGTTAATGTCATACCGAACAATGTAGGAATGTAAGATTAGTTTTTATTTCTAACAATAAAGCAATACGTAATCTAAACCGTTAATCTACCAAAGGAAAAACTTATTCAACAAAACTTGTTTATTTTCATTGTTTGTTAGCTAAACTTAAATTAGGAAATAATATTTATTAGTCTTCAAACGTATATTTTAGCCAGAAAAGTAAACTTTGAAGGCAAGTAGCTCAAAACGCAAGACTTACGTTTCAGACTCTTCAAGTGTGCGTTTAAATTTAGATAGTTTTCAGCACTGTTACGACACGCCCAGATTAGTTGGCCAGACGGTGTAGGGATGCTAATGTCGAGGGTCATATATTTTGTCTAATGTAGAGGGAGATTTGCCTCGTCCCTTGTTACAGCAGAGAACTGGTATCAGCGGTTATTAATGTTTATGGAATATCAAAACCAGCAGTGCCAGTATAACCTGTAGAGCTCAGGTTACATAGCATGTTCCTTCATTTAATTTCACTGTAGACAATAGCAAGTGATTTATATACAAACCTGCGTAAAACCAAACACTTAGAATAAATGTAGCACACGGGGAATATACCAATAATACATAAAATGCATTGGTACACATAACACTAGTATGCTAGTGATATATTGGTGGCTGTTCACCCAGGAGTAAGCACACATTACGCGTGACTAAGAATTATGCTATGGTTCCTACATTTCAGAAATGTTGTATCAAAAATGAAGTGGTAATCTGTAACACGTTTGCCTCTTTGTCTGTTAGCATTTCATCTAATGAAGTTTAATGAAGGATGAAGTACTGCCTGGCCGTCAGAAGAAGACGAACTCGGGGAATGTTCTACCTAAATCGTTTCTATGGTCCCCATGATGTGTATGCATGCAAGTACACATTCGTCCAGATCGTCTGGCGCTCTCCCACTCCTGAAGCATAGATGCACAATAGCAGATACCTGCCCACTTGCATAATAAGAGAGGTGGGGATTAGTATTCCACTTGCTATGGCTGTGATAACTACTGTATGCCAACGACAAGAAGGCTAGAGGGGAATGAAGGGCAGAGGGGGCTTCAATTGTTTATCTGCTCCGGTAGCGTATCTGTTTACTAGGAAATGAGTGCATGAAAATGCATATGAGTCACCCGCGTTGCCAGATCTAATGCGCTTTGCAGTATTAGGTGCAGGTGCAGAGATTTTTTAGTATTATGCATTATTTGGCTCTCGCGCTACGGCGCTACAGTTATATACTCGTATTTTGTTAGTTTTATTCTTGGCTTAATATTTACATATGGCTGCAGTTCGAAAGAAGGGACGAAGTATTCACAGTGAATCAAGGGAGGTAATTAGAAAAGTGATAGAGGTATGTGACGAAGAAGCGAAATCAGGGCAATTGAAATGTTTATTATAACAAAGAAATTTACGTGTGGCAAATTATTGTGGGATATCGTAACATAGTGTAACAAGAATAAGAAGAGGTGTTAAAGCTGGTGAAAAATCACTTCATACTCGGGAAAAAAAGACCAAAGGCCGAGGAATGCAAATTTCATTGTGATGACTTTGATAGAGCAGTAATTAAAAACGTAATTCGAGACTTTTATTTGGTTAAAAAACAAGTGCCCACTGTACCGAAGCTACTTGCAGCAATTAGGGAAAAAATAAATTTTCCTTGGGGAAGAGAAACTCTGCGGAAGCTATTGCACGATATGGGTTTCAAATGGAAGCGATGTGGAAGTAAGAGAAAATTACTTATTGAACGTCCAGATATAGTTAACTGGAGAGCTAAATACCTAAGAGCTATAAATGGATACAGAAATGCTGGGAGAAATATCATTTACATTGATGAGTCCTGGGTGGACAATAATTTGACATTTGGGAAGTGCTGGCAGAGTGATATCTACGGGATTACGACAAACACTAGCTCTTCGAACCACCTGATTCTTGTAAATGCAGGCAGCAACGAGGTTTTCATACCCGGAGCTTCTTTGATATTCAAAGCTGGACTTGCTAGCGGCGATTATCATGGACAAAATTTCCAGAAATGGTTGGAGGAGAAACTGTTACCTAATATACCCTGCAATAGTGTCATCGTGCTTGATAATGCTCCATACCATAGTGTACAAGAAAATAAGTCTCCGTCAAAATATGTTGTAAAGCAAGAAATGGTACAATGGTTGGAGAACAACATTTCATATTCTGCTGCAATACGAAAGACCGACTTGTTTGATTTAATTCAAATACATAAACCAAAGGAAAAAATATACCATATCGACAGAATAATAGATATGCATGGGCATACGGTTCTTAGATTACCTCCTTATATGTGCGAGTTGAACGCTATAGAATTGGCATGGGCAGCAATAAAACGACATGTAAGAGACAGAGCATAATGTAACCGGTGATCTACATTTAAAAAATCTACGGCAGGTGTGTGAAAGTGCAGTGAACTCCGTTACAACAGCTGATTGGGAGGGCCATGTTAGGCACGTTAAGAAACTTGAGGATGAGTTCAGGCAAAAGGAGGGGCTAGTGGAAGATGCAATAGGCAATTTTATTATATCACTAGGAGGTCTGACGAAGATTCAGAGAGCGGTAGTGACAGCAGCGAAGGTGACGACTTCTCCGACTCGGATCTTGCACGACAACTGGACTTCTAGGTGAGTTATGTGACAACACTGTGTATTTTAAACGAACCTAGCATCCTTATCATACTCGGAAACTAGACATAAACACCGCGCGGGAAGCAAAACATGATTACGTTACACATTCCTAAGCCTCGCCTTCTTGTGCTGGGCATACAGTACACAATAATTGTTTGCAATACGTAAACATACACTGTTTGTATATCTGACTGTTCCAGTTCCGATATCACTCGCTTGTTCCCCACTAGTTCAGTCACTTATCCTAATGTATCCACTCTTGCGCATGTGGAGTGTCAGGACGATCTGGACAAACAGTATGATATACAATACAGTGTTGTCACATAAACACGTACTATTCTCGTCCGATATGACACAATGTTGGAGGACGTTAATTTAAAAAAATAAAAAAATAAAAAAATAAAAAAAGGTACTATTCATTACAGGAGTTACATACAAGTGTTAGAACTGGCATTATGGTTGTCTCACATATAAATATTTTGCGATAAACAAATAGACTATGTAAGCAGATTAATATGTGAAGTCCCCTCTCACACTTCAGACTCCACACGCCTAGTTCCGGTGATTAAACAGTACATTCTAGTACCCTACTGTGTGCTTAAGCACTTCTTTGAGTCACCGCTCATTTGCTTCGTATTCACACCAGGTGCACTGTACATTCCAGACTGCAAGTTTTCGAGAAACTTTTTGTTGCTCAGCACACAACGTTTAGAAATGCAATTCTTATAGACATGTTCAACAGTTACAGTGGCAGCTGATGAGTCGAGTTGAATAGTTAAGTTGAAATGATACAACTCAAATGTTGAAATGTTATAGCAGTTCTGATGCTGCACCGAGTTCAGCGCAGAAGGGGAACGACGGTTAAAGTGGAAAACAAAATCATATGGATCAACCACGATGTAATCGCAATAATCAGTACAGGTTTCGAGAGAAAAAAAAGAGAGACGCACTTAATATCACACTGATACTTGTCAGGTTTGTGTTCCATTCCTGAGTGTTCAAGAAATGTTATCTTTTCAGTAAATTGGCAGCTTTCTGAGATTAAGTACTCCAGCGTTTAGGAGTTTATAGGTAGCGACTGCAAAATACTTCAAAATCAGTAATATAGATAGCTTCACCAATAATGTTTATTTTTAAAAAGATTTGTTTGGTCACAGACATCAACTATATGTCGTTCTCCGCTGTGAAAGCAAAACCTCAATTCAAACTTTTGCAAGACCAATAGGAAATTATCAACCTAGGATGATTCTACCGGTAAAAAATTCATTCAAATCACAATTTTGCCAGCCAATACAATGTTTTAAAGCTGTTGGTCAGGAAAACCATAGTGAAATATTGGCTTAGAGATGTACTGCATAACGTGAACATATTCTAAATGACGAATAAACATATTCTGAACATCAGTTTGAATGTTGCTTGCTAGCAAATAGATCAACTGACTGATTCTGACATACCAGTCCTATTGAGTCAGTCCTACCGCAAGACTCCTGAATTCTCTACCTCTGCCCAAACAGGAGGAAACCATGGGTAGAGGGCGGTAATTGGGGAGGCATGTGGCCCGTTTGACTCCTCCATCCGGCCGTTTGAATGTAGTTTGCGATAGTGAATGTATACTACTAACTTGAAACTAAATGTCTACCTCAGATATGCAAAGAGATTATAACTGGATCTATTCTTCACTGTTCTACCATCATAATGGCGTACTCTTTTGTTGGTACACGAAGTACAATTCATTACTAGATGTATGATTGTCGTGCTTTACATCAGATATCCGTAATAACGTTGCAAAAACTTAACCAACAGATTTCTTCAGCATCATATAGATAAATAGAGAATTGTCCTTATAAGTACACAGGACTGCAGGTGGGTGAAACACCTTATACTGTTAGGAATAAAGCAACGGCCATGCCAGAGTAGGATTTTTTAAATGGAGTGCAGTATAATTAATAAGAGCGATTTAATTTAAACATATATTAACGATAAATAACTATCTTGCTTAGAATTAAGTATCAAATAAATGCACTAAAGATGCTAGAAATGTTTTCCATATGGCGTGATACCACCAACTGTCTGCGGTGTGTCGAGCAACAACCGCCTTCAGACGTAGTTTCGGGTGTTAAAACCAGCATAACTTATTATCTTTGCGAAAACAGGACTACCTGTGAAAGTAGACAGAAGTGACTCATATAACTCATTAGGACGACTTAATTATGCCATGTTTGGTTTATTATGCCATATTAATTGCATGAAACGTTATCCAGTTGGAATAGGTGTTCAGAGCCAAAAGAAATGTAATTTACCATTTTGTCTGCGCACATAGAATCACGTCAAAAGCGGATGACATCTCCATCCCTTCAATCGGATATATTGCCTTTCGTAGATGCGATTTCGTGTAATCACTGGAGATTACGTTATTGTGATTCCTCCTGGGAGCATTACTCTTCACTTTGTTCTCTGAGACCTATCAATATCGGAGAACAGTTCTGTGTATTTTCTGACAGTGTGCTCCATGGAGCATTACACAAACCAGACTATTCGAGGATTCATTAGAGGTTGGTACACTTACGAGTGCACACTTGTGGTGTTAATGAGATTTGCAATAGTTCTGAAGATTAAAAATATATAAGTAACGTGTAAGTTTTCGACAAAAAAAAATTTGTATACTTTGCATAATATAGTAAAACGCCACTTGAATGCTGCCGAACTTCCATGGGAGCTGAAGGTATTTCTAGAGTATCTGTAGGTTATAGGTTGTACAACATAGGTCTAAGTGCGCGATGGCTCACACAGACCTATGTAGAGCTATTGCGGCTACCATCCCCCCGGGGTGGAGTGAACTGAATTCATAAGAGAATACAAGCAGCAAGCGGACGGGCCACAGAGACGCGCAGAGGTTCTTAAAAGTTCCAGGTCTGTCCAACTGCTGGGAGAGCGCGGAACGACCCATTGGCCAAGCAGCCCTGTAGTGTCCACGGGGAGCACACTTCCTTCTTTCCACGTCATCTGCCCGACATTGCTAAACGCCACTAAAGCTAGAAGCATATGAGAAGGAAATGGAACGAAAGAGAAATGATGGAAAGCAGATCATGGTAGATGTGCCTGTATACCAGGGAAAACCACAAAACGCCAAACATCAGAGTGGGCGGTCAACAGGAATCGAACCGGTAAACTCCTCTGTGAGACCCACACGTAACCATAGAATAATTTCTCTCAATGCTGGTGTTTTAATGCCCAAATGGGTGCTTTTAGGAGTACTTTGGAAAGAATTGCAGTTACCGGCGTGGAGGAAAAATAGCAGGGATGACTCCTCGATACTTCCTATACTTATATGTTCTTGAATTTGATGGTGTTAAACAATGTCCAACACCTTTAAATGCATTTGGGATACTTCCAAACTTACAATTTTCGAGTTTCTGTTAAAAATGTTACCAGTGACTGTTTTTTTTTTTTTTTCCTTCAGTTTTTGCTAGAGAAAAAGGAAATAATACAAGCACGAATCAGGCTTTACATTGTTGACTAACAAGTATCACTTGATCTATGCTTGTGACGACGTTTCCTGTGAGTGAATCAACCCAACATACCATTGGCTAGTGCATACAAATGAAAACATACAAAAAACAGGGCAATTGGTAAGGTTGGTGACCTACTCATGTAACCTACAGCGTAAGCCTGAGTTGTAAAAGCTACTGACCTAGCTGAAACACCACACTGCACTGTTTCTGCGGTCACATGGCTTCGTATTCGGGTATTTCCATGATATCAAGTTGTTCCGTGATAGTTTGTATCTCTTCTATCAGAGGAAACAAAGACTTATAGTTTTATAGATTTAACAATGGATTGACAGTTTTATTATACATTAACTTGACCATCTTCCTTATGCTCTGACCTTGCTGGAGTTTGCTTTGCGCCTCACTACACCTCAGGTAGTAGATGGTTTTGGTTGTACAGTGTACAGGCTTTATGGTTTCAATTTATCTTGTGAGCACAAATTATGTGGAGACATACAGATTCACACAATAATTGGTAATTAATCAGCTAATAATATCAATATTTTAACACATTTAATTTTATTAGTTTTCTAGTTATTCATACACCGATACACTGTCAAGTATCGCAAAATTACCTTAATTTCATGTTATATTTTCATGAACAAACAGTGTAAATTCTGTAATGCCTTTATTTTATAATGTACATCTTGCAGAAACGTTATGTCCCTTTTCAATAGTTTTCCAATTAAATAAATTATAACAATTGATATAATATGATAATTGGTATCACGAATTTTTCCGATTGAAAAAATCCAGT
Organism: Tenodera sinensis; assembly: GCA_030765045.1. Lineage (NCBI taxonomy): Eukaryota > Metazoa > Arthropoda > Insecta > Mantodea > Mantidae > Tenodera > Tenodera sinensis. The sequence continues at coordinate 82,943,258 of CM060964.1, read as the reverse complement.
AGTTGTATAGATGTCCTATTTTAGGGTTTTCCTTAAGACATAGTCCGTTAATAAATCTGTAGAGAGAGAAAATTTTAAATATGAATGATAAAGAATAAGGAAACGTTTAAGTAAAATTATCTGATAGATAATGTGTGATTATGCCCAAAATTATTATAACATTTGGAACTAGGACAGCTGAAGTGACACAAATACGTCTTAAAACATTTTAAGTTTTTCCTTCAGTCTATCAGTTTTTGACCACTCCATTACACTGAGTTCATATACTCAGCATAAAGTAGACCACATCGTCTACCATTATTCATTTGTGTAATACTTTGTTTCATTCTTTCTGCTACAACTTGTTCAACAGTGATAATGAATAAAATATCGGTGAAGGAAGGGTGTATATTGAATTTGAAGCTGCTAATAACAGTGTTATATGAAGTATGCAAGAACTATGTTCACACAGTGGTAAATCACACAATACATCAAATATAAAGTAGCGTGTTACATCTACATATCAACTGGTTTGCAGAACTTCTATTGTAACAGCAATGTACGAGTTTCCTGCTGCTGCCAGAACATTATTGCGTGAAAGTTATACCTGTATTGTTAACCTCTAAACGTTTAGCTTCATTAAAATTGGACAAAAAGTTTGCTACCAATTAAAGCACGCTAGCGTGTCAACGTTCTCAAATCAACGTATAATACAATTTCTTTTTTAAGGAAAGCTTAGAACAACTGAGCAAACTGTTGTCTTTATAATTCAAAAACATGAGTAGCGAGTATAGATGAGAGAATGACAATGGGATCGTCCCATTCCTAAGATATTTTATATACCTCAGGAGGGTTTGCCATAATACAGAGGCTTAACAGCGAGCTCACTTACTGGATATGACGATTAAATGGTTTTAAAATACTGTAGGTAAAATTGCATTTGTTATTTTACATGTGTGACACGTGATATATAAAATACTATGATCGAGCCAGACGGCTCCGCAGTAACTTGTCAGGTTTCCATTCGGGAGATCTTGGATTCTATTCCAGTGGACCGTCCACTTCGACTTTGGGCTTTTCATTATTTTCCCTGGTGGGTAGACAATTAATGCTGAATTGGTTTCCCATCTACCACGATTTCTTTTCTGTAAGTTCTCCCTTTCATTTCGATTTCTTCTTATTTTTTAGCTCTGTTTCTAGGCCTAGTGTTGTATGGCGGTGCCCCACAGATAGCAGGAACTCTTACTCAAAGGAAAGAGTACAGCTTGTGGATTAGAGCGCTGCTTGATTAGAGCCTGGAATTGCTAGGGACTTCGGTGCATCTCTGTGGCGTATCTGCCCGTGGCATGTAACCTCTTGTGGTTCCTTCACTTCATCCCGTCCTCCTGGGGGATCGTATGTACGAGGTGTCATCCTTCGTGTATAAAGTCATCACTGTAGTTTAGGGGTAGCATGCTGCCCTCTGGTCCCCGATGTCGCGGGTGCAAACCCGTGGAGAGCGAAGGATTTTCTTCAGGTTCAAAGATCCTTAGCGCGACTTCTTTCGGAAGTGCAGTAAAGCTGGACCACAAAAACAGGTTCTATGTCACAGATATATGGCACGCAAAACTGAACCTCAAGCCTGATAAAGGGACTTCTGAGAAAAATAAAGGCGGTCTTTCACGTCCGATTTAGAATGGGAGCTGTTAACAATAGCAGTTAAAGGGCGTCCATAAATTAAAAATAAAACTCAACTCCAGTGTATAACCTATGACCGATTACTACATGACTTGTAGCTTAACTTAATTGACTTAGTATTATTAAGATACATTATTAAAGCCCCTAGTTATTGGGCCGGTCGCTGAGGACATGGCAGACTACAGTGACTACAGACTACACTATCTGAGAATTTCCTACTATATATCTTTTCCTTCGTTGTTTCTTTGTTGCATCCATTGAACCAAATTGAGCAGCTTATATTCTGTGTGAATTTGTATTCAAAAATCATGTTTGTATCGTTGTATTTTATACGGCATCTCTTGAAATAACCGCTTGAAACATTCGATTAACTCTTGCAAGGATTAATGCACCTTATTTTTCGCAATAGTTTAGAAGACCCATTAATTGATTTCCTGTGCGAGGTTCTGAGCCTCTCTGGCGCTGGCACATATATAACCATCTTACTTTAAGTCACGTGAAGTCCTGAAGAGCAAAGTGGAGGAGCGGAGGTAACCTAATATGGGTGATTCAATCAGAATTCACTACAGCACGATTCAAACACCGAGAACCAATTTGCATTTATTTTACTCGAGAAATGAGCAGATAAATTTGCGTCAGAATAATAGAGCTATAGTCTTTGCTGATCTGAAGAAGGGAAACTGTAACCTATACAAGAATGGTAGTAAATATTATAAGGAATTATAGATTCAATATATGCTTAAAAATAACTAATTATACCTTGATGTGATATTACATTTGTTTCCCAACAGGTGCAACATTAGGGATCACTGAAACTTATTTACTCTTATTTGCTCTATTTTTCACTTAAGGCCAGCTCACCCACAAATGACTATCCTTCGAAGCTTTAATCCCAAATATTGTGAATCGTTGGTCACTTGCCCCAAACCAACTAACCAGTGTACCAAATTTGAGCCTTATATTTTCAATAGCGTTGTATTATCTTCTTCTTTAGTGGCCCTAATGACCAAGTAGTCGACGGGCCCTTAAACCCGACACACTCACTTACTCACTCACTCGCTCACTCACTCACTCACTCACTCACTCACCTACTCACTCACTCACTCACTCACTCACTCACTCACTCACTCACCTACTCACTCACTCACTCACTCACTCACCTACTCACTCACTCACTCACTCACTCACTCACTCACTCACTCACCTACTCACTCACTCACTCACTCACCTACTCACTCACTCACTCACTCACTCACTCACTCACCTACTCACTCACTCACTCACCTACTCACTCACTCACTCACTCACCTACTCACTCACTCACTCACTCACCTACTCACTCACCTACTCACTCACTCACTCACACTGTGGAGCATACACACCCCTTAGGACTTACAGGTCTGTGCCCAGGGTAAGATGCCTGTCGGGGAGCAGAGGAATCTCTAGACCGGACAGAGTGAACACCGGGAACGCGTGGTCAGCCCAGTATCTGGTATGATAGGAAAAGGATGATAAAAAAATCCTGGAAAAATGGATGAATGGAATAGTGACGATGGAGCAGTTGGGGAATGAGTGGCGGGGCAAAACGGAGACGTCCAGACGTTCACGACGTCCACCACGTCTGCCTCATACGGATCCCAGGTATCGAACCCGGACGGCCTGGGTGATAGGTGAACACTCTAATCGCTTGGTCACGGCGCCGCCGTTTTGTTAACTATAAGAGGACTTAATACAGTATTTAATATGAATGTTATATTCATCAAATTATTTAAGAAAAGCAAGTAATGTGATGTGAAATATTTTCTCAATACATTTAAAATGTATGATGTATGAATTTTATTTGTGCACTACTAGGGAGGAGTTGTATATGTGTGAGGTATTTCTGAAGGTCAATATATTATTGATAAGAGGTATAAATAGAATAGATAAAAAGCCATATGTTTATGTTATGTTATCCTGTAGAAATTACGTATATATAATTTCCACAACTTTTCTCACAAAAGTTTCAAAAATACAAAATGCCGGAACATTTAGAGTGTGGGTCTTTAGGCTGTAAATTTTGAAACTCCTAAGTACACTAATTAAATGTTAAACATTAGTAAGGAAATAATTCGGTCAGGCTTAAACTTGCTCTTAGAAATAAAAGAAAAACATAATCATACTTTTCAGCAACCCATTTACATATTAGCAACCCTATAAAAATGCCCAGATGTTTCTACATCTTTGGCCCTAATGACCTAGTTGTCGACGGGCCCTTAAACAGAACCACTCACTCAGTCACTCACTCACTCACTCACTCACTCACTCACTCACTCACTCACTCACTCACTCACTCACTCACTCACTCACTCACTCACTCACTCACTCATTCACTCAGTCGCTCACTCACTCATTCCATATCTTTCTCTGATAGGATGCTACATTTTGAGTCAGCTTAGAATGTACACCGGCAAAGCTTGGTTGAAAATCTTATTAAGTAGAATGCAATAAATGTCCTTACCTAGAAACAGTATTTCAAACTGTTTTTCATATACTTTCTGTAGTCACAAAACCATGCCTTTCGTAACCCTACAACAATGACTCCTAGAAATCCATGCAATATATTTACTAGAACATCCCTTCATTGCAACGTACAACGATAGCATGCCTCACAATCGCTACGGAGCTTCCAAATTCATGAATTAATTATAGATTCATGTCAGATGCACGACTACGGTATTACACTATTTTGCAGTGCCATAAAGCTTAATCATATATTTCCTGGTCGCCCTCTTTCGCATCACCGACAACTGTGCGTTTAAATCTTCCCTAGTACTGAATGCAGAATTAATTCTCTGCTGATTATTACAATTTCTAGACTTGGTACAACCTTTGCATTCCTAGCTTTCATTTGAATTGCTGTTCTAAGCACAAGAAAGAATTTTGAAACATATTTCTTGGTGCTATCTTTGTATGGTAGAGGTGAGAAAACATTGATGAATGGATAATGGAAAAATTGAAGGTTATTTATGGACACTCATTAACTGCTATGATTCTCAGCGTCCTATTCTAGATTGGGCATGAAAGACTACTTGGTTTTGCTCAGAGGCCTCTTTATTAGGTTTGAGGTTCTGTTTACATGCCCTAAATATACCACATTGAACCACCTGCTTTACTTTTCTTCCGAAAGAAGCCATGCTAAGAATTTTTACATCCTTAGCACTGGGGTTGCTAATAACTGATTACAGCAAACGCATATATGAGCTTGTGAACACTAAGGAAAGACGCGAATTTTAAATATATGGGATCTTTCTTAATTTAAGTCTCGCCTACATATCAGTGCCCCCACCAACATGCATTGTAAACTTAGCCTTCAGCTGGTGGTGTGACGTTTCTCAGACGTTGTGTAGCTTACGAAACGCTATGCTGTATTATATATGAGAAATTGACTTCTGTTGCTTACTATACCTTTTTATCTTTGCTTATTCTAGCTATTCTAGTCAGTTTCGGTGAATAGCCTTGGCTGTTTAAAGTGAAAGAGTATAGTAACGTCTGACAGACACCACATCTTCAGTTGCGATCTCTTTTTTTCTGTCAGGAGCAGTATTGTGCTGTTCCATTCTGTGGATTGACGCTCAGAGAACCTGATTTTGAAATTCAAGTGCTTAAAGTATTGAATAAAGATACCAGTGATGGTGAAACTAACATGGATAGCGAATTGTAAATGTAGGTGAACCTGATATAGAAAAATCGTAAACGTGATTCTCTTGAAGTGGATGAAAACTTTTGCATTGAAGATGAAAATGTCGCAAATAAACAGAAACTGAAGTCAGGAAAGGCATTTATATTTTAGAACCCTTATGTTTGCAAAAAGGTGTCTGCGAGAAGATATGTTCACTCTCCGAGCCACAGTCTATGTATTTGCTTGCTTTGAATCCTTCTGGACGGCTGAGGAACAAAGTGAATTTCAGGACTGCTTCAGGTTTTATTTGTTTCCTTGAATTGGCACAAATACCTTTAAAATGGACCAATATGAAATGGAACAACGTAGGGCAAAGGTTTCAATGTAGTAATCATTCCAGTACTCAAGATGTAGATCCTTTTGAGCTGGAAAATTTCCAAACTGCGCTGCTTTCAAATAAAATGATAAAGATATTTCAGCTACGTCTGCAACAAATGGCAATTGCAGAGACATATTCTGTCATTCTCTAAAAGATATTTTCCAACCGTCTACTACGTTTACGATTCACCAGACCTAAAGAGTGACTACAAAAATAGAAGTGGCATGCACGTTTTGAAGACTTTTGTTTATTATTCTTTCTTTACCTGATTACCCTCCCCTTAAGTAGGACCTACATACCGTGGACTTACAAGCCAGTGTAGGGTCAGATGGTTGTCAGGAAGCAGAGGTAGCTATGGACCGGACAGAGTGAATACCTGGAACCATGTGGTCAGTCAAGAACCAGGTACGATAGTGAGGAAGAGGATGATGTGAAATGCAGGCGAAATCGATAAATGGAAAGGTGATGATGCAGCGGTTGGTGGAATGAGTGGCGGGGGAAACCGAAGAACCTCAAGAAGACCAACCGAGACGCCGCTTCATTCACCACGAATACCACATGCGGGTCTCTGGGATCGAACTGGGGATGCCTTGGTGATAGGCGAACGGTCTAACCGCTCGGCCACGACGCTGCTTACATGTTCTGAAGACCCTAAATAAAATATAAACACTTTACATTTTTGTAATTGGCATACGTTGCTGTATCTATAAATACCTGGTTTTCGTTAATCTCTGTATACATGATTCCTACGGAGGAGAAAACGTCAAGTAAACGTTTTATTTTCTAATTATTTACTCAAGAGGACTCTTATTTTTAACGTTTAAAATAAAATAATTATTAAACGTTCCATACATCAAGATAATGCTTAATGGCGCCTTGCTTAAAATCTTGAAAAACCATTAAATATTAGTTCTGGAGTAACACACACACACACGCACGCACACGCACACACACACACACACACACACACACACACACACACACACACACACACACACACACACACACACACACACACACACACAAGGTGTCTCCCAGACGCCAAGTCACCAGTAGTGTGACAACTTTACCACGTCAAGCTGCTATTCGTATCTGAAACAATTTTTCTATTCCGTGTCTTCTAAATACTAAGAAACTTGCATTTAGTCTAGGTAACTAAGTAACGTAAATCAGACGTATGGCAGTAACTGAATTCCAGGCACGTCTTGAGTAAGTGGTGAATAATCCCGTTTAGTAGAGCGTTCAGTTTAAGATAGGCTTGAGGCATTGGTACGATATTTTTTTATTTATTTTCTTTTAATTTAATCACATCCTAAGCACATGGTGTATACCTTTAGGAGTTCCACTGGTAATTTTTCATGCACATGTTATATTTTAAAGTGTGGCTTAATACACATATAAGATGCTAAAAGCGTCGAAACGAACTGAATCCTGGTTGCCTTCTTAGAGTGGGTTTACACCAAAAGTATGACGCTAAACATGCCCTTTGTTGGTTGCATTGCTATATTTAATATTCTTTAATTGTGACGCCGGGGTACTTACTTCAGCAAGCACTTGTAATGCATACTACTTGATAATGGCGGCACTATTTGGCTAAACCAGATGAAAAAAAAATTTTTTTTTCCACTTTATCCAAAAGAAATATTTACTTATTTTATTCAAACAGATTGAACACTTGTATTTCTCCTATCTGCATTGATTTAAACCAAGCTCAAGGCTGATCAAAGTTCGTTCCGTTTAAATGAATTTAACGGCTTAGGCATATATGCGTCAAACGTTCAAATATAATAGACACCTGGAGAGATGGTTAACACCGAACTCTTCTCAAATGAAACTAAATTTGTGTTTACTTTAGTTTGTTGTTACGAAAAAAGAAGCATGGGGATATTCATTTGGAGCTATAGAGAGAGATTCTGTGCGTATTAATTTCGGTATCTGATCGGCATGAGTAGATTCGGCCACTGACAACAAATCGATGAACCCAACCTGCGAGATGTAACATTACAGTGATTTATATGCCAGCTCGTTGTACAGCCTAATGAAGAGATCTGCGCATTTACGGTTCTGGCATGGAAACGCGGCCACGTGATGAACGCGTGCTACAACATTATGTGAGGAACATGAACTCTAACCCAGTGGAGAGATTGCTTCTCGGACGTCTACTTGGAGAATGATATCTGCCTGTGTTGCACTTTAAGGTACGACGAAGTTAGAGTATGTTGTGCACATCTTGTGTTAACGTCCTAATGTAGTTTAAAGCCACTGTCTGCGGAAATTAAAACTGTAAATACAAATTATCCTAATTATATTTGCGTTAAAAGGGTTTGCAGACGTAAGCAAAGCTAGAAAATTAAATGGGTGCGATTATGTGCGAAACACCCAGCCCCATTACTTAAGTTACTTAGCGTTTTTATGAAGAGTAAACTAAAATACATGCATGAACATAAAAACAGTTGTAAGTAATACAAACTTCATTACTAAAGAACAGATTTTGTTTGACATTTGCCTATATGTGAATAACTTGGTATTCAAGCCAGTTTCATAACAGTTTATGGAGTTTTAAAGTGACCACAAGTGTGAAATGATCGCTTTTAATGAAAATATATTTGTGATTCTTCCTGGTTGAGATATGCAGTTAATTGGGTGCCTAAGCATTTTAATCTTTAAAAACGTACTCTAATCGTTATCAGTTATCTAATAAATGTACATTAGTGGTTACCAAAATGTAAAGTGTGAAAGTTTTCTACTGGCACACAGAGAGCTTATTCGAATACACAAATATTAATAAAACAATTCTTCTGTTTTTGTTGTTAGTGTTGCTTCAGTAAATAACAAACGTCATTCAAACTTTTGGTATTATTATTATTCATTAAACACATTTACTTACTTTACAATCCTGCGTGGAGTACACAACATAATTCTCAATACCTATTATTTTAGTTCAGTTTGTACATCCTATATTGCAAGGCTATAATCATACAATGAAGAGATACTAAAAATAACAAAAGAAACTCCATAGTTTGCCTTGGTTTCAAATGCCTCGGTGTAGAAATTAGTGTTGATTCGTGATTTTTAAGGATTAACTTCTCTGTTAGTTTCGTTTCTATTATTGTTTTTCTATGAAATACTAATTCGATAAATATATTAGTCTACAAAAGATCAGAAAAAAATATTCCTTCCATCCCCCAGTATACAAAGTGTTTGTGAGATACACAATGAAAATGAATACTGACTCATATCACATAATAACCAAACAGGTGAATAGAAAAATATTCAATAATTTTGAATGAAACTGTTTGTTAAATTCTTAAGATAAATTAATCCTAGAGGAGGTAATTACTTTAGTTACCTGCTTACTTAACATTCTGTACAGGCTAACATTTTGGGCATGTGTTCTAAGTTTTATCCCTATTACACTTTTATATAATACATTTGCTAACTTCAATCCGCCTTTCTAACCAACATTCTGTAGAGACATTCAAATTATGCATCGAACTATTGTGAATTTGAAAATGGTGCACATTGATTTTATATATTTCCACAAACACTAAGTAAATTGGTTTCCCTCCTCATCTGGACTTGAAGCAAGAGTTTCCTTAAACGTGTTATATTTCAAATACGGGGGTTACATCACGCGACGATAATTAATTTAAAGGAAATCTTGTATCCTTTGAGAGTTCATATTGCACATGTTTACCACGGTACAATTCTTGAAAGTGATGTCCTTTAGCACGTATATTTATATACAGAAGAACGACACGAAGTTGTGTATGTGAAACGTACTCATAAATTATGCTTAGAAGTAAGACGAAACTTATAGTATGAGCAAAACATTGTTTACCAAAAATTCATATATATCCACAGTATTCATATAATCACAAAAAAAGGTACTATAAGTCCTCTTCTATGTCTGACTCAGATTGTTTCCTGATTTTTTTTTTTTTCACGCCCACTTTTACTGCTACGGCACCGCAGGCAGTAACACTGATGATACATGGAATGTATCGGAGGTACGAGATGGCTCGGGAAACCGGAGAACCCGGAGGACACCTGCCCCAGCGCCGCTTCTTCCACTACGAATCCCATATGCGGTTGCCTGGGATCGAACCCGGGCCGCTTTGGTGAGAAGCGAATGGCCTAACCACTCGGCTACGGCGCGGCCCCTGATTCTTCGTTCCCTCCAACCATTCAATCCCGAATTCGCAACATGCTGTTATATGTATGGTTCAATTTAAATTTTTATTACAATTAATGTTCATTTAACTGGTGCTTAAGAGATATATAGATTGAGATCGTAGTAACCATATTGTACCAGTTTCCACGATACAAATAATTTCTGATTTAGTTGCCCTTTGGATGTGTAAATCAAAAACACCATTACATATACAAATCTGTTTGGCAACAGACTTCTGGTGGGAATAATTATAATTGAAATTTGCAAACACCAGAGCCGGGATAGGCAGATATACTGACATCATGCTAACATCCTGTTCATATACAGGAGGTTAATGAACTGCACCGAAATAACTTGACAGATTATACACGTGTCTCATATAAGTAATTTGAGATAGGCAATGTATGATCCGCGACTAAACATAACGCAGTTATTATGGCATTAGACATATTAATATCAGATGCTGATAAGTCGGTGTTAAAGCAAAACCTGATAAAAAATTAGTTTAGAATGTCTTTAAAACTATTGCCCGAGTACAGAAATATCGATTTTCAGCAGCTCGTTATCAACGTTCTCAAGATTTAATGCCGCAAAATCTCTTAAAATCTCGGACAAATTATCTAACAGTTCGGCACTGAACAACGATTAGCTGCCTTCTTGCGTTGTGAACCCCACTCTAGAAACGTTTAGTTGATTGCGCTTGTGGCTCGATTTGTAACGCCAAAGGCTGTAGGCACAAAGGTCGTGGGTTCGTTTCCTATCATGCAGTTACTAATTTTGTTTTCTTTTTTTATTCCATTTGAAGAAGAGCATTAACACTACTATCATTTCCTTATTCGGCACACATCAGAAATCTTGAATCGTTCCTTCACCTCTAAATTTTGCCATGAAAATTAAGGTCACAATTTTGAGCAGTTCTTATAAAACTTACGTAAAGTCTTATATGTCTTTCTGCTGTTACTCTCTCTTTTGACACTTTGAACTGCTTTCCATTCTGAAGTACAGCATATGAACGTATTACGCAGGTTTCATCTTTTTCATCTTTTTTTTTTTTTTTTTTTTTTTTCCCTAAAGCAAGAATTGTAATTAATTGTACTGACATGTTGAAATAAAGCTGCATACACTGAAACATAATTTAAAATCTAGATCAAAACAGCATTAATATGCTCTACTCAAAATAAAGAAAAGCAGAAATAAAAATGAAGCGAACGAGACACGAACTCGAAAACGATGACGACCTTATGCTCGAACGCTAATGTCACAATCATTGCGCCCGAGAGGTACGCATTTAAGACACCCCTTCCTCTCCGTGTGTTGCGCTCTCGAATGGTTGATATTTGTCAGTGGCGTAGTCGTAATTTCGAAACTTGAACGAAGAGGTCATAAGTCTCCTATCTCAAACTACTTAAGACATCTCCACATCCTCTGAAAATATTTCCGTGTATATTACACACCTGTATATATAATATATCTGCCACTCTATATTGCAACACAACGTACTCTATTATGGGGCCACTACTTTGGGAACGAGTTATAAAAATTCTCAAATTAATTACTCAAAGTCCATTGGCCAGTTTCTGCTTTGTAAAAGTGAGAAAAGTTTGAGAAGGAAACGTTCCACCTAAATTTATGGTACCTCTTCGGCGTTTTCCAGTTTTGAACACTGAGAAAATCATGGAAAACCTTGGTCAAAGAGGACGATCCTGGAGGAATTTGAACCGCGGATGACTCGTCCTCGAATCCACGACTTGAATATTCCGTTCACCCGTTTCGGTGGAGCCAGATCTGTATATTATGGCGCAGCGGATATGGCCCAAGATTATTGGGTAATTGGCAAGGTTGGAGTGAGAAATAGATGCGGCAATCTCGACCGTTGTAAACACCAGAAACGCTCTCGACAGATAACCAGAATCTTCTGTAAGTTTTCTTTCCCCACCACCGGAATATTCCAGAATGTTCTGTGGAAACATCCAGTGGCTAGAGTATATATGAGTATATGCTACTGTCTTCGCAAGTAAGTGGGTTAGTGAGTCATTAAGGTAGTAATTTTGTTTCTGATAAAGATGCTTTTCTAGAACAAGCTTGTGACGAATGCTGCAACGTGTAGTGGGCACTGCTGCTAAAGATTAGAGACGTTTTCTGTTCGACTTCTCAGGGAGTGATACGCCGGGAAGAAAAGTGAAGTGACAGCAAATATGGTACTAGATCACATTAGTGAAGTAGCAGTGAGAATAGGACAAAATTACAGTATCATGATGTTGTTATTAAACATTGAGTATTTATTCTTTGCATGACGTTTGAAAGTATAGATGTATACGAATTTTGCTCATGACTCTACAGTTCCAGCGAATATATTCAAGGGTCAGATACGTTGAGCTCTATATCTTAAAGTGGGCTAGAAAGAAATCTCTCTATAAATTCCGGCCAGGAAGAAGCATGATGACGTAGAGCAATAGATGTAACGATCGTGTTTGAAGGAGGAATATGGTTTTCCTTTTTCCCGACATCCAGAGCTATTTGCATTCACAACCCCTGGTTAACCCAAGCCAGGCTGGGTACGCACGACCTTAGAAATCATTTTCTTTTTGCCAACCCGTGCAATGCATGCAGGACACGCATCCAGTCTCCACTACCCCTTCCTAGCGGAAGGAGGATCAACTTTGTTCAACTCGAAAACTTGGTTAGCTTCAAACGGTTTCAAGAGAGGGAAAGAAAGAAAGAGGCAGAGGGAAGCTTTTACCTAGCATACTCTGCAATAAAAATACTATACTGAAGAGGAAAAATTTCTTTGTGGTTTTCAACCGAGTCCGTCCGCAGCACTAGTCTCCACTTTTTGTCATTCAGATCAATGGTCGCCGTTTCTTCCCTCTAAGGACAGATAAAAAAGAAAGGAACAGTGGTGCTATAGGAAAACTTGCTCGGACCTGCACTGTAATCCCCTACCTCAGCCGGGCAACGTTTCATCCATCTTTATAGTGGAACCAGTAACTTGTGCAAAGGCTAAAAATAATCCACCTTAGATTACAATGGATGAAGATGCATCAAAGAAAGCTGAATTAAATACATTTGAGCTCACAGATATCGTGAAAAACTTAAAAGCTTCACTTAAATTAGAGCTAGTGTAATGTTTATGGCAGAAGTGTTTTATTTTGCGATAAAATCACCTTTAAGGCAATGTATCTATGAAAATTAAAAAATCCACAGTTTTCTTCTGATTAGTTTAAATTTTTACACACACAGAAAACATGAAATTTTGTGTGCCCTATATACTCTAGTTGTCAATGTTGAAGTGCGTTTAAATTATTGATATATTTATTGCTAGTAATTCAGGTTTTGATATGCTAATACGAAATAGCCCTTGGACCCTACAGTTTATTGTATCTCTGTTATATTCTTAATTTGAGCTTAGTATATTGATGTAAACAAAATGTCATATCGCTATTAGTTAGATTTAATTATTTAAGATACAAAAAAAAGTGTATACAGTTTATTGACATTTTCAATCTTTTTACTATGAGTTATGAACAATATTTAATTTCAAGTCAATTTTAATATTTTTTAACCAGCCATGGAAAATGTTAATACTTTAGCTCTCCTGAAAATCTGAAGCTAATAAGTTATAAACTAGGGTCCAATGAGCATAATGAATTGTGAAAAATGCTAAAAAAATGGATTTAAAAGTTTAACAATATATTTGTGTACTTTAACTCAATTCAATCAATTTAAAATTCCCCAGCACAATATGTGGGACATTCTGTTGTTTTCTTCTTGGTTTCAGCAGCAGTTTTTGAGAGTTTCAAATTTGATTGGTGGTTTCTTAATGTGTAAACTTTCCTTTCGCCTTCGCATTGTTTAAAAAAAATTAGAAATCTATTGTTCTTAGCTAACCCATACACAATGCACATTTGCCAATTCTACAAACAAAATTCGTAAAATGTCTGCTTTTACGGATTTATTATAGACTGGCGAATAACTTAAAACCAATTAACTACCTAAACGATGCCTAATATTTAATAGAACACTGAAATAACCTGGCAAGATTACAGAATTACAGAACACTGACGGCATTCCTCCGTCTGGAAACAAAACATATGACAGATTCGCGGCATTTCAGCACAGCCAACTCACAACCTTTCTGAAGCAAAATTCCCTGGAAGAGCCTAAAATCAGGGCCAGTGAGAGCGATAAAAACATTTCAAAGCTACAGCGCCGAAGCTTAGCGAGGAACGCACACCCGCACTAGGACATACAAGTGCCCTCCTGGAGCTTTAAAATGGCTGATGTTGAAAAAACTAAAGTGTGCCGTTAAAGTACAAAGAATAAAAATAATAAAAAATGCAAAGAGTGAAATTCAAAATGTTCAGCAATTTGCACCACATTTCATAGATACACGTGTGATATACGCTATTTCCTTGATAAGTCTAAAATTTGTAAAACAATAAAATAATGCTATACTAATTCCAGACCTACATGCAACAAAGAGAAATGACGCCCAGAGGGAGATGAACAGAGGTGTACAGCGAGAATGTAGTTGTTTTGATATTTTGTTGTTACGTTAGCAGTGCTTACCTTGACCAATCAGTGAGGTGGGTGTATGTGTCATAATCCTGTCTTACGGATTTGTTTGTGGCTATATATTTGTTACCTTTCAGCAGCTTCCAGAATTTCGCTCGGCTATTAGAATTCAATTTCATCCATGTTCGTACCTACCGCCATTTTATCGATTATTCATGTTATAGATAAATGAATAATTATTCAGGGTGAAGAAGGCATACAAGGCTGATTTTTTTTTTTTTTTTTTTTTTTTTTTTTTAAATTTAATTAACGTCCTCCAACATTGTGTCATATCGGACGAATGAATGAAATGAAATGGGTGAAATGATGCTCAAATGAGGTGCATGGAGCTTTAAGTTACCCGACATTCGTCTTCTCAGGGTAGGGAAAACCTCGGAAAAAAACCTTACCCGGATAACTTACCCTAAGCGAGATTCGAACTCGCGACCTCTTGAACGTGAGGCAGACACGCTAACCATCACGCTACGGAGGCGGGATACAAGGCTGATGATTTGAATGTTGAACATATAACGCCATGGCCATGAAACAATAATAAAATTGAGCGACACAATGGAACTAAAAGCTGATAAAAGAAGTCGATTAATTAAAATTGTCCAGATACAAAGCGTAATCTCCACATGACTGGGCTTGAAGCCAAAATTTGTAACAATAAAGTTGCATAAAAATTTAACCATACGAGTACGACAAACTGTAACTTTTAATTCGAGTGTCTTGTGATAAAGGTTCTATTTTAGATTCCAATGTGGAACATAGTTCATTGTTCTTGTTGGCCCTTTGTCGAGTGCTTCTAGTTATTACGATTATTTTTAGAATATGAATAAATGTTAAACTTAGGTTAAGGTAATGAGCCCGTGATGTTTAAAATATCCCAGTCATACAATACAACATTAATATCTTTGTCGAGGATTATATAATTAATAACATAAACATTTTACCAAGTTTCAAAACGTTAGCTTGCACAATATTTAAAATCCCCATTAATTGTTAATGTTTGGGTGAATTTATTATTATAATAAAAATTCTCCACACGATGGACTTTTATACAAATTCACATGAAAATCAGGTTTCACAGACAATCAATAAAGATATTATTTATATTCCATTTTGCCTATGTAACCAGTAATTAACCTGGTAAAGTCTCTCACTTTTTATGCTTCTAAGTCATGTTTTATTTTTTTATTTTTCAAATTGAATTCCTTTTAATGTACTTTAGAAATCCAGTACAAATTATTTTTAAATAAATAAGTAAAAGGCATTTAACGAGCGAAAAAGTATTGAAAAGAATTTCCGAGAAAATATGTTAAGGTTGGGCGTGCCTATTAACAATAATGCACCTGTCCCTTTTAAAACTTCGCTTAATTGGTACTTTAAATGCGTCAAATGGCCAGTAAAAAATGTCGTCTCATACTTAACCCTCTGTTAAGCGCGCACCCTGGCAGAACACTGGGGGTTGCGCGGGGTCAACAAGGCCCGTGCTATTTGTTTGTGTTTATGTGCTTGTAATTATTTTTTAAACTTAATTTTTCTTTTATTCCCATATTTGCTTCATTTAGCTTAAGTATACATGGTTTTTATTAGAATTATCTTACTGGATAGATGAAAGGCAGATAGAATATAGTATGATAACAGTATATTATAACTTGTACTACACTACACGCAAAGCTAATAAATGGCGATGTTCGGGTATACAACTTGCAATTTGAAATGCACTTCAATCATAATAAAAATAACAATAATGATGATGTCGATATTTTTTTTAACGTCCTCCAACGTAATGTCATATCGGACGGTGAGTGAATGAAGTGGGTGAAATAATGTTCAAATGAGCCCGAGGTCCAAGGAGCTTTAAGTTACCCGACATTCGTCTTCTCAGGATCACGGAAAACCTCGGAGAAAATCTTACCCGGATAACTTAGCCTAAGCGAGATTCGAACTTGCGACCTCTTGAATGCGAGGCAGACACTCTAACCATCACGCCATCGAGGCGGGCTATGACGATAATTATAACGATAATGATAGTGATGGTACTGATGATGATAACAGTAATAGCTTTGTTAAGCCTGTGATGTTAGCTATAAAATACATGTTAGGTTGTTTTCATCCTCTTCTTTATGATCAATTTCTGGATCTAAAGATCTCGTTTTCAGTTTATCTTCAAAATTGGAATCGTCTGCTTCTTACAAGGTCACGACGGGTAATGCCTCATCACAAGGTAGATAATGCACTTCTTCCAAATCCTTGGGATACCCCTGTTGATCAGAAGTAGTAGCGTACTATTTGCAATGACAAAGCAATGTGTCACAACTAACGAGGAAAACAAATGTGAACAATATGTAACCAGAGTAGGCGCGCAGGTCTAGCTGACCTGTGCGAAAGGTAACTGCCGAGTAGTCATTCTTGCAGTTAAGAAATTAACAGATAAGATTGTTGCTGCAGCAAACAGTCAAGAAAGGGGTAATGTTAGATGTCTTATTGAGACACTTACGTTACTGCGTTCGTTCGCAAATAATAATCTTTAAATAAACCTAGCGGTCTCTCAGACCTCTAGCGACCAAGACAATCAAGGAAGTATGCAGTGGTCACATTTTAAGGCATTACATAAAATCATATTATACATTGAATATAAAGTATAGCTTTACTCATACTATCCTATTTGAATTGTTTTACATGTTATAAATATGTTGAGATATTAACATTGTCTTTCTCGCAAATTATTACTTTTCATACTTCTAAACATGCTTCTCAAAAATGAGTACAACTGGAAACTTTTAACGTTTCATGAAGCTTAGGCCACATGTGTATCCTCAACCAGTAGAAAATTCATAAATGTAGATTACAATTTTTGTATTATAATTTTTTTTTGTAAAATTTGTCGGAGTTTGAACTGCATGATATAAAGTTTTTATCTCCCCTTATAATTTTTTATGTGAGCAAAGTTTGCTAAATATTTTGTAAAAATTACTTATGAATGTAGTGCGTTCTTTACCAGTAGTATTTAACAATTTTGTAAAACTCTAGTTTCTCTTTTTACAACCTTATTTGGTTCCTCTCAAGAATAATGGTATCCTTTCCTTTGCGGTTGTAGTCAAATAGCACCTATTGACGCACATATGCCCTTAAACTGCACAGCCAGCATTTGCATAACTAAAATATTAAGATAGAACATGTTCTTTTTAATTAACTAATGTGTTGTTGATCTTTGGATATTTTAGGTTCACAATTGAATCCCTCAAGCAGCCCACGACAAATTTTAACACCTTTATTTCTGAAGGTCTTCTGAGAATTTCAAGCTAATAAGTTACAACTAGGGTGCAAGGAGCATTTTTAATGGTGAAAAATACTAAAAAAGAACTGAGAGAAATTGATTTTAAAGCTTAACAATATATTTTTGTACTTTAACTAAATCCAATTAACTTAAAATTCCCCATATTTGGGACCCTCTGTCACTTTCTTCTTGGCATCAGTAACAGTTTATGACAATTTTAAGTTTCCTTGGTTGTTTCTTAATATGAAAGCTTTCCTCTCCCCTTCCCATGGTTCACAAAATTTAGAAATTTATTGTTCTTAGCTAACCTCTACGCTTTGCAGTTTTGGTAATTTGTACGCGAAATTCATAAAATAGTTGCTTGTGGCGGCTTTAATATAGACTAACATGTAACTTAAAATCTATTTACTACCTAAACAATGCCTAATATATAACTGAAACGCTGAAATAACCTGGCAATATTACAGAATTACAGAACACTGACGGCGTTTCTCTGTTTGGAAATAAAGTATTTGTCAGATTCGGGGCATTTCAGTTCGATATATCGAATTAGTATCCGCATAGCCAACTCACAACCTTTCTGAAGCAAAATTCCCTGCAAGAGATCAAAATCAGGGCCAGTGAAAACGAAAAATGTATTTCAAAGGTGTAGCGGCGAAGTTTAGCTAGGAACCGTTGTTGTTGTTGTAGTGTTTAACGCCCGCTTTTACTACTACGGCACCGCAGGCGGTGACACTGATGATACATGAAGATGGAGCACCGGTGGAATGAGATGGCGGGGGAAACCGGAGTACCCGGAGAAAACCCGCCCTGACGCCGCTTAGCTAGGAACCCTCGCCCGCACTAGGACATTTAAATTCCCTCCTGGAGCTTTAAAAATGGCTGATGCTGAGGAAACTAAGGTATGCCATTAAAGTACAAGTATAAGCATAATAAAAATGCAAAAAGTAAAACTAAAAATTTTCGGCAATTTTTAGCAAATTTCACAGATTCATTGCCTTAAGATGTTTATGATTCACTGTTTATAATATAAGCTAAGGTATATTGTTCAGATTAAATAGAATGAAGTATATTACTTAGGGATGCTGTGATGTGCTGTTTAGTACCTTTTCTTATACAATAATATCAAGCATGGCCATCATTCCGCTACTGAGAATGCGCAATGGCGACTTGTAACCCACAGAAGAAGCGAAGTTCGCTGCATTAGCAATGTTTTGATTTTTTTTTTTCTTTCACAGTGGCATGTTAGTTTATTCACACAGTTGTATCCTTTATATATATATACACAACCTTTGAACAGGACATAATCTTTCATTCCATTTCAGTAGAGGAAAATATACCTATGATACACCAACCTAATTACTTAAGTATCTAAACAAGTAACGTGAGTAGAATTGGTTATATTTAGATTTATTTTATTATTCAGAATTTGGTTTTTATAACAAACCTCAATGCCAAGCCTCTGGATCTCTCTGAAACAGTGTAACGACGGAAACTATGAAGTAACTGGCGGATTTTTTTAAAACTAATATTAGAACTTTTTCTCCGGAATGAGCCAAAATAATTCGTCTTTGAATGTACATTTAAGGGTCCCGCTTAAATTTAGTTTTGTTATGATTTGATCATTTTGACATTTTTATATAAATTTAGATAATTTAGCTGATAAATTCAGGAATTTTTATAAACAGTTTGGATGGGAGGAATGCTGGCACTTCTTGGCCCATGATCAATTAATATCTATAATGTAAAGACTTTATATTCATTCAATGTCCCTTTTGACATTATAATGTGCTAACAGAGATTTCGTGTACTGTACATTTTAAAATATGTGTAAATTAATAAAATAAATATTCCAACAATCCATCTTTTGGTCTAGACTTCTAATACACATTGATTTCATTCCTCTATATCTTCTTCTCATAATTCAGGTTGTTTGGATTGATGATAAAAGGCTTTCTAAAGCATTTCCCATAAGTATTGCAGTTTGATCCAATACAGTTTTACAAATATAGAGTACAGAATAAGCAAAAGAGTTGCACATAAAATAGTCACATTTGTGTACACTTTGTTTGCGTAGTTCCTATTAGCTCTGTGTGGATGGTCTGATTTCCAACTCTGTGTTCACAAAAAGCCAACGCAGGTCTAACAGACAAATGTAGCCCGAACGGCATATAATTCTAAAAGGATTGTAGAAATGTGTGTAGCTTTTTGGTGGTGTACAGCGTCACATATGTGATAGACATACATGGGGCATTTCTTAACATGATACATACCTTTAAAGAAATGCACATGAAATACGTTACTAGACTATAGACTATAAACTATTCAAAGAAAGGGATACCTCACACACTGCCATCTGTATAGATATAATATTATAGCTAACATCCCCAGGAGGGGACTTTGGTTTTTTAGCTCTTAATTTCCTTTTTTTATGGTTATTTTAACTTTCACTTTTTAGCCTTTTAGGGGTGGGGTTTTAATAGTTAGTTTTTATTTTGGACTTCGAGCCCTAGTGACCTAGTTGTCGAGGGGCCCTTAAATACCACCACTCACTCATTCACGCAGTCACCCATTCACCCACCCACTCACTCACTCACTCACTCACTCACTCACTCACTCACTCACTCACTCACTCACTCACTCACTCACTCACTCACTCACTCACTCACTCACTCACTCACTCACTCACTCACTCACTCACTCACTCACTCACTCACTCACTCACTCACTCACTCACTCACTCACTCACTCACTCACTCACTCACTCACTCACTCACCCACCCACCCACCCACCCACCCACCTACTCACTCACTCACTCATTCATTCACTCACTCACCCGCCCACCTACCCACCCACTCACTCACTCAGTCACTCACTCACCCATCCACCCACTCACCCACTCACTCATTCACTCACTCACTCACCCGTCCACCTACCCACCCACCCACTCACTCACTCACCCACCCACCTACCCACCCACTCACTCACTCACCCACTCACTCACTCAGTTACCCACCCACCCACCCACCCATTCACTCACTCACTCACCCACCCAGCCACCCACTCACCCACCCACTCACCCACCCACTCACTCACTCACTCACTCCCTCACCCACCCACCCACCCACTCACTCCCTCACTCACGCACTCACTTAAGTCCCACGCACCCACTCACTCACCCACCCACCCACCCACCCTCCCACCCACTCACCAACTCACCCACCCACCTACTCACCCACTCACTCCCAGGAGAGGGATGGAATGAAAGAACCGAAGTACACGCCGCGGGTAGACAACCCACAGAGACGCACGGAAGTCCCAAACAATACCAGGTTTGAGAATCCGTAGCAATGCTGGAGCTGTCGAAAGTGGACAATGAACAGGTAGCTCGATTAAGCAGCCCTCTAATGTCGAAGGAGGTACCCTCTCCCTTAAACAAGTATTTGCGACACCTGTCCAACATCACCATACGCCAAGAATCCAAGAAGCACTTCTCAAATATGAAACGGAAAGGGACGAAAGGAAATCGTGGTATATGAGAAACCGTCCTTGCATTCGCCTACTACCAGGGAATGCCTACAAAAATTCATGGTCAGGGTGAGTGGTCGATCGGAATCAAACCCGGGACCTCCTGAGTGTGAGTCTCATAATACTGTGGAGCCATCTCGCACGGTTATTATCCAAGGTAATTTCAGGAATACATTACATAAATTTAAACACACGTGAGAAAGCTTTCGTAATGTTGTTTTAAAGTAGTAGCGAATCTGACTGTACTGCCCCACCACGCTAGCAGCTATTTAATGTACAGAGGTACCGTAACCAGTCTGGGAAAATAAAAACAGGGCAGAGTAGATCCATAATGCATGTTCTCGATGGATGTTTTCTTGTCATTGCTATTACGCTTGTGAAAAACCACTTCACTTTCGAGTTCAATTTATTCATACACATGTGTTCAAAAAAATCAACCTTTCTTATTTTACAGCAAAGTCAATACTAAACCTGCTGTTGTAATGGATTTATGCCTCCAAGTTTCATGTTTTACCGAAATCTGTATTCGGAACAATGTTAGATTTTTATGTATTTACTTTTTGGCCGAAAAATTTGCATTAGCTCTGCTTCAAGTTACGACTAAGTAGTACGGCATTTTTGGATTAGATTATTTTGCTCCAGAATCAGTTCAATGGTAGCGTTTCTCTTTCTAGTAGTTTTATCCCGGTGATTCAAATTAACGGTGATGCAATATAATATACATACAGATTATAGAAACATTTTTGCGCCAGAGGAAACATTCAATTCCCCAGTCAAATTATAATGTAGAGAAACTGAAGTAACACTGAATCAACTAAATATGTAACTATATATTTTATTTCCCTTGTGAAGCGTGTTAGTTCGTTTTAAAAACTGCACAATGTCTTTATTCTGGTGTATTAAAATAAGCATAACTTCAAAAATGTCAGTCTGTTATCAAGAGAGTTCAGTATGTTACCGATTACATTTTTTACCTATCTTCTTGAATAATTGGAATATTTTCCTTTTTTATTTTTAAAAGTTTCTAATGAAACTTAAATTATCCAATACGGATGATTTTTTCAAAACTGCTTAAGATTAAATTTTCAGAGAAATTTAGCATTGCCCTATATAAGCTCTAAAGATGGTTCACAAAGATGTCAGTGTGTTGCGGAATGTTTATGAATAAATATTTCATATAATTTTGACCTTACACGTTACCCTTTTTATAA
Source organism: Tenodera sinensis (assembly GCA_030765045.1). Taxonomy (NCBI): domain Eukaryota; kingdom Metazoa; phylum Arthropoda; class Insecta; order Mantodea; family Mantidae; genus Tenodera; species Tenodera sinensis. The sequence continues at coordinate 82,920,808 of CM060964.1, read as the reverse complement.
TTTTAATTCTCTATGTTCACTCTATCAAATGATGAGGTCAAAACTCCTATTGTCTATGTTTTTTGCGTGGAACTGTTCTTATGATACTTCTTAAAATGACCACTTGAAGACCTGTGAAGCATTAAGATCAGAAAAAACTACAGTTCAAAAGTATTGGAAAACACGAATGCTAATGGCTTCATTGCCAGATGCAAGGCACTAGAAAACAACAACATACTTCTTAAAATAAGCATTATCTTCACTTATTTTGTTTTAACAAAAAATGTATCGTGCGCAAAAAAAAAAAAAAAAAAAAAAAAAAAAAAAATGAAATTGTGTAGAGTAAACATGTCTTTATATTAACTTTTATATTTAGTTTCAGCAATGCAATTGTGTAGGTGAAGAACTAGTTAAGGATATTGGCGCGGTTCACTGTTTTATGGCCGTTTGGTTTCCAATTTGCATCAATCGGACGGTGTGACTCTGTTAATTAAACTCTCCCATGGTTGCCAATTCTCCTCTATCCTCAGATTCTCACGGACTTTGGGGGCGGCTAGTTTAGCCTTTCTACAGGCAGGTTTTATTCTAGACCTTGCACACAAATTCCACACAGCAACCATTTCTCCTTAAGGCACATCTTAAGTATAAACTTCATACGCGAAAATAATATATTACTTAATATAAGCATACTACCGCAAGGTTGTAAATGCAAAACCAACACGTTAATATATATTGAGGGGAACACTGTTTGGCAGGTTTTAATTTCTAATGGTGAACGTAGTGCGAGAACGAACGGAGGAATAAATAATATTTGAGACCTCACAACGCTATATATCTTAACTGCACCGCAGTACTTCCATAGTTAGAGACAAAAGCATAATAACGAGACAAATTCAATATGCATAGTGTAAGTACTAGACATTCTGAACCCAGATAAACATTTTGACTCTGTAATCAAAGTGACACAGTTTAGTAAAGGGTTATTATTTTCATAAGTATTTGACAAAACAATTCAATTTCATAATGTATTTCTCTGTGTGCGACACTTTTGGTACTGTCCCCAATGTCTCAGATTGTTAAGAATCTGCTGGCTGTTGTTACAGTGGTGAACTGTTGTACCTTTCCCTCAGTGTGGAAGTATATGAAAATGCATAACCCCAGCTGTTGGCTGATAACTTTGTTGGAGTCTAATAAGCGATTTGTCGACTGTTTGAGGATGGAGCACTGGAAACTGCAACTGTAAGTGTTATATCTGATATTTTCTAAACTTCCAATAAATTTGTGGTTTAAAAATACGGTTTCCGTACGAAGTGTAAGTTACCTAGGGTCGCCGAAATGCTAAGCAGGAATTCCCTTGCGGCAACGGTCAAGTGTGTACTAAACCGAACACGGTCTTTAAGCGCCACGGATACCTATAATCGATCACAGTAAAACACTTTTGCAATATAAACAATAATTGTATTGCTCTAAGGCAGGAAACATAAATTTTAGAAATAGTTGTTTACTAATCAACCTAATTCCCGCCTACTTCATAACTACACTTCCAAAGTTCCTAAATGGCACATTGCGAAATCGTAAACCTCTTATTCACATCTAAAAACACGGTCTTCACTCTGTCTTGCAAGAATCTAAGAATTCTTCCCCATTTTTAATCCTTAGCACTGGCATACGTATGTATTTTTAGGTAAATCTGATTTCCGAACGAGCTGAATTCTAATTACCCTAACCTTGAGCTAATGAGCGTAATTGTTTGAGTTCACTGGATTTCCTAATTCCCTTAGATACACTGACATAACTAATTACTTTTCCTTAACTCGTAATTTTCCTGGCTGCTGTCTTCCTGTTCATTGGTAGAATTGTAATGCATGCATCTTTATATTATGTATTGATTTAGTATATGTAAAAAATTATATTGCAAACGGCGCCGTGGCCCAGTGGTTAGACCGTTCGCCTACCACCTAGGCAGTCGGGTTCGATCCCAGAGACCCACATGTGGTGGATGAAGCGGCGTCTGGGCGGGTTCCGGTTTCCCCCGCCACTCATTCGACCAATTGTTCCATAATCACCTTTCAAATCATCAATTTCGCTTGCATTTCGTATCATCCTCTGCCTCACTATCATACCTGGTGCTGACTGACCACCCGCTTCCAAGTCTTCACTCTGTCCGGTTCATAGGTTCCTCTGCTCCCCGACAGGCATCTGGCCCTAGGCACAGGCCAGAGGTGTAAGTCCAACATAAGGGGAGGGTAATCAGATCAAGAAGAGGAATTTCTATTGCAATTATTTAGCAATTTTTTATTATTGTGTTATACAACTATTAATCCTAGCAGTGAATAACTGCGATATCAAATGGCAAGCCAAGAATGATCTACTGCTTTTTGCCTACCGGAAGTACAATGTGCTGTTGTATACAGTGATAAAGATAATGTACACTATATTTTGTCCCCTTTAAGCACGCGGAACAAATATTTCAGCGATGTACTACAGGCTTCACAAATGTTCCTCATTTAAGTAGTGAAGCAATAATATAAAAGAAAAGGTATATAGTATTGTAGCATTGCCTTACAAAATACATCACCGGTGCATATTCTGAGACATCAATTATTTAGTTATAATCGTTAACCGCATACGCGTGTATTACGTCTCGGCCATCATCCGTATATCAGCCGAGGGCTCTGTTTGAAAATGTCCCCACCTGTTTCATGGCTGCATTCACACATATAGTATGTTCAGCTTCATTTCTGTTAAAACAGGGTGAGCTCGGTTAGTTAGTAAACCTTTTAATTTCCGAATATAAATCCAGAAATAGACTATTTGCCTACAGATTGGAACGTTGTGCCTACAAGGATATTTTAAAGCAACATGTACATGCAGTTATAGCAAAATGCTTCAAAAGTATAACTTGTGCATTCCAACAGAAAACATTGGCAATAACCTTTACCTGCCATTAACTAATATGCAGATAATTTAAATAGGAATTTCAAACGATCCAAACTGTTGGAATGAAACAGTGAGATCCTTAATTAGTAAATGGAAAGCAATTAGAATAGAGTTGGAACCCCTCTACCCGACGTCTGCCTGTGAAATTCTATGTGCTGCTTGGGCATTTCAAAGCAAGCCCAGAGGCGCTAGGGTGAGCTTTAGCCACCGGTTAGAGCCGACTGTTTTACCGATAGAAACGGGAGTACCAAACAGGTAGTTTTGTCACGTAAACATAACGCACGCTGGCTACAAGAGAAACGTGTCTATATTAAATTTATTAAACGTTGGATCCTTTTTCTTAACTAAGGAGAGGGATTTTTACTCTAAAGTGACATTTTAGAAAAATATTTGCAAAATTAAAGCAGATTAAGATATGAAAAATGCAATGCCATAACCGGGATTTGAACCACGGATTTTCCGCTTATCGGGCGGCTGCTTTAACCACTAAGCTACCATGGCCAACTTGCCAGTATGACATTAAATTCCACAGCCGATTCGTACTCTTCCGGTAGACCACAAGGGAATCTCACATCAGAGATAAGTACCCCACGGGTGACTTACAAATTGTAAGTACTTTATGTCCCGGATCCAAGTAACCTTTAGCATAGCCCACACACGGCTTGTGTGTTTAAAAACTCCAGTAGTTTGTTGGCATAAATAAATAATAAATATCATCAACTTTTCTTGTCCAAACTATTTCATTTTGCTCACAAAACTGCTTGCCAACGACCATAGAGTAACAAACCTGATGAATGCTTCTAGTTTTCTGAGACTACTCTCTGAGTTGTTTGGCAGTTGCGGACCTCCCCGTTACACAGTGTTAACTGTTGCATACCTCCTCTATTTCAACGCGACAATATCATCATCTCAAGCGCCTGTCAATGACTAAACCTATTATCATTATGACCTGTTTGGAACTGTTGCATCTGCACTGACAAGGGACACCTTTGACCTCGAACGCTCGGGACCTCATGAAAACGGGCTTAGAATAACAATCAATCATTAACAAAACATGGTCTGTGTCATTTCCATGCAAAACGTTGCATTCTACTTCAAGTGACATTTTAATAGAGAGAACCAAAGTACCAAAATATCAATACCATAGGAGGGAAATTATTTGTAATTCGGTGAAGTCTGTGTATCATTACATTTTCAATCAACAGTGACAAAAACCCTCTGCTTAAATTATTTATAATACTACAGAATACACATGCCACACATCTGATAGTGCTTACATTAGTCCTCAAAGTGCAGATGCGGAGTTTTGATGAAGTGGTTAAAACAAAGTGGAAGAGAACAATGTGCACACCTCATTACGGCTGCATAATCACATTCCATATCACTTTCTCATTCACGCAGTTCAACATCAAAACCCGCACTAATTATACTTGCAAATGATGATATGGTGTATGGGAATATATGATAAATGATTAATATAACAACATTCACATACCCATATCATCATTTGCAAATATAATTAGTGTGGGTTTTGATATTGGACTGCGTGAATGAGAAAGTGATATGGAATGTGATAATGCGTCTTTAATGAGGTGTACACATTGTTCTCTTCCACTTTGTTTTAACCACTTCATCGAAATTCTGCATCTGCATTTTGAGGATTAATGTAAGCACTATCAGATATGCAGTATGTGTATTTTGCAGTGTTATAAATACTTAAGCAGAAGGTTTTAGACATTGTTGATTGAAAATTTAATGATACACAGACGTCATTGAATTACAAATAATTTCCCTCCTATGGTATTGATATCTTGGTACTTTGGTTCTCTCTATTAAAATGTCACTTGAAGTAGAATGCAACGTTTTGCATGGAAATGACACAGACCATAGTTTTGTTTATGATTGATTGTTATTCTAAGCCCGTTTTCATGAGGTTCCTAGAGGTTGAGGTCAAAGGTGTCCCTTGTGAGTCTGTTTTAACTGATACACTCTTCCTCGACGTGTGAATGGTGTAGGTATACATCATTGCTGTTACAACTTTCGCTACGTCACCCTAGATCTAGTGTTACCAAGTTAGCAACTCTGCCACTATTTCTAACGGCTTTAGTCCTCCTCTGGCGACAGATTTACAGGTTTAAAGGCTGACAACAAACATGGCGGCATTTTGTACCGAACGTGGTGACATTTAAAATTCTTTATCGCTAAATTCCCTAATTTTTTGTAACCATATATTTTTATCTTAGATAGTTGAATATGACCGCACATGGCAGCGCACCTGTCTCTGTCACGGGTGACCCGAATTCGATCCCTGTTACCAGTTGTTGTTGTTGTTGTAGTGTTTAACGCCCGCTTTTACTACCCTGTTACCAGGGTGGAGAGTTTCCTCCACTGGAACGTCTAGTCCTGGGTGCACTCAGCCTCGTGGGGTCGATCTGGGTGACTCAGTTGGTTAGAAGCTGGCCTGCTCCCAAGGTCGTGGGATCAAATTCGACCCAGATCGATGGCTTTTAAGTGTGCTTAAAACGACAGCTCCATGTCAGTAGATTTACTGGCATGTAAAAGAACTCCCGCGGGACAAAATTCCGGCACACCGGTGACGATGATGTGATCCTGGCAATTGACAGCGTTGTTAAACAACAAAATAAAAAAAATGGCCGGTGGTGTCCCTAAAAATTCAAGATTCACCCTGCGTTTGCTGGAGTCTGCGCGCTTACCTCTGCCACTTACATACTTCACTCTTCTGTGGCCTTGGTGCGGCTGGAGGACGCAGCAGCCGGGCGACACGGGTATCCACTGTATCCTTCTGCCTTAGGGATTATTATAAGAAGTTGAACGGAATTCTTAATTGCACCTTTTTGCTGATAGTACATTCTACATAACTTACAGGTGTGATTTAAATTACAACTCCGTTTATGATTTGGTAATGCGCTACACCTCATTTGGAACATAGTCCAAAGAACCTATGGATCATGCGATGTGTCTTCTTCGAATTCAGGATTTGAAGGAAAAGGAAAACTAGTAAAAGCAGGTTCAGTAGCTAAACAGGAAAATAATGTGACGTTGAGGGTGCAGCTATCCTGTCCGATAGCAAATAAATATGGTGGTTAAATGATAAATCAGACATTTTACTTTCCTATCACTTTATTTTCTTCTAACCTTTTGCGTACTGGCGTCAATACATTCTACAGCTTTTGGTGATATCACAATTCACAATTATTTTCTTCTCGTAGACTTGACTCGCTCCATTCACTGTCTCTCAAACACTCACTGCGAGGGTACAATCACTCAACACTCACTTAAACTTATTCATTTCGATGCAAGGTGTCTTTCAGAGCTGTCTCGCACTCACTGTCCATCTGGCCAACTCAGAAGCTGCCTGCCTTCACGCGCTTAGCATGCTTTTATACTAGCAATGATGTAGCCGACTTCCGGACACTTCTCGAAAGCTCTAGGAAACCCTTTGTGTTGCCGCTTGAGTGTTGCTGATCAGGTGTTTGCTCGCGTGAGTGGCGTGGGGCAGCTTGATCTGAGTAGCTTTGTTAGACGCCAGGCCAGTGGGGTGGGGCAACCCGATCCCGACCACCCTTTGTTGTTTTGCCGCTACCGTGGACCGGCGTTACAATATGTATACGTAATAACATAATACTTGGGCCACTTTTTAATATTCTCTAGCGAATTTCTGGCATCTTTCTAGAATCAAAATACCGAAAAATGCTGTTCATCCATTGGTAACATTGCGAGCGCGCCGTTAGAACATTCGCATCCAAAACCGCCGCGCTACCTACACCTAGCAAACATTGAGTTTACTATCGAGTGATACATTTAATGTATGTTAACGTCAATAGAGAATTAAGAGGGAACCCATATCAGGAACACGTGGGCGTCACCAGCCTCATGAACCGGTGTTCATTTTATCCTTTTAGCCCGCAGTTGCGGATTACGTCAATTAAAGAGTCCTATGTTAGCAGACGGGATGTTGAAACCACCCACTGTCATTGTACTGTACACAATGTTGTGTGAAACCTACACATAACGTGTTGAAGCGCGCTTTTTCCCTTTTTTACCACCGCTTTGTCGCAGCTCATGAATGCAGTGTTAGAATGAAGTACACTAATAAGTATTCAGGCAGTATTGTTTGTGAGGCTTTCTTTGTCCTATACCAATCTAGAGCAGTTTTTTATTCAGTTACTGAGATTAAATAGTATCTAAACTACTTAGACTAGCTGCAACGTTGCACAAGCTTAGGACGAAGTCTATCTGAATGTTAATCACGTGAATAATTAGAAGTTACTTTAAAGTCCCGAAGTAAAGTTAGCTTGTAGAAATGTTACCCGTTTTACGTGCTAGGTAGTTTTGTTAATTGTTTTAAAAACAACTACAAGAGAAGTCTCAGGTCTTGTGCAATCACATGAGTTTCTTTACTCACTCTAGTACAAATTTGTTACATTCACCTCACTTCTCTCCCTCCTTATCGTTTATTATTCTGTAAATAACTAGTCTTATGAGAGTATTATATTCTTGTTTATTTCACCTTAATCCAGATAAAGATTTACAGTAGTAACTTCATTACACTTTTGTTATACCTGTATAATGTGACGCCAGACACGGCGCACAATAAAGGACTGTCGGGGCAAAGTTACTTAACACCAACCAGGCCGGTGTACAAACAAAGGTGCAAGGTTTCTCTTCCCCACACCACTCACGTGAGCAAACATATGACTGACAACATCAAGTGACAAGAGTTTCCAGAACCTTCGTGAAATATTTGGCTACGTCAGCGACAGTGTGTTTATAGAAGTCAAAAAAGGTCCTCACGAGGTCATGCCCGCTATATAAGGAGGCGAGTCAAAGACAGAGTAGGTTACAGTTATAGACATAAGTCGGTCAGTGTGTCAGTGAGTGCGAGATAGCTGTGCGTGTGTCGTAGCGTCGTAAAGTAGTTTTAGCAATCGTCGAGTGATTGTATCATCGGAGTTGGTGTATGGGAGACAGAGAAAGTGAAGAAAGATAGTGAAAGGACTCAGTCAAGGTTAGGAGAAGTAAACAGTTGTAAGATGTAATATCACGAAAGACCATGTTAATGACGCGAAGAGAGCTCTGTATTTCTGCGTAATTGGAGTGATTTTCTAATTTTATCACAATACTGAAGAAATCGTGATAAAAATCAAACTTCTAAGAACTGGAGGGCATATACTGGCCTTAAAGATTCAAAGTCTTTCCATGGAGTCACGAGAAACAACTGTTATTCTTTTTATGTTCTCTCAATATTCAAATTATTGAGCAGTTAGAAACCTTAATAAGGTTATTTGGAATAAGTTGTGTGTTATGAAGAGTTCAATATTTTTTGTGTGGTATTGCTTAACGTTTACCAATTATACAGGGTTATACAAAATTCCTTCTACAAAATCTCTCTCGATAAAATCTCCCTACCTCAAAATACCATTTATTTGGAACTTATTTGGGAATCTTTATTTTTGCCAAAATGGCTCAAATGAATTTGATAAAATCTCAAATGTTTAAAACCTTTACATGAACAATAAATTATATATGTAGAACTTTCTAGGAATGGCGTCCGAATTGCTGTTCATTTGAAAGGAATCTTGTACAAGGGCTAAACCATAAGAGATAAAGAAATAGGTACAACACAAAATATGTAAACTTGCTTAAAACATACGGTTAATTTCTAATGTCAATGATCGGTACCATTTACTTGATTTTATAGGAAGAAAAAACCGCTTACATTTTATGCAGATGATAATAACTTTCCTTGATTCATGTATTCTGACTAATGTGCACGGTGTGTTCAATAATAAATAAATAAAACTAAGCTTTAATTACATTTCTGTGAATTGGCAGAGTTTCTGAAATTTTTCGAACTGTGTAGGCCAATATTCTGGCCTAGTGTAGCTTTTGATGTGTACGACATGCTGTGAATCTAACAAAAGTTGATCTTAATGAGTAACGATTTACTGAAAGACCAGGAAAAATCAATACTTTCTTTTCAGGTCGACGTGTTATTGGTTATAACTAGCATGTATCATAAATAGTGGTGCCCGTGGAGAGAGGTGAAGAGAGGTTTAACAATTTTCAAAGCGACTAGAAAAAATCAATAATTCTCTTTCAGGCCAATGTGCCATTGGTTATAACCTTGTCCAGCCAGTGGCATGAAAGTGCTGTCATTGCGGAGGGGCAAAGAATGGGAAAGGAGGGGGGTTTAACGGCCCGCCGACAACGAGGTCATTTGGGATGGGAAAGGAGAGGAAACTATAAGGCCTCGTTAAACAATCATGATACCCTTGCATTTTACTGAATTCGTTTTTTGTACATATAATGTATCCTGTACTCGTATTATGTTTCATCTATCTTTGATTTATCTGGTAAGATAATGCTAGTGAAAATCGTGTAAATTTAAGCTAAATGAAGCTAAATTCGGAAATGAAGGAAAAATTAAGTTTAAAAAAAATTATAAAAGCATATAAGCACAAAAATATATAACGGACCCACTAGGCCCAGGGCGATCAAACGGTGGTTTAATAGGGAGCGCGCCTAACAGAAGGTTAAATCTCTGACTACCGAATAAGTTTCCTAAATTATTTCTTTTGCACCTTCAACAAACTGTGCAATGAAGCTGTTTCTGAAAAGCTTTATTCATCAGCACGAAGTACATAGGAATACGCTTTCATAAGAATAGTTTGTTGAAATTACATAAAAGTAAACGATAAGTGTGGAGAGTACCCTGCGAATGTCGTACGTAATACTTTTAAGATACAGCTCACTGACGCCTATTGCAGAAGTACCATGTCCTCATTGCTAAACAAAGTATAATTCTCTTTTATACATCAAGGGCCATTTGCCGTTTGTTTAAGTCACACGCTTGCAAGTCTTAAAAGGGATTCTCTCTTTGGCAGAAGATCGGATTATGATCATGGATGTTCTGACACAAGAAGAGGTTCCCAGCGTATAGATAGTCGATTCGTATGATTGGGACTACAGTGTTTGTGTTTGTGTTCGGAGAGAGGGCGCACGTTGCACAGAATCCAATTTAAATTTCAATGGACGCTGTTGTGTTCCTGCGATTCCCAAATCGGTTGGAATGCCCAAACAGATCGTTTATACGTGCCAGGAATTTGGTTCACAGCCCTCCTGTTTCCCAGGGCTACACACTGACTGTTCCACAGCAACAAGTGCAGCATTAACAATAATTATTAAACATAGTCTTGATTTGCTTATGATTCTACACACACTCCCTTATTTTATTGCCTATTGTCGGACTCCACTGAGGCCCAAAACAGGGTTTTCGCTACATAAAGTACTATATTGGCTGCAACAAAGGTTGAATTTGCTTGAAACCTAAAACGAGCAAACAAACAGCACTTCAAGATATCTGAAAAATTCAAAGGACAACCTAGCACTTATACATGACTATAGATGAAACGTATACATCTTAATGATATAAACACTTCATGCCTTCATAAATTATCATATATTTGTCTCGATGCCATATCTGAAGGAATACAGCAACGACCCCGGTCATTTCATAATAAAATATCTGATTTTAATCGATGAAAAAAAAAAGCTTATTTTACAGCTGCATATTCTGTTACCAGCATCATATGCATGGTGTAATCGGATTCATAAAGTACAGATATATGAATGACAAAATAGGGATGTTAACAATTTCTCTAACAGAAAATATCGCACTTCATGATGTGAAAATAATGGAACGGAAAATAAAATGAATTCGTTCAAACAAAAGGGATTTAATTTTCGATGAAGTTCGACCTGGAATTCCCAAAGTGTATAAAGTCAGAGGAGTTTATACACAGTCATGGTCGTTCTATTGTGGTTAGACTTAAAGAAAACAATGAACCAGAGAGTTGAGGTGTCTTATACTAGTTTATCGAGCGCAGGAAGGTGGTTTGCACACTGGGGCCTACGTAGATTTATTGTGGTCAACATCCCAAAGAGGAAGTAACGAAGTGAAGGAAGCAAGATATATGCCGCAAAGACGCGCGGAAGTCCCTAACAATTCCAGGTTCAAAACCCCTACCACTGCATGAGCTGCCTAAAGAGGAACGATGAATAACCTGTTGAACAAGCAACCTTCTGGTGCTTACGTGGAGTACCAGTTCCTTTGAGGAAACCTCCGCACCATCTGTCCGGTACCGCCATACGCCACGAAACCAGAAGCACACTTGACAGATGAGAAGGAAATGAAAATAATGGAAAGGAAATGATTATAAATGGGAAGCCACCTCACCATTCCCCTACCAACCAAGGTATTTCATGCAAAACAGAAGACCAGAGTGGCCGGTCGGCCGGTCGGAAGGATGAGACGAGAGGAGACACCAAGCGGCCACTCCAGACTAACAGTACATACGTTGACAGAGGTCCCTAAGTTTTCCCAAGTTTGACGACACCTCGAAGCCTTTAAGTCTTCCAGGACTCTCTCAGGGGTGCAACGACTCCATATGGCCCCCTACTCGGATCCCAAGAACAACGAGGTAGGCATGAGTTTCTGTGTGCATGGTATCCGCGCGGACGCAAAAAAAAAAAAAAAACAAAAAAAAAAAAGTAATGCCCTCGCTGACACTTGCGACCCTGAAAGTACCAACGGGATAAACGATGAATGACATAATTAATGATGTGAAATGGAACGACACGAAATTCAGGGGATGTAATTATCCTTCCCAACATTAGCCTAGCGATCCGGGAAATCCTCCAAAAGAACCGAAAAGCAACCTAGCGTCAGGAAGGTCCACCACGGAAGTAGAACCCATGACCTTCCGAATGCGAGCCTTACACGTTACTGCATCCCTTTTGCCTAATGTAGGGCTATACTATATACTTTTAATGCTTATGCCTATTTTTGAATATGAGCATTAATGTGTAAACACCAAAGTGCATATTCATAATCTGTTTTCATAATAGATGCCTAAAAGGAGCAGATCAGTGCTAGATGAGGATTGTTTACGTGGGTAATTAAGGACGTTTATTAGTTTCATGCTTAATTTTGGCAGATATTTGCACATGTGTCTTGTAATCAAAATAATGTGGGCCACTGTATTGGGAGGAATGGAATAGGATGGTTTTGGAAGTCAGTATGTTTCTGCTGCGGGTCCTCGTCCTTCTCATTGCGGTGAACAAAGTGTGGAGTGCTCTCATTAGTTGTCATGTTATAGGTTTGCCAGTGATAGATAAAGAAATAAGAACATATTACCAAATAAATTAAATGTTCAGATGCTACACTTCAGTTATATTTGATTTTAAGCTGTTGAATATTTTAGATAAGCCAGGTTAAGTCTATATATTTAGTATATTTGTTGATTATATCGCTTAGCTGTCAATAGCTTCGGTTTTTTCATCGTAACAACACATTTCCGATGTTTCCATTTCTGTTTAATGAGCTGTCTCCTTAGCGCAGTGGTGGCGCAGCAGCTTACCAAGTGGTAGGACCGGATCGATTCCCCGTACAGCGGTAGGGATCTCGTCTCGCTTGGAGACCTGGCCCGGGTCAGCCTTGTGAGACCACATCGACCACTTTCGCAGGTCTGGAGAGACTCGGTGCACTAAACACGTTCCACCCTCCATTACTGCACCCACTGATGCCCGTTGTGGGCAGAGGTAGGGCCCGACATCGGGCGGTGTTTAATTGTTTTTAACGTGGTTACTCTGTTTACAGCGTTATTTTGACTTCACGTCCGGCAGCATTCCCCCACTTAATTTGAGCGTGCTGACGCGGTTTCTTCATATGCAGCTACCATTGCAATCCTAATTCGCAATTTTGAGATTGCGAAGATGCATGTCTTAGTACATAGATCGTGAAGCAGACCAACAGACAGGTACACTTATTGCCTTCTCGCCAGTTCGCCTCACTGTCTCTGTCAGTATTGTGACTTTTTGGTTGTGGGTGTGAAGTAAATACGACAGATGCAGTCGAGATAAAGAAACACTTTTATTTCCGTAAACAGTAACTTGTACACTCGTTGCAACAGCAAGAAGGTCTTCTCCGATTCTCCAACAGCACGACTCCGAATTCGTAACACAAAGAACTGTCCCTTCTCCGTCGGCACGTCTCTTCTTTCCGTCGGCACGACTACTCAACCTTCACATACGTCTGACTGACTCTTCTCACACTTTACCGCTATTTATATCTCCCAGGCACTATTCTGGAAGCTTCAGGAACGTTCACTTATCGCGGTGAGATACAAAGTAGAAGATTCCAGTAGCCTCTATCCTTTTCTCTCTTTCGGCAAGCGCCCCAACAATGCGGTCATTCTCTGTCTCTTTCCTTCGGCTCCTTCGCGGTAGTGCCGACAATAATGCGATGGGTGACACTGCTGCTGTCGGCAATTAGATGCGGCGGGCGCGGTGACGGTATTCTTTAAGGAATACGTCTTCCGAGTTAATATCACACCTCACCTGGAGGGGTGCGTAGGAAACCTTTTCTTGTAAACATTTCTGAATGTTAAGATTAACTTACCTGCTTAGAAAAGGTCCCACTGACAAAAATTGCCTGGGTCGCCTTTCCTCTGTTCTTGTAAATTTACTAAAAAATGTTTTAGGTTTAAAGCATTCTATATAATTATTAACAATTGCTCTGATATTTCACTTCTTTTACTTCGGTCGCCCTGAGGTGTAACTCAACAAGCAGGATCTTTAACAATGCTCTGAATGCACAAGTGTAACCGACTTGGCAACAGCAGATTCTTTCGGTAAGATTATATTGAGGACCTTCTCTATTGTGTTCCTGTCATTAGCAGCGGAAGAAGGGTGAAGGACAGGTTTACAAATTCTTGGAATATGGTGGCTATGAAATGGGCACTACTATAAGTACTAAGGATGCGAGACGGGTACCTTGGCACCTTGGCCATTTAGCCTTTTATTCCTGTGCCCCGCAAAGGCTCGTCACGGAAGGAGGGGTGAGATGAGGTTAGTGAAGTCAGCGGTGGCTGAAATAGGGGCTTCGGCAGGACAGAGGGCAGCTAGTCCAGGAGCTCCGAAGTGTATAGAGCAGGGATCCTAACGGTTTCATATTGAACCTTCCCGGTGGCGTCTAGTACAGCCTACACACTCGCCCACTGGAGGTGACACATCCCCCTTGGGAGGCTTGGAAGCCGGAGACCGCTCCACCGAGATTTGGAGGTTTACAGAGAGCATCGTTTTCCCTGCCATGCAGCACCCGAGACACCAATTAACGGGTGCCAACCGTGAAAGATCCAAGCGGATAAAGGGTGAAGTGAAATGAGAAAAGAGAAGATATGGAGAGAGTGAAAATTCGTTGGATGGAATGAACGTTCCCAACATTCAGAGCTGACGTCACCACCTCAGATATTTCCTCACAGAAAACAGTTCTCGGGGACATCGAAGGCCTCTCTTACAATGAGCTATACCTCTCAGCCTATTCAGGGGGAGATTTCCTACGTAATATCAGCCGTGTCTGTGCTGACATATGTGCGCGAAAATGTTGAAAGGCATGTATTTATAAATTGCCAGTGACACATCCTGTAACAAAATAGCCAAATGTTGTTCAACAAAGATAGGATATTTAGGAAACTGGCTATAATTGCTCATGCCTTCCTGATATTACCTTGGCGCTCTCCGAAGGTAAAGAACATCACAATTCATTATTTCCGTATTGCAGTCACTCCATGATAATACGCGTGAAGAACCAATCACAAGGAGTTGCGAGTCATAGTTACCAAGCTTCCATATGTTTTCACCAGGAAGCTGCTTGTTGCAGCTGCACAGTAATGGCCACCCATAAGGCCCCTGTACTAGTAAACCACCCAACATACTGCTCAGTATCTATTGAATCAACCAGTACAACTTAACGGGAAACCCCCTATGGGCATGCAACGACCCAAAATATTCTGGCGTCGCCTTTGATACGGTATGTCCGTAGTACAGTTTATTATATTATGACATCTAGGTTGATGTTTATGAACGAAAATCACCGGCTAACAACCAACCGGCATTTTAAGCAGTTGGTGTAATCCACTAAGATTGTTCCAATACAATTTTATGGTTCATTTCCAAATCCCCTACCAATGGACAAGGCAAAACACTAGATAATTAATAAACCTTCTGGTAGTGAAGAGGATTGGGTGAAATCGTTAACGTGATAGACACACATCATTAAAACACAGTGCATACGAGCCATTCAGAACTGTAAGAGTATGATGTAATAAAAAATGATTGGTGATTCTGACACATTTTACCTCAAAATTATTCTCCCTCTTCTCATTTTCAAGTCATTAACAAAAACGTGGTAGATGTTTGCAGCTTAGGTACAGGACACACTTGGAGGTTTGAAGTGTATTTTCTAGGCACACATATTTTACTCTCATATAAGAATGTTTGTTTCAAATTCAATTAACGTTGATCATTCGAAAGAGGATGACAATGATAGTTGGTAGACGCAGTAATAAAAAGTGAGTACGAGTAGGTTGTTTGTATGCAGGGTTAAAGAGCTGCATTGGGAAACTAGCTCTAAAAGTGGTGTTGATTTTGGAATGTAAAGAGGTTGGTATGTTTAGAGAGTGAAATATAACCGAGTGCCCGGGGGCTGAAGAGTTTTGTGCTCTTGCCCTCATGCATAAGTCTTGGGTAGTTAAGTTTCACACTCTGATAACTGTGAGCGTAACTCAACGCAGAAAATATCGTGATGCAAAGGCTACTATCTCTTCCTCTTAGCCCTACCTGCATAGTTGAAACGCTATTTTAACTCTGTAGTTGCTACCTGCTTTTGCTAAGAAAATGCAATTTTAGACAAGAATTGCTGAAAGAACAAATCATATCTTAAGAAACCCCTTGTTGCCGTTTTAACAGTTGACATTGTTATGCATTAGAAGTACTAAATACGGTAAACTTCGGCTTACTATTAATGGAATATAAAACAGCTGTAGGGAATATTAATTGTAAATGTGAGAAAATTATATGTTTAGTCTGTTTTTGTGTAGTTTAATAAATTAGAACCTTATATTTAATTTAATAGTTATTTTTATTATTATAGGCACAATGATTATATTCTGTATGTATTTTGACTTTGTCTACTACGTGCAGTGCGTAGGAGAAGTATTGTATTCGACCCAAAATTTTGATATCGAGGTTTCACCGGAAATATGTTTTGAAGCCCCCGAATCAAAAAAGGCCCGTGTGTGTGTTTGTGTGTGTGTGTATCTTCCTTCATGAAAAATGTTTCGAAAATTTTGATTTTCTCAAAGATGGCTCTAACGAATTTGATCAAAATGCCATATGTTTCTATAATATTTATCCACTGCGGCGTGTTCGTTGTTTTTCATCCTTGTCTAATACGAAAACCATTCACATAATTTATTACCTGATGTTTTTTACATAATCGTAACTGCGCCGCAAAATGAACAATGCCTGTCAAACAGACTATCCATTTTTCTTCATACCTCAGGGCGTGACCCACTGGACTAGGAAGTGAGAGGTTATTAGCCTTTCTGAAGCATTGGAAATCACTATTCCGGTCCATTATGTGTCTCACCTTCTGTGCCACGCCTATTTAGAAGCATTAACCAACCTCAAAACATACTATTCTTACTATTATTATGGGTTGATAAATAAACAAAATGTTGAAGTAATACTTTTCATCACACTGTCCTCAGTTATGAGTAAGAATATCTGCGTTTCTACCCACAACAAGCTGTATGTATCATGCTGATAGGCTCTTTAGCTGCTATGATCTTCAGCAATCCTGCTCTACCCTGGGTGTGAGAGACTGCTTAATTTTTCTCAAAAACCTTTCTATCCGGCTTCAGGTTCTCTTACGACACGGGGGCATCGGTCTACCTCCCTTCGGAAGGAATACATACCAAGTATTTTTGCACCTGAAAAAAATAAGAAAGATTCATCACCCTTCCGCTTCCTTGGGAATCAAAGGCTAGCAAGATATCCCTAGACCACGGGGGACGATGCTTGTACTGGTCTGGTAGTTATCTTAATCTCCTCAAAACTATAGCTAACACAAAACTTATAGGTGGGTGTCGGGAGAAGCTGGTCAACAGGAAATCCAACCAGAGGCGAACCAGGCCTTGCGGTGTTGCATAGTTAAACATGGTGTGAAGTAACCCTGTAAAGCCCTTGATATAAGATATCATTTGCACACAGAAAGTTTATTTGTACAACATAAAAAGAGTAGGAGTTGTCAGGTATCGACCACCATTAATTAAAAGTTCAACAATTTCGGTAATAGATATGTTGAATAATTCAATAAGGAAAGGTGGATGTGTCGATAAAGTCGGAGGAAATAATTTTTATATGAGATAAACGATTTAAACATCTAAAGTAAACTAGGCTATTACAACAGAAGATATAAATACGTTGTTGAATTTAAATCCTAATGCATTTAAGATATAACTCCAAAGGTTGAGAATTTCGATTTGAACATATTATAATATATCAATAAAAAACTTTGTCTGAAGTTTCCCTGCTCCATTCCAAATCATTTTCAAGTGCGTTTTGCAGCTTCAAACTGCGTTAATAATTTGGTCTTTTCTCCCACGGTTTGAAATTTTCTTCTATTCGTGACAAGCTGGATGTATCCTTGCTGTTTTACATTTCTTGTCTCGTTTTCAAATCACCTTTTGGAAGCTGTCTTTCACCTAATCACGATGAATACATAGCTTCGTATTTCATAGCGGAAGACGAGCGGCTTCATCTGTCCGTCATTTGAGTGCTATGCACACATATAGGGAGAAATAAAGCGCAGAGGAAAGTATTTCAAACATCTTACAGCACTATCTTATTTTCACATGGTAGAAACGCTCATCCGTTTTACCAAGGGTGGAATTTATTGCGCTTCACCTCGGCTGAGAAGATTATGGCTCTCCTTCACACATGTTACATCGCACTCGTATATCATTCCGTTGGGTGAAAAAAATAACGTTTGTACTTTGTGGTTAAAAACAACGTTTAAAGGAAAACACGTCTACAAACGCTACAATTTTCAAATGAGTTGAATTACGTAAGGCTAATTGCGTCGGTTACTGGAGAGATTAAACGGTATAAGTCGCAGAGAATACACTGCAAAGTAATACTCCGATGAAAGAAAAAGTAATATGGGTATCAATATTTCAAGGTATTCATAAACAATTTGAATTGACTTGTTTTGAAAACCGTGCACTAAAGGCTGTGGCTCACATTCGGAATGTCCAGAGCTCAATTAAAGTTGACGAGTAACCTTGTCGAGGTTTTAAGGGGACAATGTGTAGTTTGGACATACAGAAATAACGCCTTAGTCAGTTAAATTAAGTTTAATTACTACTTTTGAATAAAATGATTGTGTACTATAAATCAAATTACGACTGGAATGAAATCTTAACAAGAACGTACATTTTAGTATCAACAAGTGCAAACTTGGGGTTAATAATTTTATTGCATATTAAGTAAATGCCTTGGAAATTATTTAGCGCACTTTATAGATTTTAGAACCTAAATTCATGCATATTAAGGGACCTTGGGACTGAAAAAGGATTGAAAAATTATCAAATTGTCTACTTTAAGGTACAACGCATACAAATGTTGTTCAAACCTTCAATCACTTTAAAGATCTAGAGGGCATTCCAAATGTCCTGGGTGCTACATTTAAACACTTCTTTTCTGTTTACATTTTCTTCAGAACCAGAAAAAAGCATGCGCTAAAAGGGCTCAAAAACAACCAAATTTAGCGGAAAGGTGTGGTTAAACTATGAATCTGAGGAAAGAGACTGCTAGACAAAAGAGGAAGCGTGTGACGAAGAGGTAATCTGACTCATGATTATGGTGCATGTGTGTAGAAAAATTGGTTTTTCACAACTTTACATTTTTCAATACATTATCTGCTCCATACGCAATAAATGTTGTGCTATGCCGCAGATATTTTTCAGCATGCCCTCTACTTATGTGACTTCAACGTAAGTCTTTGGTTTCAAAATCAGAAAATTTGTTGATCTTTAAAAAATTAAATACACAAGAGTTCAAAAATTATATTTTCAATGTCCAGCAAAGCAAATAAGTTGATTAACTTAACAGTAATTAGCTTTTCTTCCTGCCAGAGGTAGATATTTTGGGTAATTAGTGTTTATGGAATACTTAAACTGTTGTGATATTTTATTTTATGGTGTGCATGGAATTTGTTCAATGTTGAAGTATTCTCGCGCTGGGAATAAACTGAATAATTAATTCCCTAAAAACTGTAAAGCAGATTGTGCAGGAGCTTGGTGTAGTGGTTTATAATCTAAACAGCTTTAAGTGTGTGAAGTGTTAATTGTACACCTATAGAAGTACATATATAAAATTCAAATTACTGTCCCAGGATCCCTTAAGATAGTTCAAATATGTAGTTATAAAACATATGGACACTTTAGGAGTTCTCTGGGTTATTTTTATGGGCCATTCAGAAAAAATGTAAGCCTACGTTAGAAACTCTAACGCAGATTTGTGTTCGTCACTGCCAGTTATATTGCCAGGACCAAACCCCAGAGTAGTGCATATTTAACCAGAACAACTATTCCTTAAGGATTTAAAATTAGTTTCAGCTTAAGTTTCATGAGTTTACCGCAGCACAGCTGTAGTTACAAAGCGTCCAGAAAGTACAAAGATGACAGTGTTTGTACAAGGAGAAACCAGCCTTACTTGGCAGTGTTTGTGTTGTCGGTAACCTCAATAGAGAAGGGAACAAAGTGCCTCCTGACGTGCCAAGTGGTAAACATCTTAGGTTCACAGTCGTATCTTCTACTGGACAGTAGGTGCGCACACCATCAATTTGCCTGAAGCTCACTTTCTCAGCATCTGCTTGTTTGGACTTCACGGTTATGTTCCAAATGCCCCGAGCCCTCTCGTTTGTGAAGCCAGATCAGTTAGTGGAACTTAGACTAACAGTGGAACACCGGTGCTTGTTTATCTCTGGCTAATGCTACTTCAGCTCACCACCACTTTCTGCGTGCCACATAATCAAGCCGACCGGGATCCTTACCATATCTTTAATGAAACTGGTACCTTAGGAAGTAACATTAAAACTCCTCCTTCCACATCAAAGACTACTGAGTTTAACATTTGATTACTTTAAGGGTATAGTGCGCCCCCTCTATCAAGACATGAGCCAACTTCTTGTGATTTGTGAAAAACCCTCTCTTATTAAACATTTCATAATGCAGTGTCAGAAATACAGCTAACCCATGAATAAGTTCAAAATTCAAGATAAGCTCTCCTAAGCTCTCTTAGATATGAACAGTCTAGCGTGTGTATTACTGTACTTAAAAGAATTATCCATACCTGGTAAGTTGGATTAACACATTGACCAACTTATCTCAAAACTTGTTTGCCATCATTATAGTGTACGAAGTCTGTTTACTTTGCGATTTTCCAATCTAATATGTTAAAGTATACTCTGTGGTGACTCTTGCAAAGTTGGGGAAAGTCTGGTTTTACAGAAGGCAGTAGTGCGTATAATGAAAGCTTGTCCTGGTCGACAACTTTTTATTGAGTATGGCGTTTCAAGAATTGTAAATATTTATTTATTGGAGGCTGTGATCCATATTTACACAAGCATCAATGCGTATATAATAAGACATGATTTACATGGCTAGTACACCAGGTGCAACTCCGATATATATTTTCTACATGTTAGGTTATGCAAGACGATTAAGACATACCTATATTTAGATCCTAAATACTGTAATATGTTACCAGATAGACTAAAGTGTAGCAATAGGAAGACATTTATTATCTCAGTTTCTCTATAAGTGGTTAAAAGTGCTTTTCCCTCTCTTGATGAGCTTTTAAATTTAAATTCTATTATAGTGTCATATTTTACTTCTTATATTTCTATATATGTTATATTTTGATGCTGTAAATGCCTGTTTTGTGCATTCAGACAAGAAAAAGCATTAAATTATATATAGTTTTCAATATAGTGAATTAAAATATTTAATTCCAGGCATGCAAACTTCTCTGTATAGTTATTATTTACTTATGCCAACAAACTTACTGTTGATGTTTTTAAACATACAGGCCATGTGTGGGCAATGTTTGAGAAGTAGAATTGGAACTGAAAAATTCAATGCCACAGCTGGGATCTGAACCACAGACCCTCCGCTTACCTGAATTCTTAATAGTTAGAGCACCTGCCTGGTAAGCGGAGAGTCTGTGGTTCAGATCCCAGCTATGGCATTGAATTTTTCAGTTCCGATTCTACTTCTCTATATATAGTGTTTATCAATATATATTATCTGTATGCCCTGATGTATTGATAATGCACCTTTGTATTGAGTATGTGGTGAAATATGAGGTCACTGTAGGATCTGAAAGTTATACGACGCAAAATAAGTTTTAAATAATAATTTTGAATATCTCGCTATGCTGAAATATAAAAAACTCGTTTTCTTCCTCCAAGGCAAAGCAACATTAAACTTTGTCTCCATATCCGTTTTAGTTTCTTAGTCATAAGGCTTCAAAAATAAGAGCTATGCTCTATGACAAATGACTAAGTGATATTAAAACAAGATGTCCCGTTTAAAAGTAGATGCCTTCGCGTGACCATTGCGTAACAAAGTGTAATTAGAAAGTTCCTTCTTGGACTTATGTAGGAAAGATTAAAATATTATTTATACTACAACTGACTTATCTAGGAATTTTGAGAATTGATAGTTGTATTTCTTCAAGCATTCCACAGTTATAATAACCTCGTAAAATTCATAAAATTACATTTATAGTGCAGAAAACTAAAATTCAAACTCAATAGCTCATGACCTATTTCATTCCCTGTTTGATGGTTCGAGCAAATCTTCTAGGAAAGCCGTTTGTCATTCCAGTTTGGCACTTGTTCCATTCATTCATTCACTCACTCACTCACTCACTCACTCACTCACTCACTCACTCACTCACTCACTCACTCATTCACTCATTCACTCATTCACTCATTCACTCACTCACTCACTCAATCATTCATTTCAGACATTCTTATTTTTACAGGTCCTCAATAATCTTTCGGAACACAAATATGGGCAACATTAATTAGTTGACTTTTGAGAATGCGCATGAAAACAGTCAGAGGAAAGAAACTCCCTGGTTTTACATATTTTGAGGAAGCAAAGGCGCAGAGAAACACTATTCTCCAAAAAAAAAATCTCAAATCTAAAATTTTTGCAACGGGCATAGACATGGAATAATAATAATAATAATAATAATAATAATAATAATAATAATAATAATAATAATAATAATAATAATAATAATAATAATAATAATAATAATAATAATAATAATAATAATAATAATAATAATAATAATAATAATAATAATAATAATAATAATAATAATAATAACAATATCAACAATATTATTGTTACTGTAAATTTTATTTTTGTTTACTTTTATTTTTGTTTATTTTTATTATTTTAGGCTTAATAAAATGTATAAGCTCTGGTGTGAGTAAGATAGCACTAACTCCGGACCTTAACATTTTTACCTCTAAATCCTATTTGCACTGCAATTTCAAGTAAAACACCCTTCAAATATGCCTATAAGTGTTAGCGTAAACACCTAACCTGAATAGCTACGTGGGATGTAGTTTACCATTAAGAAAGTACTCCAGAGTCAAGCCTAAGGAAATGAAATGGTTGCACAAAATGGCTTGTAAGCTCAGACGTACCTTGAGTTGCCCTATTAAACTCGTGTTTAACTTCGGACAATTGAAACACCAGGTGGCCTAATGACCATCCCTAGCAGCACAAAGCTACCCGGCAGTCAACACCTGTACAAAGGCCAATGTGGCAAGAAGACGGTGGCGCTTTTCAGCTATGAATGCTAGCAAAGATGGAATGCACTGGCAGGGCTGAGTTTCAATGAGTAAACCTTCGCAGCACTGCATTATGATGAGATCCTGTACGAGCGCCCGTATTAATTACAGCGGAAGAGGAAAGAGAAAAATGTGACTGCGGTCGTTGCGAGACAATGAAGAAACAGCTCCAGAAGTTGGTCTCTTTGTTGGCAGTCCGAAAGTACCACTGCACTGTATCCGAAACAACTATGATATTCCAAGCGTGCTTTAATTACGAAGAGGGCACAGAGGATGAGGTCGTCGATACGATCCCGGGCAACCCTTCTTCCCCTCTTCACCCCTTTCGTTCCATCGTTCATCTTTCTCCATGTCACTTTTCTTTGGTCGCGAATTGGAAAAGAAAGGGGGAAAAACTCCACAGAGATGCATGCATCTGTATTGCAATAGCTATGCATATGAAAAACCAGACACTCTGAATAGTCATAAATGTCACATACAGCAGCATCTAGACCTTTGACAAATATCTTTATTTCAAAGCAATGTGAAAAACCGATCTAGTCCTTCGTACGTTTTCAACTGTTTAAAAGTAAAATAAGATATTTGACCTTATGAGAATACTAAATTTACGTGGCCGAAATCACAAAGCGGACTGCATTCAACTTCTGCTAATTGTAGAAATTAATCTGTGGTACTACAGGCTCTCGACTTCATGCCCACATAGGTGAACGATCATCCAGACGACATGATGAGATCGTGTGTCAGCATCATTCTTCCCCATCCGGAACGTTAGCTTTCATTACCTAAAGACCGCTACCTATCGTAGCTCCTCAAATGCATTACGGTGCTAAGTGAGCAGCGTTTCCCATACAAGGGGCTAAAGTGTACACCCTCATGTGTGAGATTGAGCTTCATTATCAACGCAGAAATGATTACATAGTATATTGTATCAATATGACAATTTGACGAATCTCACTTCTGACACCAGTGTGACAAAATGACAAAACGCCAGTCCAGTTACTTTTCTATCACTTTATTGTTTTCTAAATTTTTGCACAAATACAATTTTCTTATTGTGGTTAACACAGTCTACAGTATTTCGTCATATCACAACTCACAACTGTTTACTTCTCGTAGCCTTGACTGTCACTTCAGTGTCTTTCTTCGCTTCCCCTGTCTCCCATACACTAACTCCGACGATCACTCGATGCACGTTAGAACTTCACTTCGACGCAACGTGCCTTTCACGACGATGTACCGCACACATACAGCTGTCTCTCACTCACTCAGTTACACACTGACCGTCTCATATCTGTAACTAACTGTAACCCTCTGCTGTTTCGTCACCTCTTTATATAACGGGGATGACCTCACAGGGAACTTTCGCGAACTTCTTCAAACACGCCAGCAATGACATAGCCAGATCTTTCTCGAAGGTTCCGGAGAAACCCCCTTTCGGTTCTGCTCCTCTGATTGTTCGTCACGTACACACAGTCATACGAGGCAGACTGAATATGGGCGTCCTTGTTTGCTGGCCGACCTGCTATGTGGTGTGCGGTAACTTAGCCCCGACAGTCCTTTGTTTTGCGCCACGTCCAGCATCACAACATTACACTTCAATACAAAAGGATAAGCAACAATTGACCGTTTACTTTGCCGTATTAATTGTCAGAGATACATACATCACACGATGTAAATGTCCCGTCCATGAGCTCTAACAGATCTCTGAAAAAAGAACCGACAACACATCAACAACTCATGTTCTGACGTGGACGGTGAATTATTCATTAGCAGAGGGTAACAAACCTCGAGAATGTAATTTTAATTGCCAGTCAGCACTGAAATGTAAAGCAACGGTCGTTAGGCAACTTAAGTGTAGCTGAGGTGAATTGAAATAAAACGATGTTGGTATATGAGATGAACCTTGCCATTTACCACTGCTCGCACAAAAAATGTGCATAAAGCATGAGCATACCTCAAATATATGTTTACCAAGAGAAACAAATCGGAAATATATAGTACAGCTTAACTTTGAGAAGACTGTCTTTAAATGCAATTAGAGTTATTTATTATTTTTTGATTTCTTAATAAACCACGTCATGCACATTTTAAACTAAAATTCGGTTCTTCTTTATGGACGACTTTTAACTTTATATTGAGAAAAATTGACGTGCACAGCTCTCTTCTTCTGACCTCAACACAATTTTTAGTGTTTTGTGATATTACAACTCGCAATTGTTTCTTCTCAATAGCTTTGACTCAGTTCTTTCACTATCTTTCTTCAGCTTCTCTATCTCTCATACACTGACTCCTACTGATCCCAAGGTCGCGGGTTCAAATCTAGATCAGACGGATGGCTTTGAAGCATGTAAAATAACTCCTGCGGGACGAAATTCCGGTACACCGGCGACGTTGATGAGATCCTGGCAATTGAAAGCGTCATTAAAATAAGAAAATAATTCAATTTAACTCATACACAGCTGTCTCACACTCACTGACACACGGACGGACTCATGTCTATAACTCTAACCCTCCACTCTGTTGTTTCCTCGCCTCCTTATATAGAGAGGACGACGTCACATGGACGTTTCTCGGTTTTCATAACCGGCCGGCGATGACGTAGCCAGATCTTTCTCGAAGATTCTGGCAACTCCTTGTGTTGCCACTTCATTGTTGTGACCTATGTGTTTGCTCGCGTGAGTGGTGTGCGGAAGGTTGACCTTGTGCCTTTCTTTGTTCGCCGGCCTGGTAGGTGATGTGATGGAGCTTAGTCCCGAGAGCTCTTGGTTTTGCGCCGCGCCCAGCATCACAATATGAAGATATATTCAGGTTCACATTCATATTCCAGATATATATTATGTTGAGTACAAAATCATTAGTGGCTTTGAAGTAAATAAAGAATGCAAACCTGATTACGTGTGAAGGGTACTTAGGAATGTGGTAAGTTTGACTGTTCTCACCAGTGGCGTAGCCCGACTATCAGACTCGGGTGTGTAACCCAACGAATATTGTAAAATTCCTTAAAATATGACCCAACTTAAGCGGAATTTCCCTTCGGAGTTCTATCTTTTATCATTTCTATAATACTGAGAGCATGACTCAAAAGAGAATCTCTTTTCTGTCGGAACTTACATCTGTAAATCAAATAAAGCTCTCTTCCATATTTCCGTCAACATGTAGTAACGAACATTATAGTTCTTGATTATTATTAGGAGCTTCATTTAGCGTCAATGAAACAAAGAAGGCATCGGAAGTTTCTTTAATTCCATGCGTTAATGTGGCACTCACACTTGAAATTACGTCATTCTGAATATCAGGTGAAGTTGCACGAAAAACAGTCGACTTTTCCAAATGCACTTTTAGAGAGACGTAATTTATTGCTAATTCATTTAAATATTCAGTATCATTGCCTCGTTTGAAGATCCTTCATTCTCATTGTGACCATAAAAATCACATGCTTGTTTTCCCACAAAGCACACATTCCGTACTAAAGGAGAAAGTAAATATCTGTTCTTTTTCACTTCATTGTTGTGCTGTTCAACTGAGAGCTTATACTAATTATTCAATGAAAATTCTATTCCTGGATTTATCCCAAACCTTTCTAGTTATTTTTCGCATATTATGTGATTACAAGAATAGTTGTGTTTTTTAGTTGCCTTATAAATGTTATTTAAATCTTCATTGCAGCTAGAATTCCAAACTCACTTTTCTTTTGGGGACAAAGATAAAATACTTGTTTAAAGTATTACGACACAGCCAGGGCTCACTTTCATAAACTTTTATGTTGGAATGCCTTTTTAGTGTTCGTCGTAATATTACTCCTTATTCACGACTTTAAATGCAATAATGCGAGTGCGATTCTTAACACGAGATGCGGTCTTACATACCACATACCTTGGCTCAGGCACGCACCAGCTTCCTCTAGCTGGCGACAGATGCCGATCACCCATTATTTCACATAATGCTGCAGACTGGCGCGACTTCAAATCATAATGTTTTCTTAAGCTTCATTTTCAATTACATTAAAGCTATTATGTACAACAAAATTATAATGATCACCAATTTGCCGATCAGCTTGAGGAAAATTACAGGGTGTTTAATACGTCTCTCTCATCCATTGACGCAACGCCCTTGGTCTTCATCTAGAATATCTAAACAGTCGCTGATTGTAACATGAAGTTACTTATTTATGCAACTATTGTATCCGAGACATATACAAGATGACCTTTTATTTCAACAAGTTTCTTTTTCTTTTCCTCTTCATTGTTTTTATTGAGCCTCAGAAGCTATCTCTCTGGCGAAATACCTAAGTCTATTTTTTTTAAATAAGAAATACTTCTCCAACAAGTATAAGTAGGTGACAGAAGTACAAATATACCCCTATTATTTAAAGTCGAAAGTGTGAAGGAAAGAACAGCTCTAAAGTGATACCTAAATCTCAGAACCTTATAATATAGGACAATGAACTCCCCACATCCCTATCTATATTGCCAAACACTGTTTTTTCTTTTAAAAGTTAATAATCGTAGCTATTTGGGAATATAAGCCTAGTACCTAGGAAGAACAGTAGTTAATGAAGATGGGTTGAGTTACCCATGCTCAGATTGCTCCTACACAACTCCAGGGAATAGGAACTTAGAAGAGTAGTCGCAGCAGTTTCAGGTGAGCCATACATCACTACCAAAGTGAAAAGCACATCCAGGCCATACGTTACAGCCACAGTACCAAAACAACGAGCTGTGGCCCTATTCTAACTTCTTCCTACATGTTAACCCTAAAGCAATGCTATATACAGTCCCGGGTTTGAACTTTCTCAACTAGTTTCCGACACGAAGTAGTCAAGAGCACGGCAGCAACACTATCATGGAGCGTTTAAGTTGACTGAGTTAACTAGTACACAGGATTTGAGTATTTTACATTGTATACCGAATGAAATATAGTACACCTCTTTTCTTGCTTTTGAGCACTAGATTTACCGTAAGTATTAATTTGTGGCAATAAATCATCACGTCTTTATTCTGAAATTCCTTCGAATATAAAAAATGTGCTTAAAATATTAAGGACAGCTTAACAAAAACCTCGCCATTTTTTCTTTGCATCTTTTCTGTAAAAAAAAATTGAATTTTCAAAATTTGCAGCTGAAGTTTCCACACAATCGTAAGTTTCGTGTTATGATATGTACATCGGGCAATAATCAACAGAGCCAGTGCTACTAATGTATCAAAAATCATATCATTCATAAAGATGCATCTATACCGACTTTACTTCAATAATGTAGAGAAGGTTACTTTCCGATCCCCCTCTAACGCTACCTTTTGTGAGAGATAAAAAATGAGTGTCTCCCCATTGGAATATAAAATGTATTAGCAAATGATAAATATAGGTATATATTTTAAGGAAATGACGAGTAGAGAAGAAAAGAACAGAAAAGATAAGTAAACAAGTAAAGATGAATGGCACAAACCAAAGAACCCATCATTATGTTACCAGTGCCTTCACCATTAACCCAGGCAACACTAATTGAGGCTTGAAGTCTAAAATGCTAACATATCGAGAGCCGACTCTTAGTCAAGAGCTTTTTCAAACAAACGTTTTCCGGAATATTCCCAACTAACGTCGAGAAATATCGACATAGGTCTCCACCATATTAAATGGAGACGCAGGCTTTTTTAGTTGAGGGAGGCTGGTCATACCGATTCGTAATGAGTCAATTAGTTGATAGAACTGTCATGGGTATGTTTACTGGTCCTATACATAGTACAGGGCATAACACCTACAAAGTGACAGTACCAGACAATAAGATGAAGTCATGACGTTACAAACTAACCTCGAAGTCTAAGAAATGCGGTGAGGGCAAGGAAGCCGTGTTGATTTCTTCCTGCAATTTTTGTTCCTTCTAAATTGACTATAAAGGCACATTTCAAAAGAAATGCATGAAGCATTGTAAATAAATAAATCGGGAAGACCTATGTGACGGATTTTATAGAGAAATCACGAATGCCATTCATTCAAAATACTTCAGCGAAGTCCACAATGGATACTGCAGTGTGTTGTTTACTCCTAAAGGCACGAGCGATATCTCTGATACTTCCAGCAGCTGATGACTCGTTGAAATCTGGGCTCTAGAGCAGAACTTAAAGGAAGGAAATATGGAGGACGCACAAAGAAGTTTACTTACGGGTCTGTTGATTACTTTTTCGAATACCTTAGACAGAAACGGAAGAAATGAGAAGTTTTGCAAAAGATGCAGCATGTTTCGTATCACCGTAGTATTTGACTCTTATGCTGGTGTAGCAAATATCTATGTGGATCCTAAATCCCTTTGATTTGTATCTACGAGCAAATCGTAAGTAAAGTTTGAGGTTGTTACTTCAATATACATTTATAATGAGTTAACGTTCGTAACATAATACGTATTTTTGTTATTGGTTTCTCGATATTAGTCCGTACCCCTGCTTCAGGAATTTTGGATGCATTCTATGACAACCCATAGTGAAGGCATTTCGCAAATTAAGCGGGTTGTTAGCCGTCCAAACATGCATACATAGTTTGATAAAATTTCACTTGAATTTCTAGCATTGCCTCTTGAGTTGTGGTAGAGGAAAGTCGTGATAGAAGAGGAACCACCCCAGAATTCGCTTTCCAATCAGAGAATCCAAAACAGCACTGATTAGAGTGGATGACCACTGGTTATAAGCTTCCTACTATCTCAACCGCGAGCAAACAAAATAAACATATAATCAGAAAAAGAACCCATAAGAGTTGCGGTGTTTCCCATCCTCGCTCTTCTAGTAACTATGATAGTGGTCAATATTCCTGTTGTTACAAATACATTACAATTGCTTGACATATGTCAAAGACCAATCCCTTGCTCGCTTTGTTCGGTGTTTTGCATGTCGTCTGTTGATACTGCATTGTAAAATACTGTATTATAAATCACTTATTTTGAGATGAACGCTTAAAGTTGTGCCAAAGGTGGCAGCAACTTTTATTCCTTTCAAGTAGTTATTAGTGGTTTAAAGGTGTGGGAACTATATCACCTCTACCCTGTATATATGCTGCATTATTAAAATGCTTACATTACATGCCTTTAAAATAAACCAACAGCATCATACGAAGATAAGGCTATGTAGTTCCTGTTAACATTAGCGTGCACAGATAGATGCATGAATAATTACAGTACATGTGTATACGGTTCTAAGAAAGTTGCTCGTTATATATGTACAAAAGCAATTCATTAAATTTTACGACCTCAAGAATCTAAATCACGCGATAGGGCTATCTTTAGCAATTTTTCCTAGGTAAATATCGGGTTCTTAACGCTAAAGCTCAAGGACTGCATGCTGTTTCTATGAAGAGATTTCCATTAGGAAAACCCACGTTTTCTTATTTATGGCGCACATAACGTGTAATAGTTACACATTTAGTTCTAGCTATTCAAATATCACACCAGTTCCACTGTCAGTCCATACAAATTTTTATTTTTAGTAATATAAATTAATTTTAAAAAGTACGTATAGGCATACAGGTTGGAAAGAAAATAATTAAACCTTTAAACCACGAATAGAGGTCACTGAAAACATAAAAACGGCCTTCATTAATGTTGGTCTATCTCCAAAATGTTATCAAAAAGAAATGATTTGCATTGCCATATGTATCAACATTGTGCATACCACTGAAGTACGGACCGCACTGCATGATATAATACAGGGATCATCAAATCTGCACCGGATGATGATATGACGTAATACCACAGTAACGGGCAGACCAATACTTCGCCCTCCTTCATCCTTCCTGCTTCAAACAACACGCGTTCAAAGGTATACAGGCAGCGGTGTGATTCATATCGATACGATATGGGTGTTTTGAAACCACGAAAACGCACGAAAACGCAAAGGAACGTCTTATATATTTATGAAGGTATGTTTAGAAACGTTAAAAAAGAGTTCTAACATAAAAGGTTTTATGATGTCAAAGCAATGAGCCATGATTTTCAACTTTTCACAAATCCTTTCACGTGAACATTCATGCAGTGAAACCACAATTACGAATTGAGGTGCATTTACAGAAAGTCAAATTTGGAATCACAATGACAACATCAGGCTGGTTTAGATTTATTTAGATAACTCGATATGGCAATATTTCTATGTTTAGTCCAACATATGTGTGAGCAATTTTTTGTCTAAAATGAAGTTTATAAAGTCTAAAAGCAGATCGCGATTGACACAGAAAACTCTACATGTTCTGTTGACGTCAGTATGAACCTGTCACGTTAAATATATGTGATACTGTAAATCTTTAGACAAAGTGAAGAATAAGATGAACAATTAACGTTATAGCCCACCCAGTTTAAGTCTTTACGGCAAAATCAACAGTGCAAATTAGTATTGCGTTTATCTTAGTAAGGCACACAATCTTAATCCAAGAAACAAACACAGAATACATAAACAAAACATAAACATCTCATTGATTACAGATAACTACAGCTTTACTATTCAAAGTTACACCGACATACTTTAAAACCAGAGAAGTGCTTGGTGTCTTTGCGAGAGTACGGCACTCTTTGTATTAGTCGCAATGGGCGTGCGTTCCAACATTTACTTTAAATAGTAAAGCTGTGACTAACTGTAAACAATGAGATATTTGTGTTTTGTTTAAGTGTTCTGTGCTTGTAATTGATAACAAGTCCTCTGAGCAAAATTAGGTCTTTTTCTCGCCCAACATAAAATGGGACGCTGAGAACCATAATAATTAAAGAGCGCTCGCTCATCAAAAACAAAAGCAAAACAAAAGGGTAAAAAACCGCTCACAGGAAAGTTTAACGTGTGTGAGGTGTTGTGTTGACGTTTTAAACGCCTCTACAGTGATATTAATTATGAATCAATGAAAACGTTTTACACAAAATCCTCGCCGCAAAACAAAACATATATTCAAAGTAGATGTTAATAATCACCTAACCAGGGAGAACGAACTGAAATATTGACTTGGATTATTGGCAAATTATTCTGAAGATACACTTGTCTTTGGTGAAATCCGCACGAATATAAAGGTTTTTAAAATTAAATAAAAAACGCACTTTGCGACTAAGGACAGCAATTTAATGTTATTATAATCCCTTTAATATATACCTACGTTTAATAGATATGTATTTATTAATCGAAAATTCCGATATTTTAACACACATATGCCTCTATAAAACAATTGAGATATCATATTGATACAACGTTATAATTTAAGGTGATTTTTTGTGACCTCGCCGTGAATTTAAAAACTATTGTGAAAACCACATGAATTGTTTAACTCAAAAATTTATGTTCAGGGTTCAAGAGTTGAGATATACCTCTGTAACCTAACCCTGTCGTCCTGTTTACTTTGGCATGATTACACGAAAACAAGGTTTTTATTATACCAGGTGGCCAACTCAAGCCTGCCCACTTGCCCTCCCGGCAAGTTATGCGGTCTTCTCGACCTGCGCCCGCTAATTCTCCATCAACTAGCTCCACAATTGGTCCCTCCGGGACCTAACGAGGCTGAGTGTACCCCGTGCCAGACCTCCCAGATGGGATAAAATCCCCATGCTGGTACCGGGGATCGAACCCGGATCCTCCGCGCCAGAGGCAAGCGCGCTATTAAGATATTCTTATGGTAAATGAAATGTATATTTTGAATTTTCTGGCTATAGCCCATATGGTCCTGTTTGCTCTTGATGACTTTTGCATAGTTGGTAAACCGAAAGACAGACCAAATCTTATTACACAGAAAATGTAGATCTCCTTAAACACTCAAGTTATGTCCAAATGCCCTTTTTTGTGGAGTAAACCATTTCGGAGGAATTCCTTGTCATTTTCGTGAGTTTTAAAATACTTATACTTTTCTCAAATGGAAGGACGTTATTCAATTTTTATCTCCTTGCTGTGCAAAGAAAACAGAATTTTAAAGACTTCATACAGCTACGAGCTTTAAAAGATTTGACTATCACTCAAAATCTACTGTATTATTTTCTATATTCCCCTTGCACCTACAAGGACATTAGCAATTATATAATTTCTACGAATGTTTATCTTGACTAACATTAAGAAGATAGAATAATAAGAGTTTGTAGGAATGGTTTTTACAAGGGTGGGTAAAGTCATGTGAGTGCAACACATCAGTATTTTTGTCTGTTGTTGTTGTAGTGTTTAACGCCCGCTTTTACTACTACGGCACCGCAGGCGGTGACACTGATGATACATGAAGATGGAGCACCGGTGGAATGAGATGGCGGGGGAAACCGGAGCACCCGGAGAAAACCCGCCCTGACGCCGCTTCGTCCACCACGAATACCACATGCGGGTCCCTGGGATCGAACCCGGGCCGCCTAGGTGGTAGGCGAGTGCGCTAACCGCTCGGCCACGGCGCCACCTTTTTTGTCTGTGAAGTGATGCAGAACTACAGTACAAAATGTCAGACTCACTAGCATTTTTATTAATAATTTAGAACTATAAGTATTATGTGTACATTGATACACATATAATTAAAGAAAGTCTAATTAATACGACTGCAGAAAAATGCTCATATTTGGCATAATTTCCGCAATTTAGTATTCTCTTTGTGCACGTAAATGGATGGATACAAATATGCAAATGTTATGAATAGTTTAAAAGTAAATGAATATAAAATTAATAAAGAAACCTCACATCCTTTTTTGCCGTGCTACGCCGAAGCTTACACCCTTTTAACACTTGGCTAATGGATTACATTCTACACTCTGCTGATTAGATATTAATTCGTAGAGTCTATTTGAAAAGCTTCTTCATTATGCAAATGTTTGAAAGGATAGCAGATCGGTCCAAGAAGTGAAGACGATACTTAACCGTGTTTCGGTTAGGTACTTAAAACAGCATTAACTCCGTTACCGCCATTGGAACAGAAAGGAACCTAAACTGCAGTCTCTTAGGAAAATCGATAGAACGTAATGCTTGGGGCCACACTTCTCACGAGGTAGAGCTCTCTCTTTCTCTCCATAAAATATCTAGAAACTGATAACTTTAAAGGGGTGTAGCTGTAAGTTTCTGATTTCTCGTGTCTTCCATCTTTGTGATCAAGCATTTCACCCCAGCAGATACGATGTGTAACCAGATGCTTTTTCATCCTCAATGAAGGTATTTTTACATTACCTACAACCCAAATGTAATATTTCCGCGGAAACACGCGGTTTCAAGTCCTCTGAGCACACCAAAAGGTCCGTGTGTGTAAATATATGTGTCACTATGAACTCATAACTTGGTATGTAAGTTCAAAATCTTCCAAGGATGCGACAAAAATATTTTCAAGAAAATACCCTGACCGAAACTATTTTTGCAAGAACAAATTTTCCAAAATTTCTACTTTCTCAAAAATGGCTAACCATTTTGATTTTAACACCAAATGTCTAAGACATTTTATGACAAACGCAATGTATTTTCGGAAATTTGTGAGAATAGCTTCTGAAGTCATCTTAATTTCGTATGACTTTTACATAACTGGTAAACCACAAGAAGTAGGCAACTTACTATACAAAAAATGCAAATTTCGCTAAAGTACACAATCTACCATTATTTTTCAGATTTGGCCATTTGCGAAATATTCGCTGCTAGTGGTTTGCTCTTTAAAATACTTATACTTTTCTCGAATAGAAGGCCGAATAGATTGGTCTTTTTTCTCTTTGCCATGTAAAGAAGACGGAACTTCAAAGTACTTACATAGTGACCCGCTCTTAAAGTTTTGTTGTTGTTACTGGCGTCTTCTAACGTAGTGTCATATCGGACGGTGAATGAAGGAAATGGGTGAAATGAGCTTTAAGTTACCCGACACCCGATTCGAGCTCGCGACCTCTTGGACGTGAGGTACACACGCAACCAGCACTCTAACACCACACTACAAAGGCGGGCCCCGCTCTTAAAGAATGTGACCTTTGCTTAAGCTCTAATCCTCTTGTAACTACAAGGGAATGTGCAATAAAACAGTTTCTGTAAATGTGAAACTCAAATGACATAAAATATATGAAATAATAATCCTTTATTTGTACGTGAATGAATAATGAAAATCATATGAATAAGAATTAGATTTGTAGGAACATTCAGCGCTCACGCGTCTTTGTGTGTGTGCGGCGCGCGCGCGCGCGCGTGTGTGTGTGTGTGTGTGTGTGTGTGTGTGTGTGTGAGAGAGAGAGAGAGAGAGA
Source organism: Tenodera sinensis (assembly GCA_030765045.1). NCBI lineage: Eukaryota > Metazoa > Arthropoda > Insecta > Mantodea > Mantidae > Tenodera > Tenodera sinensis. The sequence goes on along the minus strand of CM060964.1, from coordinate 82,885,907 downwards.
GAGAGAGAGAGTAGTATAACTCAGAAACGAAAGTTTGTTTAAACAATAAACTTAGTATTTAAATTCAGCATCTCCCAAAAATGCGATACGAAATTTTTCAAGCGAATCGTTCCAAGCCAAGGCTACCCTTGGAACCTTTTTGAACACCTTTTATGTTCTGAAAAATGATTGTCAATGCTTTAATTAAAATACAATATTTGTAAGATATTCTTATGGCAAATGAAATGTATGTTTTGAATTTTCTGGATGTAGCTTCTGAATCCTTCTTCATTCTGAATGACCTTTACATAATTGTTAAGCCGTAAGAGATAGGCAAAGTCTTACAGCGAGAAGTTTGTGGAGTTTTTGTGGAGTTAGCCATTTTAGAGAAATTTCTTGTTGTTGCTTTGCACTGTAAAGTAACTATTGTTTTCTCAAATATGGAGCTCTCATTCGTCTTTTCTGATATTGCTTTTATCTTAGCCATACAAAGAGGAATTTATTTCAAAACCATTACATAGCGGCCTGCTCTTAAATCATTGACTCTCACTTAAAGCCTGCTGTATCCCCTGATTCCACTCTAGCTACAAGGAAATGTGTTATAAAACAAGTTATGTTTATCTAATGAACATAAAAGAGGTAGAAAAGTAAGCAGTTATCCCTTTATCCTTATTAAAATTTGCATATAGCACTCTTCTACTTAGAAAATAGGTATCTTGATTACGTTTGTTAAAGCGGGGTTTCTAGTAAGTGTAACCAACATAATTTACACCTTTAGCTTTTTGTTATTTTGTAATGTTTCAGTAACAACAGTTACAAGCATAAAGCTTTCGATAGGTTATTCCGTTCACTAAATTTCTCTAGGGTGAATACACATTTAAGAGTTATACCAAGTTTGTTTAGTGTTACTGAAGGATGTAAACAGAAGAGAAACATATAGTTCCGGTTACATAGCAAGTATAAGGAAGACCTACAATTTTGTACCCTGTTGAAATCTTTAATCATGTTTTAATGCCTACTAACAAAACAGAAAAGTATTTTTTTTTCTTTTTCAAAATACACCATGGCTTCTAGGTAGCACAGAGAGGTATTAAACATTTAGGGATGATGAAGAGGAAGAGAGTAAGGAGACAGAGTGCAAAGTCAGAGAGAGAGGAAGGTGAAGAGAGGGGAAGAGTAAGAGAAGGATAAAAAGAAGAGAATGAATGGTGAACTAAAACAATAAATGCAGATAAAATCTAAAGTTGAATGTAATAACTTTGAGTTCACTTTCATATAGAGCCCCGGCACTACACCCCATGAAGAGCCAAGCCTTACCGCCTTACCGCCCAGCCGCTGCGTCCCCCATCTCGGCCCACTACAGGCGTCATTGATGGGGTGCAGTATTGGAGGGTGGTACGTGGACATCGTTACGATCCCTCCCGGCCAGTTGTGCGGTCTTCATGACCTAGGCCCGCTAGTTTTCTATCAAGTAGCGAGCCCCGTGCCAGACCTCCAAGTGGGGATAAAATCGCCATGCTGGTACCGGGGATCGAACCCGTGTCCTCCGCGCCAGAGGCAAGCACGCTACCAATAGCGCTACGGAGGCGGCCTTCGAATATAGTGCATTATTATTATTATTATTATTATTATTATTATTATTATTATTATTATTATTATTATTATTATTATTATTATTATTATTATTATTATTATTATTATTATTATTATTATTATTATTATTATTATTATTATTATTATTATTATTATTATTATTATTATTATTATTATTATTATTATTATTATTATTATTATTATTATTATTATTATTATTATTATTATTATTATTATTATTATTATTATTATTATTATTATTATTATTATTATTATTATCATTATCATTATCATTATCATTATCATTATCATTATCATTATCATTATCATTATCATTATCATTATCATTATCATTATCATTATCATCATCATCATCATCATCATCATCATCATCATTATCATTATCATCATCATCATTATTATCATCATCATTACTATTATCATCATTATTATCATTATTATCATCATCATTATTATCATCATCATTATCATCATCATCATTATCATCATCATCATTATCATCATCATCATTATCATCATCATCATTATCATCATCATTATTATCATCATCATTATTATCATCATCATTATTATCATCATCATTATTATCATCATTATTATCATCATCATTATTATCATCATTATCATCATCATTATCATCATTATTATCATCATTATTATCATCATCATTATCATCATCATTATCATCATCATTATCATTATTATTATTATTATTATTATTATTATTATTATTATTATTATTATTATTATTATTATTATTATTATTATTATTATTATTATTATTATTATTATTATTATTATTATTATTATTATTATTATTATTATTATTATTATTATTATTATTATTATTATTATTATTATTATTATTATTATTATTATTATTATTATTATTATTATTATTATTATTATTATTATTATTATTATTATTATTATTATTATTATTATTATTATTATTATTATTATTATTATTATTATTATTATTATTATTATTATTATTATTATTTTTTTTTTTTTTTTTTTTTTTTTCTAAAAGTTTACTGAGCTCCTCTGGTTCTGGAAATGTACACCGACGCATCTTAATGTTGTATTACTGACGGATATTTTCTTCGTAGTTATGTTATACTACTTAATTTAAATAAATACATATCTGGAAATCGGTATTTCCTAGTGCCTACAGTTACCTTGGTAATTCCTTTCTCCTAGTATGAAAAGCTTTCGATTTTGATCCCTGTTCCCAACACGTACGGAACCATAGAAATGGGGTATGAAAGCTGCTTCTGCAACTCCGCATGATCAATGAATGTTTTCAGATCTCCCTGAAGTGCAGTTCAAGTTAGGGATTTATTGCCCAAACTGCCTTAGGGATAAAATCTGCGGTAAGGGTGCATCCATGCTACTTTTGGCTTCTTTCCATTTTAACCTTTTCGAAGCTTATATACTTCGCGTTATCAAGGAGTGCATGCTGCTGATTTCGCGCTGGAGGTTTGTTGTAAATTCAAACCTCACACTTATAGTACTTGTTTGGTTTACAATTTCCGATACGTCTGTTACTTCTGCTAAATTCTTACATGGTTTCTTTTGTCTTTACTTCAACGAGGACGCGACAAACGTGCATTGCGGGGTGCGTTTGCTTTGTTTTCAGCTCCGTATTTACAAAAACTTGCAGGAGTTTTGTCAACATTCAACAGAACTTATTCTCAAACATAGAGCATAGATGTATTTCTTGTATAAAATGCATAAAATCAGTACAATATAGACCACAGGTGCCGAAAAGTGGCACTGGGCTCATTTTTCTGCGTTTCCCCCTGCACTTTCTTCGGTACAGTTGCGAGGCCATGCAGGATAAAGGTGACTTGCTTGGCTAATGCGCTACATCTGCATCCCTTTAAGTTTCACAAAATAAGAAAGTCAGTGTCGGTAGTGAACTTGTAAGTTACAAATTCTAACCGTAACCCACCCAGCATTCTTTCTTGCCCTCATATATACTACGTCACCAGCAAAGGGTAATTAGGAGGGGGGAAGTAACCGCTTTGTTTCCCCTCAATGACAACACTGAAATAGACAATTAAGTGGACAGAAAATATATTCTATAGCACACGGATGTCGGCAGAGGTTAAGAAATCGAACTGATTCAGTGACAACGATAAGGTAAGTAGCTTCCCGTTAGATGTAACGTTAGCATCAAAAAGTTCTTTGATTGCACTCTCCCATAGTTGTCAAAATATATATCTTATTATAAGCAGTTTACGTTGTTTGTGAAAAAGCATGAGCATACAAGCCGTCAATACAAAATGGCGTTACCTCATTTATAATGAACCATACCAAGCCAACCTCAAAACAATCAAAACGATTGAAATGTCCAATTCACCAGTTTACAAATAGAAAGCTATGAATCGAAAGTTACCTTGAGCCTTTTGTATTACCTGAAGTGTATAAACATTGATAAAAGGGCTTTTCGTGAAAGCTTTCATGTTTAAGTTGCCTGGAGCTGTTCAATCAATGGAGTATAAAAGTTGAAGATGGAGAAACATAAACACGTTGAATAATGAAATAAGTCTGAGTTGCCCCGGGTTGGGTAGCTTGCTTGATGTACAGGGGACGAATGTATCCTGCTTTTTCATTCGAGTTGTATTAAGAAACGTCTGTGAAATGCATCTCTAGGTTATAGACGAAATGATAAGAGATGACAGTGCAGAACGTAGAAAAGGAAGACAGTGCCTGCAGTATTCGTGCGAATCGCTATGTGGATCTTTTATTTTTATTTTAACAATCTATAGGTTTTTCCAACGGTGGAAACTTCTAATGCGTTTCACCCACATGACTCTCTATTCCAGTACAAATTCTTGTTACAAATGCTTATTCTTTAATCTACTTCAAGTTAATCTAGATAAACATTTGCGAAATGTTCCTGTTTCATATTTGGTTTTAGGTACAAGGGGAATAAAGGGCTACAGCAGGCTTCAGAAATCCTTTAAGTTATGTTCGTTATGTGATTGCCTTTAAATTCCATTCTCTTTGTATGACCAGGAGATAAAGAAGAAAATAACGACTTTCTATTTGAGGAAAGTATAAGTACCGAAAATTCAAACCAATAATAAGGGATAGGTATGTCAGAAATGGTTAGCTGCGCCAAAAGTGCATATGACATGTCGCAGCTGTGATTTAACAGCTATTTCATAGTATTTTAAAATAGATTTTGCTGTTTGGTCTAATTCACTCGAAAGTTCAATTGTATGGCGCTTTTTTATACTTGAAAATTCTTAGTGGGACACCCCTTTTCTTAAAAATGGTCAAAGGGGTTATACTTGAGTAGCTAAATCCTTGCTTGTGGCGCAGTGGGCTAGAGCGTGGCAGCTCTGGTCCCCGGCCTCGGAATACATCTCATGCATGGACAAGTATATATACAAACACGAGGGTAATTCAAGATACAGCCTATTTGTGAGTTCAACAGACGATAACACATGGATCAGAGACTATCAGCACATTCAGCTGCATGCTGGAAATATCCAGTTGTGTTAATCGCGCTGCAACACAACGTGGTACTTAGAAATATTTCTCTCTCCTAATGCGCTCAATTATTTCCATGGCTGTACAAATCCTATAATTTCCAGGGAGTAATATTATCCTGCAGAAATAGAAATCTCAGAATCTGACTCCCTTAAATCACCTGGTAAATTGTTTCTGCCCAGCAAAGCTTTCGACTTTGGGATTAAAAGAGAAAGGAAAGCTAGGGAAAGAAGTAACAGCAAACTATGAAGATATATATACTTAGGCCTTCACGGCCGGTGTCTTGACTATTAGAAATGTTTAGTTCTTCCGGACTTGTAGGCCGTGGTCCAGAAGGCATTGTAGATACCAAAGTTTCGCCAAGGACTGCGCTTGACATCATCAGGGTAACACGATCCGCTGTCTGCACTGGTCAGAGTTTGAATGTGGAAGCAGAGAAACAGTGGAAGTGAAGACCGTTAACGTCCGTTCTTTATGTGGTGCGGGTGGACGGGGCATTGTTGCGCTGGCTACGGTAGTGATTGGCTAGTTGTAAGCGGCCTACAAGCCCGGAAGAACTACACATTTCTTATGAAGATAATGATTATCCTATCAGTTATCCTCTCCAACAGTGAATAGATATGGAAACCTTATTTCATTTGGAGATGTTTTAGCCACACTTAAATATTATTTAACAAATTTCTAACATGCGACACAGCTATTCACTTGTTGGTAACATCGATTGAAATATTGTTCAATGGCACCTAAGTCGTTACGTCTGCTATGTTGTCAAGTTACTAAAATGTTCAATAGTTTCTCGAACTGAGACCTGTTTATATGGTATTTGAAGGCTTGAGAGTGCTCTTGCAAGGGCGACAATGAACTTCTAGGTTTTCTTGAATGCATGTGCTCCATTACTAGTATCTTGACGCCGCATTTTGCATGGCCTATTTAAACTTTCCGCGTGTAGGAGGAATAAATGCCCAAGATATTTTTTAATTTGCAACTTTAGTACAATTTACTCTGTATCTTATCAATGCCTTCATTATCTTTTCATAAGGGTAGTACAAATAACATGCCATGAAGTTGGTGTGGCAAACATCTCACCAAGTATTTAGTCGTTTGTGCTCTACCAGCTTATGATTGGAAAATTATATTCATTTTGTAAGAAGCATTACTTTGAATATTTTTCCAACTATTTAAGTTTCTCTACAATACATTTCATATACATACATTTCGTTTGTTTCTTAAACTATTCCACTGCATTCTGTATTTCAATCTATCTTCCAAATATTAATTTGTTAAACTAATTATGTTGGTTTAGTGGGGTTGTTTGGCTACCATGCAGATGCTGTTTCGCCTTATCTTCAATAAACATAAAACAAGCAACAGAATATGACGTAATCTACTGGATGGTGCTATAATGTGATTTTCTTCTGCTTTTTCCAGGCCCAAATGTAAAAACTGCCGTAGCCATCCTCAACTGCCTGCTCGCCCGTCAACTATGCTTCGAGGATGCATCCTGTTCAGCCATACTGGAAATCATCCCCAGAGTGTGCGGCTCCGAATTAGGTAAGTGAGAAACATTCTCGTTTTCCAGGGTTTCGAAAGGCGAATCATATGTAATTTCGCTTGAAACTATCCTAGTAAGCGTGCTTAGAAGACACGGGGTTGAAGCACTTCTATTGGCTTTAATAGATGCGCATGTGCTCAGAAATATCTGCAATAAAAAGTGTGCACATAAGGATTCTTCATTACGATGATGGACATAGATTTCTATACCTCCAGAATAATTTGCATTTTTTTTCAAATAAATTAAAATAAAATGTACCCAAGTGTAATTAATTATGTTCACTTTAAATAGATGCCATATTCACCATCTAATAGAGAATGTTGAAACTTCGCGTTATTGCTGAAATTACGATTTACTCTCTCATATACAGATAATTTTATGAGAGTAAAACGTTAAGCCTAACATGGTTTTAAACAGAACACTTTCTCTTAGAGACTGTTTGACGATGCTGTAATCCAGATTTAAACATCCTTGAAAATTCCAGCTTCTTCCACCGTCGTTTGTAAAAGAGGATGAGAAGGCTTGCTAATCGCAAAAGAACACACAGCACCATCTCTGAATTCCGGATTCCAACCCCCCAAGAGATTGGAGTAAATTAAACGTAATGTTGTACCAGTCCGGTAGCTGTCTATTCATGAATTTGTCCCAAACCCTCGGTAAGAAATAGATAGGATGCAGAGGGGAAGAATGAAACTGAAAAATTTAATGCCATAGCCTGGATTTGAACCACTGATATTCCAGTCTCCGTCCGGCTGTTCTAACCATTGAGCTACCATGGTCAACGTGCCAACATGACATTACATTTTCCAACTCACTCCCATTTTTTCCAAGGAAGTCAATTTATATGATATAACATACTCCAAAGGTGACTTACTATACTGTAAGTACTTAAGTCCCGGGCCTCATAGTTTAACCAACTATAAGGTCAGTCAGTGGAAATGAATTCATTGAGTGTTTCGGTCCCATTCTGCCCCCTTTCAACCTTGTCCTACACGTGGCTAGTGTAGAAGAACAATTAATTTCCATTAACAGAATGTGCTGATGTACTAAACTTGCTAAGTAAGTACATCAAGTTGTCAATCAGCTGACACTACACTTAACATGTGTCATGAATTGATGTACCTGTAGTTTCAAGAACGATCTTGTTTAAAGCGGCTTTTAGGGGTTTGAACAACAAGCAATAACGTTAGAGTTTGAAGTAAATGAAAACAAAACTAAATATATGTGTAATACACCAGATGTAAGCTATCCTAAAATGGAAAAACACGACTCTTCTAACACGAATTTAAAACATGTGAAAATAACACATTACTTTTTCTTTTCTTTCTTTTTTTTTCAGAGCTACGAATCACGTGTATGCAAGGGGGTTTTCCGTCCTAAAACTACCGCCTTATTTGCCCACGAATGATGCAGTATAATGAGCTCTAACTTACTATATTTTGAGTTGAAAGAGGTGTCCATCTACTTTGACACAATTCTGGCATCTTTGAATGAAATATTCATGTACATGCACTTCTTCTTGCGTAATTTTAATAACTTATGTTCTTATATTGACTTTAAGTTTGTCTATGTCATGGGGTTTGCTCCTATGAACTCAACGTCTACGGGTTTGGTCTGTATCGTACATGAAACCTTGTTTCTTTAAGCATGAACTTTTCGGTAGGCATTTCAGTGGATTAATACAAGCCAGGAATAGTAACAATAATAATATTCAGCTATTCACACACAGCAATATGCCATGAATAAACTTTTGAGATGACAGTTCAAACTGAATGCAGAAATTGACAGGATACATGTATATCACAGCTGAAAAATATAGCCTTGATTGGGCGATACACGCTAATGACTAGCGGAAAAATACCGAGGACTCTGTAGTAAAATCAAACTACGCATATAATGAGCAATGGCCCCGTTATAAAGGGAACGCATGGTAGTATTACACTAAAATATCGGAAAGTATTATCACTAGAATTATATCCATCTACACACTTTATAAGTATCTGAAGTCTGAAACTCTCTCCTGAATATTAAACAAAACAGTGCATAAAACTATAATACAGTGCAAAGTACTTAAGTTAATGAGCCTTTGGTATGAACCAAAAGTAATGAAGAAAGGTTGACAATTTGGAAAAGTAAGCACTGAGAAAAATATGTGAATGGATGTTCGCAAAAACGGGATAGCTAATTTACATGCTTCGATCTATTTACTGCAAAAACCACAATATATCTGTGATGGGCCCAAAGGACCTTATTATTGGTGGGTTCTTAAATCCTACTCACTCACTCACTTACTCACTCACTCACTCACTCACTCACACTTCTCTGAGTTTGACTAGACTTCAGGGCTAGGAGATGAGTTTTACTACCATGTTGTTTTAGCAAAATTAGGCTCACTTGGAACCTTACACAGGAGCATTCCAGATCTCGTAAATGTGTAAGACACCTGCATTGCTATTTTGTTCCTATTAATGCTAGAATGTATGGACGGTTTGTTTCATTGGTTGACATTTCTCTGTTCCGATATAGCGATATTTAGCGCGCCTTGCGAGCGCCCGTTTATATTAGCTACCCTTTGGAATGGTTAAGCACATGAATGAAAGTAATAAAGAGCTGATACGAAAGGACAAGGAACAAGTAATGTAACAAAATGAAATTTGAAGTGGCTGAGTCTTGAACATTTAATGTTACCTAAGCGGGATTTATATGGTGGCGCAAGAAAGGGGGTGGACCAAGATCTGTGTGCCTCCAAAAGGTGAAAGAAAAGGAAAGAAAAATTTGAGTTAAAGCTTTCTTTTTACCGTACCTTACTGAAGAAGAGGAGAAAGAACAAATCAGCATAGAATTAGTATTATTATAATAACTTTAATGTTACTTTCTTCAAGGTTTAATGCACTTTTATCCCTTAAGGTGGCAGCATGAATCACGCGATTCTCTGCTGTTATGCATCTTGTAAACTCGGACATAAAATTTATTGTCATAAACGGAAATCCTTGTTACTGCAGCCTGTTAACACTTATATGCATTTCACAGCCAATAAATCAGTAGAATGGAGGGGGGGGGGGTTAGACCCCAATTAAACTGAAGATAACCTGCTGGCTGTGCACAGTGCAAAGCATGCCGGATTATGAGCAATGCCTCTGCAGTGGCAGCCTCTCTTACACTAGGGTACACTGCGGCGAAGGAATCGTTTGAAAGAAACAAAATGTTTAATGCATCAACATCATCATCATCATCATCATCATCATCATCATCATCATCATTCAGCCTCATAGCTTGGACCTGTTGACCCGTTTCGTTCCCCAGTGGAAATTTGTGGCAGATGATCTACCAGCGGTGTGCGGTGTTCCTGCGGTGCTGTCAAGAAGATCATTAGCCCTGAAGAAGCTCTACATATTAGAGCGACACATTGGCAACAACAGAAACAAGACGCGGTCTTTCCCGGAAAATTTTATTACTATGTACACCGGCCGCCGAAGCCTAAGAAATTTACTACTTTTTTAATTCACTCCGAAGAAAGGAAACTTTGGTATTTAAATCAGAGGTAAAAATGAAATTACCAGACTATAGAATGCTATACTAATTTTCTTATAATTACTTGACCCAACAATTTCCTTCTATAGTACACTGTGTGTACTATAGTACACTCTACTGTGGATATCTGTATTGATAATTGATGACAGTGTAATGAACAATATTGTAGGAATAGTTTCTTTATTTGCGAGCTTATAATTTTACTTTTAAGAGTAGTGTGTTTCTTATGTGTACAGAGAACGCTTAAGAAAATTTCAGTGCACCTCACACCTATGTCACATTACTTATTGCTGTACAAAGCCATGACAATTTAATTTCATCGGTTGCTTTAGGCCACGGTGCAATGGCATGCCTCTCCCTTTGCTAAATATTTACATGAATGAACACAGCAAAGGTTTCAAAATGGCCTAGAAATAAACATGTTTACACTTTCAACTACATTGGCTAAAAGAAAGAGGCAATGAGTGCATTCAGTTTGCCATACATACCTCTCATGGTTGGTAGCCATAGCTTATCGCTAGTACAAGACACGCCTTTGAAAGGGTTAGAATTTAAAGGAAAACTTCAATGGGCATGCAGTTTAGCAATGAAACTCATGCCTCAGAAGACCCCAGAAAACGATACAAAATCCTCCGATGATTTTCTTTGCCGCCGTTTGGACCTCTAATGTCCCATGGCAGAAGGTGTGTCATCAAGTGGGTAGGCCTCGCGTAAACTAATAATCGATTGGAGCTGGTTCGCAATGCTTCTGCAAGGCAAATGATCTCTCATTATCTAGGTCAATAGGCCACGCATGGAGGTTTGAAGTGAAACGGATGGTCTATACGACGGGCTTAGTTCATTTTGCGGCCCATCTATGACCATGAAAACATGAGGCAGTAAACCATGTGATTGATTTGTGGAAAAACTGTTGGATGAGGAGAATGCTACACACCAATGTGGACACATATTAAGGTGCCATTTATCAAAATATTTGCTCCTATACTTCTAACACCTATATATCTAATAAATGTTTTTAATTGCGCTCTTTTAGATGCAAGTTGCATGTTGCTACACATTGTTTTCTGCAAACGGGAGAATATTGCCATTTCAGTCCCTCCAATGTTTACTCCAAATAAACAATGCTCACATAAAATATTTTACCTATCTTTTTAAAGCACAGTGGCCTTCCGGTTTGCGATTTTGCCACAGCAAATAATTGTATTCTCTAGAGCGTCACTGTAGTTATTCAAATATACTATTATTGTATGCAGCAAAACCATTTGACGTTCCCTATTATCATGAACAACTAGCTGGTCTACCCTGCGTTGCAGGGTGAGCTTTTGAAGCCCCAGCAATAAATTACTTCATTTAATTTACAACAGCCTTTTCTTTATGACATTATTTCCAATGATCTCGAGAGTTTTTATACCGAATAACCCCCTTTACGCCTTATAATTGCAATTGCACACAGTTCCAACTGTTGGTTATAACGGATGAAGAATCCCCCATTGGAATGGTTGAGTAATTTTCATATAGTTAAGCTCAGAAAATATTAAACTTTTGTAGCATTGTTTTGGTCCATAGTTTAACAAAGACTATATTATTTTGCACAATTCGAAACCCTTGAGAGGGATGAGATTACGCACTTCCTGGCCATCAAGTTAAACCTTTTTTGAAAAGCCACAGTTTGCATCTAAGGAGAAAAATAATCTGTTCAATTAATTTAAAGTATCAGATCAACCATTTCTAATCTTAGCAGCTTTCTCTACTTTCACATTTACTTATCATGCCCATCTAACGAATTAGATTAACAAAATAACAAAGATAATTACGCCTGCTTCTGGTGCGCTGGTCCGTGTTCGATCCGGGATTTTTTCCCACTGAGAGGTCTGGTCAGGTCTTCACTCAGCCTCGTGATGCCAATTGAGTGACTATCCTAATGGAATGATGGCGTCCCTAAACGGTGAGGTAGTCGCCTTTGGATCGGTGGAGTCGGCGCGCTTACCCCCCCCCCCCCCGCCACTCCCATTCTTCACTCATCCGTGGCCTTGGCTGCCGCTGAAGGACGCAGCGGCCGGGTGATTAGTATATGGGAAACGTCCTAGGGTGGACCAAATATGATAAAGCTGAGCTTTCTCAAATGAGTATTACTAGACGAATTAGTCATCCAGAAAATTCAGTAACTACTTCTACAAAATTAGAATAAAGGTTATTCAGAGGTTTTGGCACAGTTCCTTTGCGTAAACATCTGCAGTACTTAATACATGTCAAATAAATAAATAAATATTATAACATATGATCAGTTGTCCCTTTGTAGACCCTGTCTTCTGCTTGGTGAAGGTTGAAGTCATAGCCATCTGTGTATATTCCTTGCAAAAAACATTATCGTCTTTTGTTCTAATACTTTGCGGAATGCATACCATTTACGTTGTGTGAAGTAATACCTAATTCTACTCCATGACATTCTTAAGGCCTTCTCCTCAAGAATATCCTTCATAAGTACAATGGGTTCTTATTTAAGTACAAAGAGTTTATAAACCATTTTAATCCTTAGTAAGGTATTTAATTACATTAGAGTAATACTAATAATAACTCATTAATAGTTGATGTAAACTGCACGTGAAAACGAGAGAAGCAAAAGCTCTTAAGGCTCTGGCAGACACATCCTAATGCATGTGAATATAGCACAAACCGCTATTGTCCCCTAAGGGTGGCTGCCTGCTACAGCAAACAAATCCTCGTCGGGTTGTTTGAAACGTCCTCTTACAGCTTCCTTGAACAATTACACTTTCAGATCCAACCAGAGTGCTGTGGTGTAGCACAATGAGCAAACCAAAGGTTTTGTTTCGCCCTGGTTTGGTCTCAGGTGTAGTGTCGAGGTCAGTTTAGTTGTATGCAGTAAACTAGGGAAACAAAGTGAAACATAGCTGTCCTTCATAAATAAGCAATTTGAAATAATCTAACGTTGCCTATAAACGCTGTACATTTAATCTAAAATAAATTTAAAAAGCGAAGCCGTGGCCGACTGTTTTTGACCGTTCATCTCTCACCAAACTGGCGCGGGCTCGATCCTAGGGGACCGTATAAGGAACTTTTCGTGTACAAAGCGGCCTATAGGTAGGCTTTCTTAGGGTTTTTCAGGTTATCCGGTTTCCCCCGCCATTTGTTTTACCAACTACTTCATCAATTTCCCTTTCAACCATTTAGCCCTAATTTCATAACATCTCCATGGGCACTTTCATATCATCGCCGCCGCCACCACAACCGCCACCACCACCACCACCGCCGCCACCTCCACCGCCACCACCTGCATCTCCGCCTCCGCCACCACCGCCACCACCACCACCGCCACCGCCACCGCCACCACCACCACCGCCACCGCCACCGCCACCACCACCACCACCACCACCACCACCACCACCACCACCACCACCACCATCATCATCATCATCATCATCATCATCATCATCATCATCATCATCATGATTATTATTATTATTATTATTATTATTATTATTATTATTATTATTATTATTATTATTATTATTATTATTATTATTATTATTAAAATTATAGCTTACATAACGCAAGGTAACACTTCACGCAGTACGACCTGTATAGACCTATTGTTGCAAACATCCCTACAAAGAAGGGATGAATCTAGCAGTCACAGGAGGCCATAGACCACAGAGACACGCAGAAGTTTGTAACATTTCCAGGCTAAAAAATACTTCTAAGTACTGGAGCTCCCCAAAGAGGACGACAAACGAACGTCCACCAAGAAGTTCGTAAGTTCACGTGGGGTACTCTTGCCTTTGTGCAAACATCCGCGGCGCCACACGCCACGAAACCTTGAAGCACATCTGAAATAAGCGAAGGAACTGGAATTAAGGCGAAATGTTTTAAATCAAATCATAATGGATAAGAAACCACCACTACATTCATCGTATGACCAAGGAAAGCCTACAAAATCTGAGGTTACAGTGGATCGTCGATGGGAATCGAATCCTAGACCTCCAGAATGCATCACTTTACGTTCAGTCATCTCGCTTGGTTAGACAGCGCTTACAAAATGACTATTTATTCAAATATACAATTTGTGTGACTTTTTTCTGTAACATTAGCCAGTTCCGAAATATTCATGTTTACGTCCTGAAGTTTCACTAAGTTAAATTGTAATGCAGCATCTTACAAAATGTGTGATCACTGTTTTTTCCAGAATGTGATCATTAGTAACACTGACTTGCCATGTCAGATGTACGTCTTCTTTCTTTTTTCTTTATTTCTTTCTTTCTTTCCTTCATTCTTTCCTCCCTTCCATACTTCTTTGCTCGTATTTGTTTCTTTCATTCTTTCTTTCTCTCTCTCTCTTTCTTTCTTTCTTTCTTTGTTTCTTTCTTTCACTCTTTTTTCTTTCTTTCTTTCTTTCTCTCTCTGCCTTCCTTCCTTCCCTCCTTCCTTCTTCGTTTCTTTCTTTGTTCATTCCTTTACTTCACTCTCTCCCTTATTCCTTACCTCGTTCCCTCCTTCTCTCCTTCCTCCTTCCTTCGTTTCTTTCTTCGTTTATCTCTTTCTTTCCTTCTTTCCTTTTTCCGTATTGTACATGAACCATATTGCATTATTTGAGATTATTACTTGCTATTCAAAAAGCTGTCGTGGATAAGGTAACGTGAGTGAAATAATTGCTTTTTTTATGGATGCCATAATGAATTTTGGATTATTTTCAGTTGTATATGTACACAAAGTTCGCCATAAGGACATTGGTCATATTTAAGGTGCATATTGTGGAAAATTGAGAATTTTATCCTTGGTTTTAAATCAGGTCATATGATTCGCAATCCCGTGTTGCTGGACAGAAAGTTACCTTCTGCGAAAAGGGCACCATTTGTAAAACGCGATTAGCCATTTACTTTTACAAGTAAGCTCTGGGTGTTCCACTACAAAGGTGCTCCTCTTCTCAAAGCTGATCAATGATACTGTAATTACATTGGGCGGAGAGAGCACTTTATGTATGTTCCAATACTATTTGTATTTCTTCAGTTTCCAAGAATCCCAATATTCCGCACCGTTTTACAGAACAGCTTTAACCATTATTAACGTGCATTATCACAATATTCGTACACTCTTACTTTAGAACTGACGAGCTCAAAGAGTGGTTTTGTATGGAAATACTCTTGATAATTTCTTGCATGAATGCCCAGAAAAACCATTAATTATACAAGCCTGTAACATCAAAGCAGCTGACCTACTCCCTGCACTGAGTCAATGGAATATTCTCTTGATATGGTAAGTGCCATTTTCTGCCTTCTATCTGCCGGAAATAGGCCAGCTTTCGGTGAATAATTTAATCGCATGTGATAATTGCTGTGGGTATTTTCTCTTATCAGATACAGGAAACGGGAAATGAGGCTTCACAATGGCGCGATTCTAATGACCCGTTGCACCTTCCCTAGTTATTTTGCTGTTTCCAGCGATAGAGGTTGAACGTATACTACACTGACGTTTATATTCAGCATTGTGTTTTTCTAGCTGATCAAGCCATTCTTCCATTACTATAATTGCATTACTATAATTGATCATTTAACCTGGACTAGGGGACGTTGAGGATTTATATAACGTTCCTTCTTCGATATGCAGAGAAACCTTCTCTTATACTGCATACATTCCTTGACACAAACAACGCCAACGATAACCTTCGGCAGATTTTGTATCATTTTTGGGGGCCTCTGAGGCGTGTTCTTCACCTTACCTATCACAGAGCGTGGCGAATTGATGAGGGAGCAATAAGGGGGAAAGAGGGGAGGTTAATGCCATTGCTTTTTCTGAAAACAATCACTTGTCATATATGTATGCTGGCGAGGAAAACTTATATTATATAGGTGCTTGAAACCAAACGGGAACGGCAATATTAACCCTTTCAGTCCCGGTGTCCATTATAATGGACATAGGCATTTTTTGCCTACTTGTAATACTTTTAACGGTTTTTTCTGCTATAGTCTTGTTATACTGTTCGTCACCAATTAAACCTATGTATAAACATGTTCTGAATTGTACAAAATTATTTATTTTTTACAATTTACATTGTAGTGTTTTTTTTTGTTTTTTTTTTTTAAAGAAAAGAAGCAAAATCCATGCAACCGCAGTCAAATGATACGTGCCATCACACCGATTATTTACGTGGGCCCTCCCCGTCCTTTACCACAGGCTCATTTGACTGTGGTTGCCGAGACTTGAACTCACGACCTCAGGCTTTGAGTGCATGGCCAGTGCACTACGTGTTGCCTTAACGATCATGGCTATCCAAGCCAGCAAGCTGAAGGTGTCCCAGACCACCTAATCTAAACCGGTTTCGAATTAGAGGAAGAACGGCATAAGTAGCAAAATAATTCGTGTCTGAAAGGGTTAAGTAGAACTAGAGGCTTAAAATATACTATATACGTCTTTATATAGTGATCTATGGTTTATGGGACATATTAGCCACAATAAACAGCTCTATGATTAAATAAATTACGCTTTTGTTATAATTGACCAACCATGCTTAGAAGCTAGAGATAAATATATTTACGTATTAATATGACAGACCTATCGCGGGAATAAAATTGTGTTATATTTCTTTCTACATTCCTGTTGTATTCCTATTATCATCAATGGGGTATAAAGGTAAATTAAACAATTATAGTTTTAAGTTAGAGGGAAAAATACTGGTTTACATATTTGTTTGTTAATTTATGTATGTATTTATTTTGTTTCTTTGCAGCAACAACATTTATATTACCGTGAGAATACTCTTCTGTTTACTTGTTTTATAAAGCTTTGTCTTGCTATATATTTAACGGATACTATTGAAGCTTTAATTTGCAGAGCCTGAAATCTTACACATACACGTTATACATTTCTCTAACCTAAGCGCCAATCAAGTTTTCCCCTTAGAGTTAAGCCTCCTGAAGGCTTGTCCTTCTTTAGCCGATAAAGTAATCCGGCTAATTATAACAAGAGGTGTGTATGACAAACTGAATGCACGCACTACCTCTGTCTTTTTAGCCAATACAGTTGAAGGCATAAAATAGCGTTTGTACGCTATTTTGTATAATTTCTTTTGGTTAAGTTGTTTAGCAAAAGGAGGGACGCACCCTTGCACCGTGGCCTAAAGCAAGAAATAAAATGGACATGGCTTCGTATGACGACAAATAACGTGGTGTAGATACGAGGTACACTGAGCTTACCTTAGGCGATCTTTGTACATGCCAGGTTTGTTCTATCCTGTATTCACAGAAATCCAATAATAGTCATACAAACATTCAACAGACCATCAGATGTGAATAAACAATAATTTAAAGGTCGGGTCTCAAATCGCGCGGAAAGCATTCGGCATAAAACAATTACGGCTGCGCTGTGGCCGAGTGGCTAGACCATCGCCTCTCACCAAAGTGACGCGGGTTCGATCCCAGGCGACCGCACGTAGGACTTGTGGTGGACAAGGCGGCACAGGGGTGGGTTTCCTCTGGGTTTTCCAGTTTCCCCGTCATCTCATTCCACCGGTGCTCCATCTTTACTCCATGTATCATCAGTGTCACCACCTGTGGTGCTGTATGTAGTAAAGGCGGGCGCTAAACACTACAAAAAGACGTAAAATTACCGCTCGGTACCACGCGATAGCTGGTTGCATAAATATGTAATAATGAAAGGCTATAACACAACCAGTAAAACCACTAATTTGGTGTTTGCACTGATTTTCGTCTTTAAGATCTGTTGTTCATAAACCTACAAATGAGGCTTTTTTTAGATATTGTTTTCAGAATTCCACAAACTGAAAATTTGAGGTAAAATGACGATGGCAAATGTTTAGCTCGTTGCAAGTTTCTAATGCCTTAGAGAAACGGTGGTGAAACATTAATTTTCACTATTTTCTAAACATAAAAGTGTGTTAAAATCGCCATAGGAGGCACAGTAGGTACACATTCAAGCCTTATACTCAAGTTTTGCCAAGTTTTATTCCATTTATAGTTTAATATTGAAAATTAACCTTCCATAAATGATAAAGGGTACCCGCATGATATTACATAATATGTACTCCAGTTTAAGCCAGATGATATCAAATTTTCAGTATTAAAGGCAGAAATGATGTGGTCTACCACTGTAATATTTATGCACTGTGGATATCCTCTACGTCAGATCCCATAACTATGTTCTATTATATAACCTTATCTGGAAGTCCACTTATAGGAACCTAACAAAGCTCGTGACATGCAGGTACAGTGATAACGAAAATGATGCATTGAGAATTAGATGGGGCAGGTTCTCTCCATTCCTTCTCTCTGATAGCACCCGCATTCAGGCTTATCTTCCATCTTTCTGTGTTCTGTCAGTACGGAAAGTTGGCTTGTACAGCGGATGACAGCGTGGCCGAACCCCCTTCTTCTTACGTCATTTGCACAAGGAAAACTTTTAGTCTGTCAAAAGAAAGCCGATGCATCGCGAAGTGGATTTTTATCAAAGGATGACTATCTGATTCACATTTTTATAAGGAAACAGCGTAGTGAAGCACATTGTGTTAAAGATCCTAGTAAGCAAAGGAAAGATGTAGATATAACCAGATATTGAGTACTCAAACCTATATGGAAATTTCTGTTCATTTATGCCGAATCAAGCAATTAAAATAATCTGGCACTGACATCATAGAGCTTGAAGTAAGTAAATGTTTGTTTCTCTCGTCACCAAATGGCTTTTATTTGTGCGGGGAATACAAATATATTTAACAATAATGTAAGCACATTTAATGGATAAAGGTAGAGATAGAGTACAAACGGAGAGGGTTCCACTCTAAGTCTTTAGTCAGGATATTGTATGTTAGACCCCGGCAGGGAGGAATAAAATGGGAGTGCCCAGCGGGCGTGCAGGAACCCAGGATAACACGTGCAAATCAGCTAGGGATCCCTAATGTGCTATGGAGATTCATCTCGGTTACAGGTTTCTTCGTACAACCACCAGCCTCACGGGTTTCGACACACCCCTCTCTATAGGGACAGCTGACCACAGCGCCACCCCTACGCCCACAGCAGCTACAGAGTGCAAATTCTACCATGAAGAAGCACCATACTCGCTCATTTTCTGATACTTCCGACCTGGAAACACTGCATAGAAATGCTAAAATTAAATGGAAGGTCGGGAAGTCACAGAAAAAAATTACCCCGGCACATTTCATGGGGATAAAAAACACTCTAAGGGGCCTTAGCACATTAATTTGTATTTATATTTCTTCTTATGGATATAGTAAGTATAATTCTGCAATAGTGTAACTAAAAATAGCTCAAAACATAGAAACGGAGTAAAATCCTTTAGAGTATTAGTTGTAGAGCCAATACATAAAACACACAAAGTATAAGTGTGAATGTAACGAGAGTAGTCCCAGTATAATTAAGGTTTTAAAGCCCCTGCCTTCCATTTTAACAATTTGTCGACCATTTATCTGTTCGTTGGAATTACATTGTGTTCATTGGCAGCCTATCATGTTGTTGGTTCCCGGCCAGTAAACACAAGTTGCACAGATAAATACATCACGGTTTCCTGTGCTATAGTGAATGTTGAAACCCCACTACTCTTCTGCATTGTTCTCAAAGATCTGTATTTTGAGCGAAAATGGAGTAATTAGGAAGCCGCTGGGAATGGGGTCTCTTAAGTGGATTACTGTTTGGTAGGTTGGGGAACCTCGGGCTCATGTAATATACGGTCCGTATGATCCAGAAAAGATTTTCAATATGTTGATTTCTTTTTATGTGCCTCTTGTTTCCTAATTGCTGGATATATCATGAGAATGAATTGTGTAGTCACATGATAAGGCAAGTTGCTTTATGACTACCCATTAAAGGTGAGATTACGTTTGCTGAAACATATAACTATAGATTCCCGTATATAAAGCGGAATACAACAAACCGAATGCCCATTTACCCAAACACTTTCCGCAACGCCTGTGCACAGAACGGCCATAACCTCGAACACTATTTTTTGGAATGTTAGTCATCCTAAATGCAGAATGATTACATTTAAAACATTTTGTGTCCCTTGCGGTTATGTTTATGAGTAAAACAAGAGCTAAGAATTGTATTAGTTTAGTATATTACGACGTTTGGAAGGAAGAGATCTCTTAGTTTTCTTAAATAGGTTTGTACGTCAGTTACGTCCTTGTGTTATTTGATACTGCATAGCAAGATTTGTTCCTTTTATTTATTTATTTTTAGGTTGGGAGGTACTAGTTTTCACATCCTCAGTTTTTCTACGAGCCATACTTTCGGTGTCTGCTTGTTCTCGCTGTAGTTCTGAATGTGTCATGTTAATAATAGAGGTGGTGTTTCCAGACCATTAGTTGATAGCGACTTTGCTGGCTTTCACTTAGATTATTGGTGCGATAATATCTCTTTTAAATACTTTCATACTGATTCTATATCCTAAGTTGGAGCGTGGTTGTTTTGCATGGGTCTGTCCTCGCTCCTGTTCTCCTTTCACTTCGAAGTAGTCGAAAATTGAGAATAATTGCTTATCAAACAAGTATGTTTTATATATATATATCTTAATCAAAGTCTGTACAGCAAGTTTTAAGAAAACTAAAGATTTCGAAAAAGACCTGCTACATAAGGTTAATTGGGGATCAAGGAGTTTCTTGAACATCTTTGTGGAAGATATTGAGGTTGGCGTATAACCGTCTTCTCGCTTTGGAATTAATGCTATTCACACCACACACGTGCAGCTTTTCCTAACATTTTAATTTTTTTCTGTGTCTCAAAAGGCATATTCGGTGAAATCACTGTACCGAATTTCGGTGTTAAGTGCAAGAAATGTCCTAACTAATACGCAGCTTGTAGAGAAAGTAAAAACAAACTATGTATTTGCGTTCAAAAGTTGCGCTAATATTCATTCAACCTTCAGTGTAAGAAGAAGTTGAAAAGATACCAAATGGAAATTGAGCAATAACCTTCCAGGCGAAGGAGGTACCCACACATTTTCACTGATGTATCCATATAAACTGCATTAAGTTTCGAAAATATTTCTGGAATTAAAATCGCTCATAGCTGATCATTTGCTTAATGCATACGATCCCCAAAATATTTCGAAGCATAAACTGTCCATAAATTTACAAATTTAGCAGAACACTTCCCTATACAATTTCGCATTATGAATTACAGCTCCAATGGGACCATTAAATATTAAAACGAGAAATAATAGCTATCAATTTACGGTTTGAAATAAGGTTAATCCTTTTACCAAAGGGAATGAAACAAACAAACATTACTTTGTTTATGATAGCCGTCGGGACGCAAAAAAATAGTATATCTATTGATGTTATATCGGCGTATAGTAAATGTAGACCAAAAGGTATAGTGAACGGAAGAAAACAAGGTACATAATTGGACTAGGGAGTGAAAGGTGAACATTTACTTCTGGCTTCCTCACTATTTCTCCATTATGTGTTAAATATATAAATATGCTAAAATGGCAATGTTTCCAAAGCAAAGATTACATATTATAATAGATAAGAGTACAAATAATGGTATTAAAGTGTTTTCATTGCGTTTCTGGTTTGAGGTTAACGAGTAAGTGTTTTACAAACACGAAAAGAATTTTTTCCCAAACCACCCATATGCGTATTGTAGTACCTCGCGCACTGTGACTTATAGCTATTTTTGTTACTACCATCCAGGACTGAGGGCTGAAATTAAGGTTGCCCCTGGCAGATATAACACAGAGACGCACGAAAGTCCATAACAGTTCCAGTCCCAAAGACCTGTCCAACTGTTGGAGCTGCCTGGGGATGGAGATGAGCGACCCGTCGCCCAAGCAGCCTTCTAGTGTCCGTAGGGGGCACTCTTTCCTTTGAGCAAGCATCAACTCCATCTGTCCACGAAATCTAGGACACGCGAAAAAAGACAAAGAAACGAAATAAAACACGAATGATGGAAAGGAACCATCTCGGCATTCACCTACCAACCAGGGAAAATCACGAAAAACAAGATCAGACTGGGGCTGTCGACAGTATGGAAACCAAGGCCTGACGAATGTGCACCTCAACGTTACCGCTAAGGCATCTTGCTCGGTGGTGAACGGTGGTTAAAGCACATTCACTAACACCAGAGTTACACACAGTGATGTGTTCCTCTCACGAGAATGATGTGATGAATGTGTTGAGATCAACTAATGCAGCGTTATCTGAGGAAGACTACGGCTTATGGCTCTTAGAAAACCTACACCCTTCTGCAACCATGACTGGGATACTAACCTTGCACCATGCACTTCATGCAGATATTAGACCAATTTATGACACCATCGTGAGCTGACATGTGGTACTATCCCCCAGCACTGCTCCAGAAAGCAGAACACCACATGCACCTCCTTAGAGGCCTGCGGTACCTTCAACCCCGAAGTGCAGTCTGAATACGTGTGCGCATATCTATCCTTATTTGTTTATAGATGATATTACACGTCTCATGAATCTTGCAAACGATTTTACGTTGTCATTTTTTCAAAATGGTGTGTGTGTGTGTGTGTGTGTGTGTGTGTGTGTGTGTGTGTGTGTGTGTGTGTGTGTGTGTGTGTGTGTGTGTGTGTGTGAACAACATAAATCAAAAACGAAAAATTGAGTAAATACTAAACTCTACATACATGCTCAACAATTGCCAAGGTTTCGACACAAGAATTTTTAAACAAAATCTACATACTCCATAATAACCTTTATATAGAAAACTTCTCGCTTCCTTTGCTCTACTAAACGGCTATATTAATGTTTACTAAAATAGCGCATGTTTAAAATATGTATTTGAATGTAAAATGTACATCTCCATTGGTGTTTCAAATATCCTCACGAAGTTCTCTTCATCCGAAATTAATTCTGTATGACTGTTAAATAATAAGAAATCAGCAAAACTGTGCCACTCTAAACGTGTACAGCTCATTAACTTCAGTATAGTATCCAATTAATATTTGTGCCCATAGCCATTTTAGGAACATCCGTTGCTTATAGTAGGAATTTTCCAATACCTGTAATTTATGAAGTACCAGGTCACCATTCTTTTGTTATCGTCATGAGAATAGAGCCTGGATTTTAAGCCATGTGTAGTGACCCGCTATTCGAACATATGACTATCGCTTCAGCTTGTACCCACAACCATAGAATATTAAAGCCATTTCTGCACAAGATTATATTGATTTATTTTAATATTGCTTAATGCATGGTCTTGCTAAATAGGGCATCACAGGCAGGAACAGTTGTGATACGTGAAATTAGATGATGATTGGGAAAGGAAATATTGCAGGCCTAAGTTTAGAGTATCTGTGTGACATTTGCAACTTATGACGAAAACCTAGGGAAAAGAAACCATCAGTCAAGGAGGACTGTTGTGGCGGGATTTGAACTAGAGATATCCCGTTCACTAGTCCCTCCTTTAACCACTTCGGGCATACGTGTCGATGTCTCAGTTAACATGAAGTACATGGAAAATAAGTCTTGTAGTCTGTAGAAAGTATATAAAAATTAGCGATGGTGGACAGGGAAAGCCGTGTAAAATAGATTTTCCCTTTAGCATGCATGCACATAGAACAGAGTTTTCACATGAACTGTGTTATTTGCATAAACGGTATTTATGATGAAACTTAAAATATTTTTTCTTCACATTTCACACTAAATCACAGTGCCTCAGTGTCAGTGACAAAATGTGAAATGTGAAAACACACTTTAGGTTGGAAGTTAAAGGATTGCAATAATTCGGGATCAAAATAAGCAATAAAATTGATTGTGTGAATACAAATGATTTAATTCCTACACTAAATATATTTTGGAATATCTTTTAGACACTGTCAACCACATTAAGAGCAAATAGCTAGCAAGCAAACTTGCAGGGTTTTAATCGTGCAGCTGAAATGAGTTATGTGAGATACAGTAAGTGGCGTAAAATTAAAAAATAAAGAAATTATATCCCAAAACAACTTTCCATTTTAATAAAAATTTAATTATTATATATAATAACCTCTAACACAACAGCCCTTCGCAGCAGAAGGCTTACCACCCAGCCTTTGCATCCCTCACCTCTGCTCACCTCCGGTGTCATGGTTGGGATGCAGAACTAGAAAGTGGGACGTGTTCAGCGTCCCGAGCAGTCGCGGCCGATTATGCGGCCTTCGCAACTTGGGTTCGCTAGTTCTTTTTCAAGTAGCTCTTCAGCTGGCTCATCAGGGACCTAACGAGACTGGGTGTATCCCGTGCCAGACCTCCCATTTGGGGGAAAATCCCCACGTTGGTACCGGGAATCAAACAGGCGTGCTACCACTGTGCTACGGAAGCGGTCTGAATTAGTATGTAAGCATGTCAAGAATTGCGTATGTACTTTAATGCAAGAAAAGAGAAAAATAAAGAAAAAGGAGAAAGATAGAAAATTGGTCAGAACCGGAGCATGTACTGTGGAAGCCGCAAAATCTAACGGCGGCTGACAGTTTACTATCAGTTTTCCTGTTGTACAAATGAATTTTCTGGGCACAAATGACTTCTATATCACCGTTTGTACAGCCTGATTTCACAGCCTGTTTAACTACACAACACCGCAAGGAGTGGTTACGTTGAGCCAGCTGCCTTTAAATTTTGTGGCTATCATAATTGCCGATGAAATGTGAACGATTAAATGTAAATGTACATTTGAATAAAATGTATGCAGGATAAAATTTTCTGCTTTCAATATTTCCTATGGTGGTATTAAAATATCCAGCACTAAATAAAAGCAGAGAAAATTCTAGTTGTTGATATGATGGAATAAGCAATATTTGAGTTTAAAGCTCTGACGGTTTTCCAAAGTTTTCATTTTATAACGTACGTAATCCGTTCAAAGTTGCATCAGTATTCTATTTTTATGTATAGTTTTTACAAACTTATTTCAGGGGTATGTGGTGAAATAATATTCTAAAACGATGCTTTGTAGTGACAGAGAAATAAGCTTTCGAAGTCGTACAAACGGGGATAAAGTTCAGTAAAAGCATAATTCCTGTACTGGAATTTTTTTCGTAGCTCAAATCCTATTTGCAACAGAATTTTAGATAAAAACATTGCTCTAAGAAGTGCATATAAAGTAATGTTTTAAACGTATAACACAAAAACTAGAAGTATCGGTGGAATATATATGTGTGAATTTAATGTTTATAAAGAAAACCGAAATGTTAGTACATTATGAAATTTGTGTGTATTGTATGAAATCTATAAGTGCTTGAAGAGAACTAAATCTCCTCGATCATTCAAACACAATATTAAATGAGTTAAGATCGTTGCCAATGAGTAATTATACTAAAACTAAAGTCGTCGATATGACCCTAGAAGTTAAAGGAACACAAATACTTATAAATACATAATTAATTGAATTTTTAATAAACATTGAATGAAGTTAATAAAAAGAATTAGGTATTTGCTTTTACTAGCACTTTTACAAATAAATATCTGCTTTCATGAACCTAAATAAAGTAAGTAAATACTTGGGAGGCAAGTAAACCGAACAATTTGTGAACTATGCTCTAACAGTGTGTTGTCCATTACATTTTTCACACATAGCCACCTGGGTCGAACCCGGGCCACCTCGGTGAGAGGTACACGGTCTAATCATACGGCCGCGGCGCCGCTTATGTTATAATCTTAGATTAAAATTCGTTCCCTAGGGACTGAAAAGCTATTATACGATGTACCTAAATATGACCAATTAATCATTGCTTTTAAGTAAATAAACTTGAGAACTTTTGCATTAATGCTTGAAATAAGTAAATTTGTCTGATTGATCTAAGAATCATTTAAGAGCTTTCGAGGATATGCAGCTAACAGCTTTTCTACTTCAACATAACAAATTCGAATCAAGTAGTATTAAAGAGCAGGGAATGCTCTCAGAGGTTCTCAGAGGTTGTACTTAGAATTTTGTGCACGCGCTAAAAGTTCAACTTGGAATTATACCCAATGCACGAAGATGGAGAAGTGCTGAAAGCTTTGCAGCCAGCAAAATGCTAAAGCTGTTATTAAAATACTGAAACGGTTCTTTTTCTCTTTCTTGGGAAGTTTAAATGGTTTTAACTCCATTCAACAATATGGGCACAGGGAGGGTTTGTGCGGACATAAGAACTTTGTCTTTTCCTTACCTTACTTCTTCTTCCCAAGCTCACCACATAACCCGGGCAATATTACACGAGGAACAAAGTTAAGTAATGGCTTACCCCTCCACGCCACGTAAATTAAGGCAATTTAGAGACTTAATAGAACAGAAAAATACAGGCATATATCATATCTTGCTAGTACTCAGGCTTTAGGGGTTATGGAGTGTATAATGCAAAGATAGCAAGGGAAAGCGAAAAAAATAAAACGGTAACTGGAGAGCAGATGCATTAAAAAACTGGGTTCAATTTCGCTTCCCTTTTAATGCGTTTACCATAGCTCTGCGCAGAGATGGAGATGGTCTTGGGCTGCTAGCTTGACTGGAAATTACGGAAACCAAACTACACTAGTAGCTGTCCAATATGTTACTGCTGCTTTTTAAGTTATATAGGTCTGTCAGTAATCCAGGTGAAGTTAAAGTATTGAAAATGTTGTATAACACCTCAAACTGTCCTCCAGGAAACTTACAAATCAAATAAAAATCACTATAAAGGTTGCCAGAAATTGTAAATCTTTACACGACTACAGACCTTACATTTTGCAAGCATTCGTCACTTATATTTGTGAATCGTTATTCTAAAGGTCGAATTGGATTTAAAATATGCAATTTCATAGCCACGGTTCAAAGCATGTTAGAATGCCGCTGGTTAAACCATTTGAGTTACCATGGCCTGACATAATATTCTGCAACGAGGCACATTTTCCCGATAAATCACAAGGTGTTCGCAAGTTTATATTTGGCATATCTTACCCCAATGGCGAGTTACAGTGCCTTATGCTGTACCAAAATTTAATTCAAATCATTCTCCCTTAGGGATAGGCAGAGTTTCGGCTCTGTGGCTAGAGCTAGGATTATTGTTCTTATTAATCCTCTGGGAGGAAGGAATTAAACCAGAAAGTATGAAATGTGGCCAAGTGTAATAGTGGTAGACGCAGGGATCCCTAATATTTCCAGACAATATATTCCTGGCCGTTCCTTCGATGGCCTCCTATCCTCCGGACAGGTTCGTGTAGAACTTTCCCTGCAAGAAAAGCGGTTCTCTCTTCAAAGCGAGCCCACCGCAAATGCCGCACATCTCCGTCCACCGCGCCTAATCTTGATACTTCGTAAACTGAAATAGTAAATGAGAGATAGGAAAATTCATGATAGCATATAATACACCTCAGCATTCGCCTCTGGGAGAACCGTGAGAAAAATCCAAGGCAAGGGTGGCCAGTCCAACAGAAATCAAACCCGGGACCTACTGAATGCGCCTGAGTCATCCCACCTGGTATCATGCTGTATTAACAGTAACTCCGTTTCGTATGCACAGGTTAAAGCTAAAGGATGCATGTGTAAGGCTAGGGTTTCGCTTTTATGAGCAGTGCTGTACTGCCCAAAAACGAGCAACACTTTTTACCTGGTTGAGGCTGCATAGGCAGTATTTTTCTTCAAACGTACGAGTGCAAGTGTTATATTCTAGGTAGTACTGCCCAATATGTAGGGTTTCATTTTCTTGGAGTAATTTACTGCCCCCGTCTTGGCTCCACTGGCGATGGCTCACTGCAACAGTCTTGATCAATTGTTCAGCGGTGATTCATCCTGCTCTTCAATTTATGCTTTCTGTTCATTAAAATAAAACATGATAGTGAATTAATGTTGTTGAGAACTATCTGCTTCTCTAAAATTCTGAGAACAAAAATTATCACAGTAAAAATGCAAAAGCTGAGGCCTGGGGGAGAATAACCGAGCGTGACAAAATAACTCTGACCACAAACGATGGTCTTGTCATTTTAATTTGAACTCATATGACATTAGTCGTACGAAGTGATAATCGTCTAGCTTACTTGCAAGTATAACGGCATTGTTCTATAAGTGAAGACATAGAAATACTAATATCTATAAATTTGTGAAATATATGCGAAGTAAAATAATAATTTCTGTGTTCAGGGAATTTTATACCACTAAGGGACTGTTATAAGAATGCTGGATATCATCAGTACTCAAAAAATGCAAATCGATGGAAATTTCAATGAACAAAACTTAGACCCTGCATGAACTGCTTTTTGCAGACGACCGGCTTTGACAAGATTTGAGGACGCTTCATACATGATGAGAAAATTGAGTAATATAAAACATTAATAACTTTGATAAACAAAGTGAGGAAAGAAACATATATAAACCTCCACATACTTATGGGAGCCCCCACAATATTATACGGCTAAGAAGCTTGGCTTCCAACGAAAAATACAGAAAGATACGAAAATTCAGACGGCGGAGATGAGGTTCCTTGGGAGATGTTGGACTTACGCCCGAAAAAAAGATCCATCGCCCTTCGCCGGGTTTGAACCCGTGACCTTAGGAAGCATAGGCAAGCATGATATCCCTAGACCACGGAGGCGAGTTTATAGTGATGATGATGACGATGACGATGACGATGACGAAGATGACGACGCCAATGACGACGACGATGATGAATATAAAATATGAGGACTTCATGTTAATTTTCGCAAAACAATGTTTATTCTCATCGGCAATGAACACAGGTGAAAAGTTAGGCGTTCTGAATGTCGAAATTAGAATTTTCAATAAATTTAAGTATTTGAAATCAAAATTACAAGTACATGCAACTACGTAGTAGATTATAAATTGAAAAAAGAATAAGTGAAGGGAGAAAGACGATGGAAAGTTGAATGGAATGTTAAGTAACAGAAACATTTGAAATAAAACAAATAAGCCCTTTTATAAATCAATAGTTCAAAGTGCATTACTTTTTGCGGTAGGAACGTGGACAATGAATAAGCAACAAGAAAGAAAAGAATTAACAACACTAATGACTTTTCGCCGGAGGTTTTCTACGGTTTTAAGTGGAGCTAAAATTAGAAACGCAACAATTTGGAAACAATGAATGTAAAAGGATGTCTTGGAGGTGATATAAGAGAGGAGATCAAAATAATACGGACATGTGAGAAGAACGGGAAAGATAGAATACTAAGTATTGTGTTAGAATGGGAAGCTGAAAGAAACAGAGAAGAGGAAAGATCAGGAGAACAGGATGGATGGGGTCCGTAGAAGCACGGCGTTTAGAGATACGAAGACTCAGAAGATAGGGACTTGTGGACAAAAATACGAGTTATGAACAATTATTATCCTCTTGCACTTCACACTTAACACTGTCTGGCACCGCATGAGAAACAATACCTCAACCAAAGCAGCAGCTTTAAGAATCTGGAAATGTAGCCATCAGTTTCCCTGAAGAACATATGTAGTATAATACTACTCGTTAAAGCAGAACCTTAGCTTAAGGAGCCAACGCTTCCTCTCTCCAGTAACTGAAGAACTATTGAACGTTTGCGGGCATTTTAATTTTTAGTGTCGGGCTATATGAAACATATTTGTGCAACCTTTAGCAGCTCATTTTACAGAACGGCTATCTGGATATGACTTTGAGCAAATGTTACATCAATTGTGGGAAAATTCTAACAAAAGAAGTGATAATTACAGAATCAAGTATGAAAAGCTTGCGTGTTATGTTAAACCATCTTTGTGAGCTTTTCTGTGTGACCTTTAAGTTTCATTTTATTGATCACATGCTTCTGCTCATCTAGAACTATAGTTGTGATATAATTCAAAACTGCCATCAGAATGTGAAAAATATATAACTAGCTATGGATATTAGAGCAAACACTTACTTAAGCTACACAGAAACGTATAAAATGATCTATACTATTATAAATTTCTATTTCTAAGGGCACCATACATCATATATTTATCATGGTTTTAGTTTTTTAAGCATTCCATGAACCATTTAAAGGTACACTGAGTTTACATAGCAATTATTTGTGTGAATGCAGCACTCTGAAACAATCCGTTTTACAAGAAATGTTATATTCTATCATAAATTTGAAAAACACAAAGTACCTGCTTGAAAGGGTACGTCAAACTTACATAGAGAAGAAAGGAAAGAGAGAAAATGATGAAATAAAGACAAGAAACAGGAAATACAAGTGGTGTAAAATAGTTTTTGTGTGTACGGAAACCAGAGAATTGCACAGCACGGTGAAATGAAAAGTTTTCACAAAAGGAAAATTACTTTTAAAGATAGGAATATCTCGCAGAAAAAGGAGAAGGTTGGGAATTTGTTACTAGCACTGTGCTAGAGGAAAGCTCTTTTTTCCACATTTTAAACGCAAGTAAATGAACGGGTGAAACGTTTCGTAATGTTCTGCTTCTTTCCGTCCTTCCGATATTTCGTTTCTTTTGCAGCAACCTTAATGTAGTGTGTACCTCTCAACTCTGCCTTTACAAAATGCCTCCTACTATGCAGTTGGTTTAATAACTTTGTGTACAGTGTTTCTTCCACAAACAAGTATAATTACGCCAAAGTTATTTCTATTGTTTAATTGTATGATCTTATGCACTTTACCTTGCACCACAGTAGCCTTGCTGTATGCGGTATAGGTTTTATTAGCAGCACCGACTTGACATCTTTCTCATACAACGTAGTCTCGTAGGGGATACACAATATCTTAAGATATCCTTAGCGACCAGCAATTAAATGGATTTTTGACCTCGGCACAATATTAACCTTTCTACAGGAATGCGGACGATGCAGGGATCATACAGTGTGCCTTAACCTCTACGCCCTGCCGAATCTGGTAACATTTCATTTTATGAACAGCTCCCACACGCAGCAAGTGGTCTGTTGTACC
Source organism: Tenodera sinensis (assembly GCA_030765045.1). Lineage (NCBI taxonomy): Eukaryota > Metazoa > Arthropoda > Insecta > Mantodea > Mantidae > Tenodera > Tenodera sinensis. Next base: position 82,854,891 of record CM060964.1, on the reverse strand, counting down.
TGGACATTTAAAGCTTCCAGCAACATACTTATAGCTTTGTGTTTAACTCCTGCTATATATTAATGTAGTATTCCAAAACTACTGAATAAATATGTAACAGCTGAGACCGGAGATTTCAGCGTTGAACGTTGCTTGAAATTTATAAATCTGGGAGTTTCGTATGCGAATATTTCCATAAGTTTGCCATATGCTGTGGTACCATTAACTCCAAGGGTACTGATGTTCTGATTTATTTATTGTGCATAAAACTAAGTACATAATAAAATATTTAGCTTAATGTTTCGCCCCTGCTCACCGCCCGTAAGGAAGATACACGCAAAGGTAAATATCTGTTGTAATGCTGTCCCTGGGCCAGCCACGACTAGATCATGAGAAAGTTCTTCGCTCCTTCCCCCTCAACCCTCTCGTCAGTCGGAAAACATTTGGAGTCCTCTTTACCAGTCTGTCAAGTGAGATCACCAACCTTCCATGTTCGTGGTAAAGCCATGGGTTTAAACACCGCTAGCGCAATTGGGCTTGCATTGATACGTTACAAGACTGTCGACATACCTTAGCACAAGATGCAGATTTATGCTATTATTGTTTTAGTTATAAATGAAAGAATTAGAATCAGTTACACACATAGCAAACACCATTCTTTGTAAGTTGCGGTTCTGGTTGCTGACCCTCCAGCTGCCGTAAAATGGATGACAAGGTCAACAACTGATGAATATATTCATAAATAGTAAAGGCGTTCGAGGATTTCATGGATCTTGGGAGCTAATATTTCTAAAGATGGGAACAGATATCCGCTGAATTTTTTGCATGCTGCGTTTGTAAATAGTTCGAAAATCAAACTTAGGTAAATTAATTTCTTTGTTTCAAATGGACACGCATTTAGCATCCTTTGTATATAATGAATTTACCAATATTAACTTTAGCATCTTCCATTCATATGGCCTCTTCTTTTTGCTCTTATTGTTACATTCAAAACTGATACTAAGTATTCCTCAAGAGTCAGCTATCTATATTAACCTTTTTAAGGTTGGACTCTCTTATAAGCTACGTCAGTGATACCCAGCTTTAAGGAGAGGAGCGTGGAGTTACCTCCACGCATTGTTCAGGAAGCTATGATGCATTCATGTACTCATAACAGTCACAAACCAACCTTTCTAATTTGGTTAGCTTGGAACATGCCATTGCGATAAGCCACCACTAAGTGAATGAGTGAGAGAGTGAGAGAGTGAGAGAGTGAGAGAGTGAGAGAGAGTGAGTGAGTGAGTGAGTGAGTGAGTGAGTGAAGGAGATACGCTTCATGTACTGGCATGAATGACTGGAGACACAACGAAGAAGGTGGGTAAGGCGATATTGTGGCGTCAAGCAATATTGTAGCGTCGTTAGTTCTTGAAGTAGAGTGTTGGCTTCTTTGTGCTAAAGAGAATATGAACTCCATGAGCTTGTAGGACAGTTCTACTGTTGGAGAAAAATTATGATCGCATACGCCGGTCTCTTCTGTCTAAACGAAGGTATATATCCCAACTGATTAAAGGATCAGATATTTGCACCAGTTAGCTAATAAATTCCCAATGATTCAAATGAAAATTTGGCTTAAAATATTAATTTTCTGATGCCACACTCTTACCTGTACATTTACATTACCCACGTTACATTTGTGCAAAATTAACTATATGAAAATAGCAAACGCCTGCCATATAGTCTTAAATTGTGCTTGCGATAAATGCACCAATTAGAGTATTGAATCCCTTATGCATTTATACCCAAAACACCATGCGTTTCGTTGAATGACAGGCCAATTTTTTGTTTTGGTAATAGCTAACCCACTTGCATGAACCGCTGCCATAAAGAAGATTCGTTAGAAAGTCGAGCCTACCAATTCCTACAAAGCATTTGAAGTGTTAAGTGGAGATTTAATCGTATATTTAAAATCATACATATAAATTATTATGACAGGTTTTTGAATCACATATGCTTATAAATAGACGCTCAAAAGTTTTAGTTTGATTATGCACATTATTTATTCCTAGAATAACTTGTAGCTGTCATACGAAACAGAAACACGCATATTTGCAACTGAGTGTGAGTGTAAAGTATAGAGAGAGTGTAATCCTAAATCGTTATTTACCCAGTGTAAGAGAAGCATTAGTTTTCTAAATATTTATCGAACAAAAGATCGCTATGTTTTATTTCAATTCTAAAGTTTATTAATACGAGAGCATGGAAATAACAGCAGTATTTTTATCTCTAATGGAGTCAGCGACTAAACCAGGGGCTCTTTCTGCTTTAATTTATTTAGCAAAAAGGATAATCTCTTGTGTGCGACAGAGGCTGAGTTACAAGCCACGTTTGAAGTTTACACCTAACTGGATTACTGTACTCTGCCAAAGAGAGAAAAATAACGTCTGACAAAGGAAATATCGTTTATACTTTTGTATCTCTTGTATAAACATATGTTATGTACCGCAAGGGAAATTGTGATTTAATGGGACGATTTCATAAACATTATTTCTCTTCATGACATAATTTTAGTCTACTAAATAGTCTTAGGAGAAACTTACCCAGGTATTCTTATACATTTGTTTAAAAGTAACCTAACAAATACAGAAAGAAATCCATGAATGTGTTGATTTATCGTATGGAACATTAAACACCGTCGCAGCAAACGGAGTAATTTGTACGTAACTCGTAAACCTTCAGCTCGGTTACAGATAGGAATTCCTAAGCCGTTGGTTTCAAGCTCAAACCATTTATTATAAGTAAAGCAAAACACAGAAACCAAGGGTCACCGATAAGAAGATAAAGCTGGTCCCAGTGCCGTTTCCAAATGTGGAAAGACTGCAGGAACGATGGGGAGGGGGGCGTGGCTCGTTATCTGCAACGTCCCTGTTTATAGTCCAGTGACATATCAACCTTTATTTTCTTCCATCCTGATTTAATGCTTAGAAATTCGTATGCCTGCATATCACCATTAATTGAGTGAAAACCTAATCACAATAATGGCTAAGGGAACGCAACCCACTTGCCTACCAAGCTTCGCCGCCAAGAGGCTACATGTTGCAGCTACGCTGTAAACACACTCACAAGGGTATAAAGCGCCTGCACAGGTAAGCCACCCAACCTACTGCTCAGTATCTTTCCAAGCCACTCATATATCATTATCTAATAGCAGATAAACATAAAGGAAATCTAAGGCGGGTGCTGTACCGAGTGAAAATATATTTGTCAACTTCCCCTAAGTTTTCATTTAATATGTTACAAGTAGCTTTAGATGCCCATTTAGTTTAATGATCAATAATGTATATATTAATTTAATAATTGAAAAACGCTTTTCACATTACCCTTTAAAAACAGGGCTGGCCGAGATCGCTAAGTTATGGATTCCTGAACGGTCCGTGGTTCAAATCTCGCCAGGATGATCCTTTGTGACCGAGGTTTTTACAGTTTATTCTCAATCTTCATAACTAAAAATGCCGATGAAGTACCGTAAACTTACCCATGGTACGTTTCCCTTCCTAATTGCCTATCCCAGTTATAATTTCACGTAATGGTGTCAACAGTGCCCTACGCCTGTGGTGCCTATGTAGTAAGAACAGCAGCTAAGCATTATCAAAACACTTTTGTACAATACACGTTAAAACTTACTAGATCATAAACAGTTCCACAAATTCATATTTCATTCAACGAGTCATTAAATTTCACGCAGATGATATTACAAGAGTTAATAAATTTCGATAGTTTTGTTAAGATATCCACGAGAGCAAATGAAATAGGATTCCTTAAGATGCAGAGATGCTGAAGAAGGCTACTGGTTATATTTAAGTCACGTACATATATGTGATTTTATTTGTTTATTTATTTAATTATTTATTTGTTTATTTATTTATTCTATTTTTTACCAACCGAGGTGATATTAATGCGTGTAACTCACACTTGGGAGGTCCCAGGTTCAAATCCCCGGGGATTAACCAACCTGATCGGAAGCTATTTTGCCATTTCCCTCGGTCTCTAGACGAATGCTGTGTTGTATAATTTGATACCTGAATTTTGCTATCGTCCCTTGAATCACTATATTTCATTTCCTTCTTCACCCACATTCCAGGCACTGGGCCGATCACTCATTCTGGATATGCTATGATCCAAAACTTATTTGTTCCTTGAGAGGGTAATGACCTAAGTGTTATTCCATGGGGGGTAAAGTTCTACAAAGTAATTCATTCAAGAAGAAGGTTATTTATTTACAGGAAATGTGTTTTTATTTTAAAAAATTACTTATCGAAAAATGGCTCTTTAAGCTATTTACTCCTTCGTTTACTGAAAGTCCTGCTTGAAATTCATTATGAATAATGAAACAACACCTTATTAGTAGTTGCGAAAATTGTTTATTACCGAGTCAAACTTTACCTCCTTCCAAAGCAAAAGCGGAATCGAAAGTGGCGTCTTACTTTCCCTTCAAAATGAATAAAAATTCACATTTTATAAATATAAATCCTCACCTCCCGCATATGTTTACGGCACCTGAGTATTGTAATTTCCAGTACTATAGTATCTTTGCACATATCGAATCATACCAAATACCTCTTCTTCATACCAGAAAACGCATTTGTCATATTAATTACATTATGCTCTTGATGGTTTTCTATCTGCGATATAAGTTAATCTTTGTATGGGTTCATATGATTTGTGAACGTAATGCACACAGCTTCAGTTTATCAAAAATAATAAAATAAAACAGCATCGCCACTTGAGCCACAGCAACACTTCTTTGGTGCAGGGAATGTAAACAAGGCAGTGAAACCTAGCTGTTCTCATAGGTGGCGCCCTGATTCTGGCTAGGTAACATGTGCTTGTCTTGGCACTCCAATCTTTTAGTTTGAGTTACCTATCAACCTATTTGGGTTCACCTTTCTGGTTTTTACCACTTGAAACACATTGAGAAAACATTTAAACATTGTAGATATTCCAAATGCCTAATGAGTTCTTATGGAAAATCCTACATTGTGTGACGCCGACCGCGGCGCACAACAAAAGGAGGTCGGGGCCAGGCTTTCACACCACACAGCAGATGCGGCGCGTATCAAGGACGCCCAAGGTCAGGCTGCCTCACGCGAACAAACACGTGACAATCAGAGCGGTAGAATCAAAAGAGGTTTTCCAGATCATTCGAGAAGTGGCCGGCTGCCGGCGCATACGTAGAAGTTCGAGAAAGGTCGATGTTACGTCATCCCCATATAAGGAGGCGAGGTAACGAACGGTCGAGTGAGTTAGTTACAGACATGAGTCGTCGGAGCCAGATATTTTTTAGTTTCAGTGGGTGTGTGTCAGATGCGTGTATGGTTGTATAAAAACGAAGATAGAGAAGCAGTTAATGAGTGTTGGTTGATTGTATCGTCAAAGTCAGCTGTTTGAGAGGCAGAGATGATTTGATTTGTGGATTTAAGGGCGCTCAACTTCTGGGTCATTAGCGCCCTTCTAAAATTCATGGCAATAGCCGAGAGGCAGAGAAGGCGAAGAAAGGCAGAAAGGAGTGAGTTAAGCTTACGAGAATACAGTTGCGACTTGTAATATCTCGAAAGACTGTATATTGCGTTAACGTCAGTAAAAGAGAACTGTGTTGTTGCGCATTCAGTTAGAAGAAAATAAAGTGAGAACTGGAGTGGACTGAACTGGACTGGTTGTTCTTGTCATTCTGGTGTCAGGAGTGGATTCGTCGATTTGTCATTTTGTCACAATAAAATAACATTATAAACACAGCACTAGGATTTGTTGTTGGTCAAATTTCTATTAAGAAGTAGTATAACGCATTTTCTTCCTTTTGTATTACCAGACAGTTTGAAACATTATAATTCTGACTAATTGCTTTGATGACTTGTAGAAGAAGAATTTCGTTCCGGGTGCCTAATAAGCCTGTTAAACAGGTACACTAGGGTGCATAAAATCCCACCGATGTAATGGGCACGGTTTATATTAGTAAAGAAATAATAATCCGACTCTGCCACACTCCGTACATGGTTCTACCACTCCACTTAATGCTTATCTTACTTCCTTTTTCTTTCTTCCTCTATCCTAAGCCTTTCACCGACTTTTGTTTATTCGTATAGTTTGAGTGTCCGATATCTGACTTAAAACCAATACTAGACGGACTCATCCAGAAGCTGGTGTGGACAGTCGTGTGAAGCGTGCCTTCCAGCCACTCAAGTAAAATGTTTGCGTATTTCCTCCACTTTCGCTGCTCCCCAGGTCTGAGTTTTGTTCGTAGGCTAGTGCGTGTATGTCGGACTTGAATTAATATCAATAAGAGCTTTGCTCACCCACGACAGAAGTGGAACAGGGATGATAGGATTTTGTCAACCACAAATGAAAGGAGCTATAGTAAATCAAAACAATCGGCAAGTTTCTTTACACTCGCCTGTGCAGTTTTGTGTACTAAAGCTCTTAGCTGAGGTAAATAAAGAATATTTCTATACTATAAGACCACTTTATATCACAAAACGCACTCATCAAACAGTATACCACAATCGAGTATGGCGGCGCCGTGGCCGAGCGGTTAGCACGCTCGCCTACCACCTAGGCGGCCCGGGTTCGATCCCAGGGACCCGCATGTGGTATTCGTGGTGGACGAAACGGCGTCAGGGCGGGTTTTCTCCGGGTACTCCGGTTTCCCCCGCCATCTCATTCCACCGGTGCTCCATCTTCATGTATCATCAGTGTCACCGCCTGCGGTGCCGTAGTAGTAAAAGCGGGCGTTAAACACTACTACTACTACTACAATCGAGTATTCTCATCTTAACAAATTGCATTGCTCAAAATAAGGACAACAAACCCGTTAGCATCCCAATAAAGCTGCGCTCTCAATTTAAGAAATCACATGACGGGTTTTTCGTAGTAATACAGATGTGGAGAGGAACAGGGAGGAAGAGAGAGAGTGTGGAAAAGTGTGGAAGGAGAGAGAAGAATTAACCCAATGACGCGAGCATAGCTGCGGGTTCTGCCAGTAATAATTATCGCACATTTCATAAAATCGATACAAATCTGTATACCAAACAGGTTATTCACAACAGCAATAAGGACAGATGTTCCATTTCTATAAAAATGAGAGGCAAAGTTGGTATGGGAGCACAGGTGGCACAAACCTGACAAGGTGACTAATAACAGCTCACCAAAATGATACGAAAACCTCGCCTAAGTGATGTATGCCTATTCACCCAAATGAAAATCCCAGTTCTGAACCATCTCTTGATGAGTGATGCTCATTTTCGCTTAACGCGTTTTGTTGATATACGTAATATGCATCACTGGCGGCCAGTGAATCATAGACAGCTACACAAAATCCATTATACCTACTTTCCTGAAACCATGATATGGTGCACTATAGCACTTTTGAAATCATTGAAACTGTCTGTGTAATACCGGAATGATACTGGACTTATTAACAGTAGGATTCATAATTTTAAAACAAATGACGTGATAGCTAAACAATTGCAATAGGCAATATGTATCTTAAAATTAATGGGTAATATAAGAAGGGCAGGTTACAATTCTGCCAGTGAACAAGAAGTCATTAGACATTAGTATAAGTAATAAATCAGGATAGCTAAGGCATTTAGACGTTCGGGCGAAATCACTAACAGGAAATCCAATAGCTCAATTTCCACTACTTGCAACTCAGTACGTTGAGATCTCAGAATTGCCTGTATAGATGCACAATATCAAATTCCAATAATTAGAAAAGAAAAGGAGAGTGAAAATATGGATTTAGATTAAAATAAAAGAAATTAAGACCTAACCTAAGTTACCAGAGATAATACTTTAATAGTTACGGTTACTAGTGTTAAAATTCAGAAACGCTTCAATTCAACTTCTAACAGTCGGTAACTCACTTCGAATAGCTAATTTGTTTGTCTCTATTAAACAAGGAAAGACTATTTATCGTAACAGAAAAATTTAAAGGGGCTGATAGTTGACTATTGTTGTTCGTTTTCCTGTTGTACAAATACGTTTTGCGGGCGTAAATTATATTATTATGTACCGCTTGATTTAATAGTGTGCTTAACTACAGAATACTGCAAGGCGGGCCAAGCGTGTGACTCAATTTTGTGTTGAGACAGCCACCATTACATTTTGCAATAGTTATAATTGTGGAAAAGGTAGAGTGAGACTGAAAAATTTAATGCCATGTCCGGGATTTGAACCATGGATCTACTGGTTACTGTCCGGCTGCTCTACCACTAGGCTATCATGGCCAACGTGCCGATATGGCATTAAATTCTCCAGCTCACTCGCATTATTCCCGGACGGTAACTGGTAGACCCGTAGTTCAAATCCGGGTCATGGCATTCAATTTTTCAGTCTCACTCTACCCTTTCCAATTACGTCCTATACAGGCTAGTGTGGAAAAATATTAATTACAGTTATAATTTTGTTTATTAATGGTTTGATGAATGCTTTAGGGCACTGGGATATCATTAGAAAACTAAGGAAGCTAATATATTACATTAGTTTAAGTTCTGGTTACATAATAGCTACGGAATTAATGGTAACAAATTTAGTTTGATTATATTATGCAAATAATAATTATAGAATAATAACTTAACGCTCGTTTAAACTTGTGTAAAGTGATCTAAATTACATTGGGCTTGTTAACTCAAAATGTTGCAGCTCATGTTTTAGGAGCGCGTTCCTCCTATAATGTTATTTCTAAAATAACCGCACGTTTTTAAATCCCATAATGGATAATTTTATATTGGGGACCAAATATTTTACATGTTCAACGTGCCGAGAACAACTTTTTCACCTTGGGTAACTCAGATAAGCAAAGTTTTCATAAGTACTTTTTACTCTCTCTCTCTCTCTCTCTCTCTCTCTCTCTCCCTCTCTCTCTTCTACGTATAGTATTCCTCTCAAAAATTCGATATCGAGATTTCACCGGGAATAATGTTTTGAGATCCCCTGAAACCGAAACAAACAGTTTTAGAAAAAATTCAGCGATAGTCCCCAAAAGTACCCAGTGAAATTTGGTTTAATAGTTTTAATGTTCATTTTTATGTTTTCTGTTTAGGCATCAGAAATATGAAAAATCCAAGCTAGGAGAATATAGAAGAAAGAAAATGAGGGTCTTTACGCGTTTTTTATATTGGCAATTAAATTGGCAAGGGCGAAATTGGGGAATAAGCCATATGATATATAACTTTATGCTGAATATTTCTTCTCTTTTATCACATAAAAATGAAAATTCTGACTTTTTTAAGCATCTTGACCTCTCAATGCCCTTACAGGCAACTGTAACATAATGTTTAATTGGTTATAAAGGTAGATAATTTAAGTTTGTGAAACTAAGACCAATGCAATGAAACAACATAGTTATGCGTTAGTATGGTTAGAGAGAGATTTACCGTATTTGTGAATTATATACTCATGTCAGAGATTTTAATATACTCTAGCTTTAAATGAAGGCAACTGAATAATCGATAGTGTATTTGAATTCACGTACTTTCCGCATAAATAACGGCTAGCGCTTCGTATATTCCAGGGCGTATTTGGTATGCAAACATTTAAAATTGTTCTCTTAATGCATTGGGAAAAAAGGAAAGCAACATTAAACATTTATCTTTGAACCGTTATGAAATTCACAGCTTTGCAGGTAAATAATCAGCAACAGGCAAAAAGTGTATGAAATATATGCACATATGTAGATTGCGTAAATATTTAAAAGAGAGTGACAAGTTTTGATTGATGAACTTCCATTAGGCATCTACAAATCATATATATTATTTAATGCCCAGAAATGATTTAAATAAGCATATATAATCCTACTCCAGATCCAATAATGCTGCGTGTTAGTACAATCAGGTAATATTGGAAAACTTCAGAAATTACAAGCGCATTTATTCTTCTTTAAATAATGATCATAGTCGGAGCATTTCAGTGGGGGCAAACTTGGAATTTGAAATAAATATCCATTTTCCCAAATCGCACCCCATGCTTCTCCATGGCTCTTCTTCTTCTTGTTCTTCTTCATCTTCTCGAGCTTTCCCGTCTGGCTCACGGAGTCCGGCTTTCTATCCATTTCTCATACTCCTGTCAATCTTGTACCATTCTCCTTAATTCAACCATTCCTTTTCCTCTTCTTTTTGCCACATCTCTAATATGATTCCCATTCCAAACTCGGTCTTCCCATAGTTCTTGCTTGAAGTATCTGTCTTGTTTTCCTCCGTTCGTCTATCCTTACCAAATGCCCATATCAATTTAGGTTTTTCTTCTCTATTGCTTGTTCTAATGGTCTTATATTTAGATTCTCCCTTATCATTCTATTTCTCATTCTGTCTCTCCGTGTTTTTTCCATTACTTTGCTTAAATACTTCATTTACAAAGGTGTTATTTTACTTCTATGTTTATCCAGCATAGCGCATGTCTCTGATCCATGTAATAGTGTAGGTATATATACTGTTTTGTATATTTGCGTTTTAGCTTTACTTTATATTTCTTTCTTTCCAATTACGCTGCTATTTAACTGATAGTAAATGTTGTTTCCTTTCTTTGCTCTATTGTTTATTTTTCCCTCTATTTTTTCCATTTTCCGAAATGATAGTTCCCAGATTATTGTACGCATTTACTTATTCTAATTTACTTCCTTGGCATTCTATATTATTCAGTTCTTCATTTTTTCCACAAATTCTCATCATTTTACTCTTCTTTGGATTTATGTTCATCCTTTCTTTCTTTCGTTGTACTACTACATTTGATTACTGCTTGCTTAAGTCTCTTTTATTATTACTTATTAATACAGCATCATCTGCGTATATATACTGGTCTTAATTTCCAGTTCCAAACCGTATATTTATTCGTTCTTTATTTACAGTGCTTAATTATTTGATCCGTGAATATTACGAAAAATAGTGACAACACAAGTGATCTGAATAATTCTGGGGTATAAAACTGAGGTAACTATGTTTTCAAACCATGCGCTGTACTGTTATGAATTGCCAACAATCTCTCCGTGCTCCTTAGTCGATCTAAATTAATCTGAAACAGAGTATCCATTTGCACTTGATACTTATTTTTTCAGTTATCTTTAGCACAATCTTTAACTGACGTATTTCTCACTATCCTTGCAACGATTACCTTAGTGTAAGACAGTGCACATAATCAGATAAGAAGATTTGGGATCTATTTCCCCAGAAGTACGTTAAATATACACTTCCAACAGGGGTCTGTTGTTTCATCCAGTGAAACACAAATAAGTGAAACTCCTGTTCTACTGACATGGAGCTGTCGCTTTAAGCACACTTACAAACCATCGATCTGGACCAGATCTGAACCCGCGACCTTGGAATTAGTAGGCCAGCGTCTAAACAACTGAGCCACCCAGAACGACTGCAGAGTTTCTAAGGTTTAACGAGCCCTGTTACGAGAGTGCCATAGAACAATAATCTGTTCACATGTAGCTTCTGATATATGCGGCATAATGTGAAACAAACAAGTTGTAGCTCAATGAGTAACGATTTAGTGAGTCACCAGAAACAATAATGAATGTTTCCCTTTTATACCGACGTGTCATTGATTACAACTATGTCCAGGCAGTAGCACAAATACTGCTTAGACATTGGAGACGGGGAAACTACGAAGGCCGCGTTAAATAATCATGATGTCTTTGCATTTTACTAAATTCAATTTCTGTGCCTACAACAAAATATTCAATAGGATAACCTCTGCAAGCAGTTACCTCATGAAACAGATAAGCATAAGCATTTGTAAGAACAGTTTGTACAAGAGCAGAGAAAGATGCGCGTACTGCACTTAGAATATTTTTATATCAGCGAATTTTCGTGCAACGGAGTGTACTTGGGTGTGTAGTTCAGTCGTGGTTTAGGCCTAAAACAAGCGGACCTTCCTGTCTTCGACACATATCATTCCCCTGAATACGTTAATCGTTAAGTTAACAACAACGCCGACCAAGCAAATGCACCTGGTACGCGAATTTACGTCTCCAGCGGGAGAGACATTTGCTTTTGACAAGTTTAACAAGCAACCCTGCCAACTGAGGGGTTAACACAAGTAAAAATCCAAAACATTCTGTATTTTTAGTTTACGTACCACGTGCATAGCAGGTAGATAGGGTATTGCACTTCACCGAACAGTTTGATACCGAGATTTCGCGCGGAATGCACGTTTTGAGACCTCCTAAGGTAAAAGACTCTTTAGTAAAAACACCCTCTGTGTATGTGTGTGGGTCCGCCGAGTGCCTTTAAACAGTATAACTCAAAAAAGAAGAGCTGGTTGATAAACTGAATATTTAAATTCAACATCCTTTATGGATGCTGCACAAATATTTTCAGGAACCCCCTCACCTAAATTATCCTTCACCGGAATAACGTTTTGTAAACTTTGATTTGGTCAAAAATGAACTTTAACAAATTTGATTAAAATCCCGTATGTTTAAGACATTATTCTGAAAGTGAACCAAGTGGAATGCCTCAGGCGGTAACCTCTGTGACCATTCGGGAAGTCACGGGTTGGATCCTCGTTTTTTTTTTTCGCTCCCAATTAATGTCCTCCAACGTAGTGCCATATCGGACGGAGAATGAACGAAACGGGTGAAATCTGCTCAAATGAGCCCGAGGTCCGTCGAGCTTTAAGTTACGCGACATTCGTCTTCTCAGGATAAGGGAAAACCTCGGAAAAATCCTTATCCGGATAACTCACCCTAAGCGAGATTCGAACTCGCGACCTCTTGAACATAAGGCAGAGACGCTAACCATCACGCTACAGAGACGGGCCGTGGCCGGGCACTCTGACATGAGTTTTTCCGTTGCCCCCCATATCACTTAGGCGAATGTTAGAGTGCATCCTTTTTTACCACGGTTTCTTTCTTTTTTTTTTTTTTTTTTTTTTTTGTAGTGTTTAACGCCCGCTTTTACTACTGCGGCACCGCAGGCGGTGACACTGATGATACATGGAATGAAGATGGAGCACCGGTGGAATGAGATGGCGGGGGAAACCGGAGTACCCGGAGAAAACCCACCCTGACGCCGCTTCGTCCACCACGAATACCACATGCGGGTCCCTGGTATCGAACCCGGGCCACCTAGGTGGTAGGCGAGCGCGACCACGGTTTCTGTACCATCATTTACATTCACTCCATTTCCTTAGCATCCTTTATTTGCGCGTTCAGGCAAATGGTGTTGACGGTGCCGGACAGATGGCGCGGATGCTTAAGCATGGTAACTGCTATTCTCGGTGCTAGGTGGCGTTTGGGCGGCCACTGTCCTCCGTCTGGGGACGTCTGTGCAACTCTCATCAGACCCACGGAGCGCTAGCTCCGGCGAGGGGAGCGGTATGCCTGTTCGACACTGGACCCGCACCGTGCGGTGGCTGCTCGACGGGGCCTGGCGCTGGGATGAAGAGCTTTCAGCACTTTTTAGGAACTTCCGCGCGTCTCTTTGGCCTGTGTAGCAGCAGCCATGTGGCACCCTGTGGTTCCCTCACTTCATCTCTGTCTTTTGGGGAGTTGTAGCCACAATAGATCTGGGTTGGTTGCGCTGTGCGAGGTGTCCCCCTTAACGTTTGCCCCTTATTCTATGACAAATTAAATGGATATCTTGAATTTTATGGGAGTAGCCTCTAGCGTCCTCTTCATTCTGAATTATCTTTACATAACTGGTAAGCCGTAAGACATAGACAAACTCTTACTACACAAGAAATGTGGAGCTTGTTATAGCTCTCACATCTATAAGGCATTTTAATGTTGTGTTAACCATTTCCGAGATACTTCTAGTTTTTCACTTAAATAACCGACAGCCCCCTCCTTTCTTTTCCTGGTCATGCAAAAAGAACGGAATTTTATAGGCGTCATATAGTGGCCAGTTCTTTAAGATTTGACTATCTGTTAAACTATTCCCTTATTCCCATTTTAGGTACAAGAATATGTTATTGAAGCATTTCTACAAAATATGTGTATCTCAATTAATATGTAATATGAAGTGGATAGAACAATGAGGATTTCTAAGAGTAGTTTGTTAAATAATGAGCAGAGAAAGTGACTTGAGTGTATGGCATCAGATGTTTTCCATACTAGCCTAGTTACTTACTTGTGTAAAATACTGTTACATAATCAGAGTTTGTGCGTTATGTTTATTTACCTTAAATAACGATTTCGCGGTTAAATTCCTTAAAAATGTGTTTTAGAATTATTATTTACAGGGCCCGAAATACATTTATAATTTACAATAGAAACGAGAACACGGGAGAAAATGTAGCTAGCTCGCTCGAGATTAGCATGTGTTCTATGAGTGGAAAATCCTATTTTACGGGTGACCTATTCTGTACTAGCACTATTTGTTCTTGGATTATGAGAGTAAAAACATAATGTATAGCTGCCTTTGATAACACCTGTTTGTTTAACATAAACCTGCTTTTAATTATCTCTAGGATTCAGAGGGTGGAGTTCTGCAATAATTGCTACAGCATTATTCCCATATTTAAACCAGTTGAAAAACTATTAGAACAAAAGGAAAGGTGTAGCCTTTCTGATGTTTAACTTCATACGCATTTCATGATCTAGTTTTTCTCTGTTGTTTATTTATGTAGAAAATGCTGAAAATACATTGACATAAATAATTAAAACGTTGTCTGTGGAATGAAATGGTGATTGCATTCCTTGTGTTTTATAAAAAAAATATTCCATCTAATTTACGAAATAAAAGTATCACTATGTTTTTAGGATTAGAATTATTCAACGGAAAAGGACGTTCCGCACATTTAGAGCTCCATAAATCCATTTCGGCCACCCCCTGATGAAGCGAAGGGACTATTGAAGGCTGCAGTTCATAGGCAGGGTGACCACAAAAACTCGTGAAAGTCCCCATGCTTGAAGAGTCGCTGAAGCTGGTTAGAGAGGGTCGTGAATAACCCATTACGAAGAAGTCCTATACTGTACCTGGGGCGATCCTTTGCGTTCGCGCTATTTTTCTGGCAGCGCCTTACACCACGGAACCTAGTAGAACGGCTGAAAAATTGGAAGGAAACGGTATGAGAGGAAATGATGGAATGGAACTTTTAGTAAATGAGAAACCACCTCAGCATACACTTACCGATCAGGGAAACCACGAAATACACGAATGCGTAACCAGAATGTATGTCAGACGGAAATTGAACCCGAAACCTCCCAAATGTGAGCATCTCACGTTATCGCGGAGCCATCTTGCTCGGTAATGTTCGGTTACTTTCTTCTAACTTCGTTTTTCCTCTAAACTTTTGCACAAATATACAGTTTTCTTCTCATTCTTTAACACCATCTACAGTGTTTCGTGATAACACAACTCACAACTGTTTACTTCTCGTAACCTTGTCTCTGTCCTTTCAGTGAGTTTCTTCACTTTCTCTCTCTCTCATGCACTCTGACGGTGCAATCATTTGACGCTCGTTGAATCTTCTTTACTACGATGCGACGCACCACCCACACACAGCTGTCTTGCACACAGTGACACATTGATCGACTTATATTTGTAACTGTAGCACTCTATCTGCTGTTTCCTCACCTCCTTATATAGCGGGAATGGCGTCAAAGGGACCTTCCGCGAACTCCTTCAAAGACGCTGGCGATGACATAGTCAGATCTTTTTCGAAGGCTCTGGAGAAAACCCCTATTGGTTCTGTCACTCTGATTGTCAGTGTTGTACACACAAACAGTCGTGCGAGGCAGCCTGACCTGAACTCCTTTGTTTGTTCACGATGAAGCAGCTCAGTCCTGACAGTCCTTTGTTTTGCGCCGCGCCCGGCGTCACAGTATGTATTTACATCCAGCTCTATTGCTTTGTAAACTCAGGGAAATCGTCAGTTGTCATAAGTAATTTCAAACCTCTATTTAGTAACAAGTTAGTTTAGGGGTGCGTGTTGAAGTGAGGGTGAATTAACCTATGGTCTGCTCGCACTGACATCCAAATGAAGTACACCATTCCGAAATACGTTTAAGGTTAAAAATTTGTCATAAAAAACTTGCATAAATAGTTTTTTGTATCATGATATTGCGGAAGCGCTGTGTTGGTTATGTCGACATGAAGTCAGCATGTGTTTATGAAATAATCACCGTCTTTTAAATCAATGCAATTTTCGATACCTTCTTTTTTTTAAGTTTTGTTAATCCCATTTCCTGTTGTGACTTGAGTAATACGAATGTCCAACATGGTGCGTGCTACAGTTTTGCCTTAATTTGTTTTAGTTGGCATTCGGTGTTACCCAAGATTTCTACGTCGCTAGGTTTGCTTCCCAAGATCTTAGAAATTGGTGAGTGATGAGCATGTCCACCTCGGACTTTCAGAGTGGGCTTTTTTGTGTGTGTATGTTTGTGGATGACCTTCATTAGATTTGGAACTGTCTTATACATTAATCGCTGCTTCACGTTTGAATAATTTTGACGTTGAACTAGGGCCCTCCTCAAGTACAATTATGCATCTCATTTTTCCCCTCTATTCCTGTTAGCTACGGCTGCATTTAGATGATGCTACTTAGAACTCTAAATTAAGGTTTTAGGGCACATTATATTTTGAGACATTAAAATTGCTACAAATGAAGTGAACCGAATGTCAGACTTTGACGGATCATGGTTGTTTAAATATATCCATGTAACGTCACGTTGCATTACAGGTTACTGCAACATCTAGTACAAGCAAGGTGTTCAAAAATAGCTCGCCTAAGAACTAGTCACACAGATAGGATGTATATCCCTGGATGTCTGCTAGAGCAATGAAAGTACTGTTCTTTTGTAGCAAGAGTTAAGGAGAACCGCAGGGCAATCTCCTCATTAGCCTTACTGCCTCTGCAGTAGAAGCGACCTTTTTTTTTTTTCAAGAAGTTTGAAAGAGCAATATGTTGGTCTTTTGTATTGTAGTTGCAATTTATCATCTCCGTCTCCATATACCTAGTGTTAGTGCTTCCAGTATTGTTGTGTGGAACTTTCCTCTTTAGTTGATCTTAGCTTAACCTGAGCATCGAAATTAATACAGATAATGTAATGAGAATGAAGGCAGAAAGCTACATTAGTTGCGCTACAACGTGGCTAACGTTGAGAAATTGAACAGGGTTTATGATCATACCTTTTGTTGTACACACCACTTTGTATGTTATCCTGATTGGTTTGAGGTTGCATCGGATAGAAACACTATTATATACCGAGGGTTATAAAGGGAACTATTTAATATATAACTGAATTTACATTTGCTGCTTACGTTGGGAAATTCATGTTTAAGTCCTTTGAAGGTATTTAATATAGACATTTTTTTTTTTTTTTTTTTTTTTGGCTGAAGTTTGTCGTTAAATGTTACCACCTTTATTTCCCTTTATTTGTTTACATTTACTTACAATATCTGATTTACTTCGGGGTTTAAAAATATCACAATAATTTCTGAGGTTTTTCTAAATTAATGACTCTTCGTTTTACACTTGCTTCCATTTATGACATTCCCTCAACCTTGGTAGGCATTCTACTGGACTTCACAGATAGCGTATGCATAGCACGGAGGAGGTATGCGTATCAGTTTACCTTCTCGCGCATGCGGTGGCGTCGTGTTTTTGCTTGCATAGTTCTAAATTGTTCACAGATGAATACATAACTTGGAACAAATGGCAAATAGACTGCCCACATAGGTATACGCAATTTCTCCTCAGCGCACCTCCGCAATATTTGCATATATCACGTTACCAGTTACGAGACACTGCGTCTGAATTTCAGAACTTTTTTCAGTTTTACATCTGTTCACTTGAAAATTGGCACACTTGATATGAATAAATAAATAAATAAATTACTGTAAAAGCTCAATATTCTAGCTTAAGCGGTTTCTCCGATAATCGAATTAATACTTTTTACTAATGAAAAAAAAAATTCACTCTTTCAAAACTGTGTTTACTTATTGGAAGTGTTAACAAAATCAGAATTTATGTCACCACTTATGCATATATTATTGTTCAATAATTTTGTTAAATTCGTTAAACGATTTTCAAAACATGTTAAAATATTTGTGTTACCATCAGATAGACGACAAAGAAAAACAAGAAATAGCTTTATGTTATCAGTTATGACCGCTTCAGCCTCGGATTGCTTTTCAAGACATATCTTAATTCAAGTGAACTTTCTTACATGTAATATGTTCACGGGTCCCATGTCTACACTGAAATTCACCAACTAGCTTGGAACCATCCGCATTAAAACTTTCTATATTATTAGAGTTCAACCAGTGTTATGAAATGCATATTAAACTGCACATATTGTCCTTTTTTAAACCATGAAGTATTTTTAATGTATGGTGTCAAAAGGTAGCAGGGGATAGTTTCCTTTTACATATTAGCTTTACGTGTATGTATGCTAGTATGTATATGTATGTAGTGGAATCTTTCGACGTAATTTTCACCAACTTACAGTCATCTGATTGACTAGAGAATTTGCACACGTGTCAACGACCAATTTTTTTTTTTTTTTTTTTTTTTTTTTTTTTTTTTTTTTTTTTTTTTTTTTAAATTAACGTCCTCAAACATTGTGTCATATCGGACGAACAACGACCAATGACAACACAATAATATCGTAGCTTTTTTTTAAGATCCTGACCAGGATAATCAGGATAAAATAGGACTTAGCTAAATGTATCAATGTAACGTAATCTTCATCTACCTACTTGAGTCGTCTGATTAACTTGACAATTTGCAAACATATCAAGGACCGCTGACAATATAATATCATGATTTTGTCCTAATACTCTCACCAGCATTATCAGGATAAAAAAGTGACGTGGCTAAATTTAACAATGTAACGTAATTTTCACCAGCTTGAGACATCTGATTGACTTGAACATTTGCACATATATCACAGACTGATGACAATATAATAATATCATGACTTTGTCCTAATGTCCTGACCAGCAATATCAGGATAAAAAAGTGACTTGGCTAAATTTAACACTCTAACGCAATTGCCACCAACTTGAAGCGTCTGATTGACTTGAAAATTTGCACACATATTAAGGATTGATAACAATACCACAATACCATAATTCTTGAATTTGTCGTAATGTGCTGAGCAGGATCGTCAGGATAAAGAATGGCTGAGCTAAGTTTATAGAAAATGGTACAGTTATGACATCTTAGATGTCGCTAAGGTACATTTCTACATGCACCCTGAAAATTGATTTAATTAAACAAATACATATATGTATGCATTGGATGACGTAGATGTTCAGAGAGAGGACCTGAAAGGAACATGACACCCAGGGGAAACATCGCGGACTGGAGTTCATACAGGACCAAGCTATCCACAACATCTGGTAGTTTAGAAATCGACACATGTTACACTGGACAAAGGAATTAAAGTCCTTGAAAATATTGAAAGAGGGAGATACCCGGAGAGAGGACTTCGGAGGGACTCGAGATTTCGGGGGAAGGATTGCGGCTCGAAGGTTACAGAGGGTCAGGAAGCCCACAACAGCTGGTACTGTAGTTAAAACAGTAATTGTAATCTAATAATCTTCCAAAAAACGTGATTTGAAAATTGTCAAAAAGTATATGAAGGAAATTTCGAACTCAGAAATTTTTAAAAGATTTCAAATTAAAAATTGTGAAAAAGCGTGGTGTGTTGGATATTCAGTGTTATAAATAGTTACATTACTAGCTATTTATAAAAGTAAAGTTGTGATGAAAGTAACGTGAAAAGCACGCCACGCCTTAATTGATCTTATAGTTGTTAAACTAGAAGCCAGGGACGTAAGTATTTAAGCACTGTAAGTTGCTACTAAGGTATGTTATCTCAGAGTAACTGAGGTCTCCTTGTGTGGTTTACCGGGAATAATGCGAATGAGTTGGAGAACTTAATGTTCATATCGGCACGTTGGCCATGATAGCTTAGTGGTTAGCGCAGTCGGACGGTAACCGGTAGATCCATGATTCAAATCCTGGTCGTGGCATTCAATTTTTCAGTCTCACTCTACCCTTTCCGATGTCAGAGGTCCTTTATGGGTTTTCTATAAACACACTGGCTACCGTACAGTTCTAGAAGGCCATGGAAAACCACTTGTGCTGCCGCTGGATTGTTGTTAGTCATGTGTTTGCTAGCGTGAGTGGTGTGGGGATGCTTGACGTTGTGCCATTGTTGCCATTTGCCATTTGCTACAGGAATATATTCAATAAAATTCCCCAACCCCAAACTACCCCTTATATGAAATATTTTTCGGCATTTTCGACTTTCTTTAAAATGGCTGTGATGATTTTGATTAAACTTCCATATATTAAATATATTTCAATGACAAATAAAGCGTATATCTTGAATATTTTGGAAAAAGAAAAACTGAAAGTCATCTTCATTCGGAGAGTATTGTGTATACTATTGTATAATTGCTTAATGTTAATCAATAGACATAAACATCCTGCACAAAGATGTCTTTAAAACATACAATTTCTTTTAAATAACGTTTCTCTGCCATTAACCATATCCAAGGTATCTGTTATTAATGGTTTGAGGTTTGCAGTATATCATTCCTTTAAAGTCATTTTGATATGTACTTGTACCCCACGATTGCATGCAGAGAGAATGGAATTTTAAGGCCAGGAAATAGCCTTAGTCGTTGTTCCCTTTGTCTCTATAATGAAATGTGCAATAAAGTCTAGAGAGGAATAAAGTTTCTTAGGAAAGAGTTTGTATATCTACTATTAAGGGATAGTGGGCAGGGAAAGTCATGTGCATGTAACACATCAGACTTTTTCCTACCTTTCTCATCCCTTTTATCTGCCTGACGAGCGTAATACACACTAACTGAATTCCCCCTGTTGTCTTGATAGTGTTTATTTACGTTTCTCTTTTACAGCCCTGTGAAGGTTTACCCACAGTGTTTGCGGGTATCCGGTCACGCTTACTGGTATGCAATTCAAGTGGTCAGGTTAACAGCTGAACTTAAGAGTAGGTGGCTCGTTTGCACTGACCATTGGTGCCGCTTCTATCTGATTGTGTGCGGTCACAATTTGTTTGGTCCGGGTTCGATTGACGTTTCGCCAGAGTGTCATTCAGTTGCCGCAGCGTTTGTTGACACTTTCTGCATCTACAATTATCGGATACCCGTGAGCTGTAGCACTGGCATGCCAAATAAGCTCACTAAATCTAACGAAAGAAGCTCTTTCATATACATGCTTCTGGTTTTAACCCAATGCATCGTAGGATTTTAGTAAAACACGAGAATATTTTCAATTTTTTCGTTTTTGTATTTTTACTATACTTAAGTCATGTAATTTCACTATACACAATTTGAACTTTTAATATCAGAAATTTTAAAGCCACAAATGGCTACCAACGGTGCGCAATGTACCTATCTGGGAAATTTGACTAAAAGTTGTGAAAATTAAAACAAAAATTATTTTCTCACAGTAGAATTACCAGTATGAATTCTAAACTTTAAAAACATCGTCTCCCTAATGCGATGTTAGCCCTGCTGCTTACCAAGGGTTCGAGACCCGGTACTGGAGAGGGAGTTTTCTCCCGCCAGAAGACTTACACCGAGGTGCACTCAGCCTAGTTTGGTCCCTGAGGGGGTCTGAACACGTTTCACCCCCAGTATTGCACCCCACCCATGACGCCTGTAGCTGACAGAGGTGAGAGTTACGCTAAGAAAAAGCACAGGTTTTTCCACTTGTCGCATTTAAGCCACCAATCGAGTGAAGCTATAAACAGAAACCTTCTATTTGTGCAATGTCAAATCATAAAGTTTAGAGATTACGTTATTTTATTGTCGTCGTAGTTATGATTTCTTGTTGGTATTTTTCTGCAAACTCCTCTATTCTGAATATAATAATTCTGATAATTATAAAATGCAATGCTAAAGATTCCTTGTAGGTTTGTGTACCTTATGCGAAAAAACTATAACCTCATCCGTTGTCTATTGTGTACTTCCTCGAAAATTTAACATCACTCTCCTCATATTTAGAACAATGAACATATACCTGTTGAGTCGTGTGTTTTGTGAGGTGTGCTTTAGCGAGGAGTTCGTTCTGTCCCTTAAACCCCTCTTCCTCTGAATTTTGCGTAGTCCAGTCTCTAACAATGCCCAGTAATACGTTTCAGTAAGCGCAAAACTGGACTAAGCCTACATGCCGTTTGATGGGTGGCCTACCTTCCAAACAAATAAGGAGCTCCTGAGTCACGTTGCCTTTGATTCACGAAAGCTCCTTCAAGTCTTACGCGATAAACATTTGTTCATTAGTGACCTCTTTGGTACAGCTTGCGTTTAAGAGGTCTGTAAATATTTGGCGACAAAGTCGAAGCGCATAGCCTTAGAAGATACACCAAGTGATCATCACGTAACATATTGCGATACATAGTTTTGGTATAGTTCAATTTGGAGAAACTCGGTTCCTAAATATATCTAGAGCTATACTTACTCTTATACACACTATACTTGCAAATGTTTATTTCTGTATCTACGCTGTAATCAACAAGAGCATTTTTCGAAAAGACTTTATTGATAATTTTCTTATAGGTGCAAGGGGAATCTGGCAATGCAGTAGGCTTTAAGCGATAGTAAAATATTTTTAAGAGCTGGTTGCTGTGCAGTACCCTTGAACTTTCGTTCTCTTTGCAAGGCCAATAAATAAATAAACTGAATAACTTATTCCCGTTTAAGAGAAGTACAAGTATTGGCAAATTTAAACAAATAATAAAGAATATCTTGGAAATGGTTCACTCAAAAGACGGAGAAAAAAAAAAAAAAAAGGAAATATTTTACATCATTTTTTTTTTAATTGAGACCACGTTTTTATTTATAAATAGTTTGTGTCTTACTGTTTACTATTTATCCAAAATCATCCAGAATGAAAAGATCTTCTGAGGGCATTTATAGGAAATTCAAGGCATGATTTAGAAACTGCCATGAAATTAACCGTTTGTGTCCGTCACTGAAAACTCACTGTTTTCTTGTGATTTTACATGCCACAGGCACTAGGTGACTCACCCTCGGACTGAAAGAGGAGATGGGGCTGTAGCAGCTAATTGCTTAAACGTCTCCAAAGAGACAGGATGCGATATCGTTGGTTTACAGGATTAAAGGGTGTTAATCTAAACGGTAAAAACTTTCACTAAATGCGCTATAATCTTGCTATTCATAAGCTGATAGTACAACTGTTAGGTTTCATATAAAATGGTTGCTCTGTAATTCTTTTAATTACCAGTTAATTTTCCCAGGTTTAAATTCCCGCATGTTATACACTTTAAAATTAGAAAGTGCACCTCTCGCTTTATAGACATTACAAAAGTGGTAGAAAATGTCCTCTCCCAAGGCAGAATGCTATGACTCACATAAAAAAATGAAACATTCGTTCTAAACGAAGATATTGTATATGGTTTTGATACAACAAAGGTAAATAGTTTCAATTCTAGCGAGAAGTACGCTCCGTACGTTGCATACACCACACAATGCGGTGTTTACTTAACTAATAAAGTTATATCTGTTAAATATATCGTCTTCCTCTTCAGATTAACCTATTTTTAGGGTTTGGGTCTGTATACTGTTGAGGAGGAAGCACATTTTGGATCATAGCATATCCAGGATGCGTGGTCAGCCCGGTGCCAGTGAGGAATAAGGATATGAAATGCACTGATGAAGGGGATGATAGCAAAATTCATGGATCCAATTCTTCGACCCAGCATACACCTAGGGACCAAGAAAAACGAAAAAGCAGTCCACCAAGTTGGTCGGCGACGAGAGTTTGAATGAAATTTATAATACTGGCTTGCACAAAAAGTTTATAGTTGATTAGTACAGCACAACGGGTGAACCAAAGATTTGTAGTTAAAATTCAGGATAGGCCATTGAATTCTCCCTGTTGAACCTTAGACAACACGGCATGTGTGAAATAACAATCGATTATTCTGGACAAAAGTAGTTCGTTTACTTAAACTTTCCTTGGTTCCTTAGAAGGCTGTGAAATCTCAAATACCAAATGGCTAAATGGAGAAACGTCTAGCGTTAAGAGCTGGCTGAAAGATTTGAAGACTCTAGAGTAAGTAGGTTAATAGTTATTCTCTTGGCATCAGATATTTTGGTGTTAAATATATGTATATGTACTATGAAAACTACAAATACATGTTGAGCGTTTTAAATTAATTAGGAAATTATTAACATTAACATTGGTGGTGAGCTTCTGGGTGCAGTTAGAAATTAACATAAATTATTTAAAAGCTGTTACAGAGCACTGGACATGGCACACCATGTTAATAAATTAGCCCCTATCACGTGAACGGAAGAGTTTAACTCTAATACTCTTGTATTCTAATATATAATCAAAATCAGTGTTAGCGTTAAATCCTTCCGCTTCCGTGATAAACGTTAAAAACTAAATACATAAAACATTCTCTTTTTTGGCTGATTGAGGTCAGAACTAAAAATCTTCGAGCCCACACTAGTAATGTTGGAACAGTAAAACACAGGACACCGCTGCCGAAATGTTCTGCAGCGAAACATTTCTGTCGTCCCATTTTCAGTTCTTGCAATTCTGTTTCATTTCTGCAAATTGTTTGCATTTTTACAAAATAACTTTTAAACCATTGAACATATAATAGTATAGTATGCAACGAGATTAAATGGTAGTAATTAAGACGCGAATATATATTAGGGAACGAACGAGGTGAGTTTCCTAATTTTCATACGAGCGTCTTAATTACCATTATAGTTAAATGTCATACGACAATTTATGCTCGACAATGTCCCTAATTTTATAGTTGAAATATTGTAAAATGTACACTCACCAGGGATAGTGACCTACATATTTAATCAGCTGACACTTTTAGTTCGGCGCAGGCGCTAAACAATCGATTCGTTTCCACACGTCACAGCTACATGATGAAAATGATAATCTTGGAATGCTACATAACATTGAAACATAGAAGGCAAATTGAATATATTGGTTTTCAGACGAAACTATTTCATGTCTAAGTTAATTACTGTATGTACAATTAATGAAATTAATTTGTGGGACTGTGTATAGTGCAATAATCTTGGAAGTTGATGCTGTATTGAGGTTAATTTATGTGTTTTGTATAAGTTGCATCTCACTTAGGTGGAGTAAGTTGCATCTCACTGTCAGTAGTGTCCAACATTTTAGCGTCTTCTAAACTCGCACTAGTTGCGTATCGAGAATAATGGATATTGCGCTTTGTCATTGCTGCATGTGAATCCTCTGATTGTTGGAACACCTGTCCTTTAATGAAAATTGAATTGCCCGCTTGAATGAAGACCAGTCCTTTAATGAAAGTTTGAACTTAAGGAGGTCCATTAAAGGATCGCTATCAGACTTATTAATAAATTTGGGTATCGTCGAGCACAAAGTGAAGTAATATAATATTCGTAGTTAGAGGAAAAAAAATTTGTTTTTCTCGGCGAAAGGGCAATATTTTTACAGAAGATTGTTATTTATGTGCTAGTATTTACTACAAATCAAAAATACTGTGCCATCAAGTGGTTGTTTTGAAATGCAAATAATAAAGCAGATCTGCCAACATCATATTATGGAAAAGAAATTAGATACGTTGATGCGTATACAACAATGTGCATAATGACTACATTATCACTGTTTGGAAAAAGTGTATTTGCACTATCGTCGAAAAACAGTATGCAATTCACGTGCATTCATGCTTTATAGAGTTTCTGATTTTGGAAATGACTTAACGTAGTGGCGCCGCAATATACTTCATACGAGTATTTTTGGATGTTTTACGTGAAGTGTTCAATATTACAGACTAGGACATACAGGAAGTATTAACGGCACCATAAGAACTCTAAATTTTTCACGCGTATCTCTTTAGTTTCTTCAGACTTAAACGTATCCATGTATGTCTTGTCAACGATGGCCAGTTTCTATTCACAGTCAAAACTTCATATTCAAAATGTACCATTTATCTCTGCACTGAGTGCAGGAATCTTATTGTAGTGTGTACTAAATTTCAAAAAAATAATATTCTACGTCATTTTGACAATAATGTACTTCAACTCTGAAACATTCTTGTGCTTTCTAAATATTCTTAGCTTTTTATAAGGAAAAAAGCTATTTCTGTGGAAGGAAAGTTTAAAGTCGGTGCATTTTAACTTTTTGGAAAGAGGGGGTAGAAATTGTATTAAAAGTTCACACTACATAGTTCACTTTATTACTACTTTTGTTATATACTTCAGGGGTTTAATTACATTTTTGTAAAGTTTGGAGGCCTACATTGCATAAAACTTCATGATTTAATAATAATTGCCAGTAGAAAATAATTTGAGTTCCATATTTTCTAGAACTGTAGCTTCTATTGTAACTCAAATTAAATAAAGCTATGTTTCCTTTAATTCCTGAGAATTAAACATTTATTAGCATTCTGGTGAAATTGAAAATGAAGGTTTGTGGAAGACAAATATCCCAGAGCTCTCCAGCCTAGCCAATCTTCGAATTCAATAACGTAGCATCCACTGAGAGGATTTTAATTACCTTCAAGAAAACGTTAACGCCTTCCTCGTGATGCAGTTTATGATGTACCTTCGCTGAAAATATAAGGGAATTTACTATCCTAGTATGAAGCTGAACTGTTATTAGGTATGAAAAATAAAGAATAACATTTCCTTGTCTTCTCCGCAGAAATAATTAGAACCCATCTTCGGGTTAATGATCATTAGTGCTTCCTTATAAAACCCTTAGGTATAACAGTCATAGGTTTTCTTTACTCGTTTTTCACAGTGTTTATACAGGTAA
Organism: Tenodera sinensis; assembly: GCA_030765045.1. NCBI lineage: Eukaryota > Metazoa > Arthropoda > Insecta > Mantodea > Mantidae > Tenodera > Tenodera sinensis. The sequence goes on along the minus strand of CM060964.1, from coordinate 82,828,155 downwards.
CACGTAAAGTGACTTTTCTATTCCCTTTTTATTGTGGCTATAAATATCGGAGGAAGAACTTTAAATAAATTAGTATTAAAATAATATATATGTAGTTGTATTCAAGATCCTGATGCAAACGTAAACTATTAATACAATCGCTATACGCTATAAGAGTATAGAAACAAAATACTGGGTGTCTAAAATTTGTAACCCCAACCGAATCCGTGGAAAATTAAGCATCTACTTTAGAAATACCTAATTCAATCAAAAATGAATTTTTTTGTTTGTTTGTGGTAAGCATTTGCAAATCATGAAAAAAACCCTCTTTAATGACTAAAATATCCTTTTGTCTGAAAATTTAAGTTACATATGATTATTTGAGAGATGTACTTGAATGAAAAATGTGTAATTATCGTACTTTTCGTTTTCTGTAGCATGCTGTTCACTCTCTCTGCTTCACACACACACACACACACACACACACACACACACACACACACACACACACACACACACACACACACACACACACACACACACACACACACACACACACACACACACACACACACACACACACACACACACACACACACACACACACACACACACACACACACACACACACACACACACACACACACACACACACACACACACACACACACACACACACACACACACACACACACACACACACACACACACACACACACACACACACACACACACACACACACACACACACACACACACACACACACACACACACACACACACCACACACCACACACCACACACCACACACCACACACCACACACCACACACCACACACCACACACCACACACCACACACCACACACCACACACCACACACCACACACCACACACCACACACCACACACCACACACCACACACCACACACCACACACCACACACCACACACCACACACCACACACCACACACCACACACCACACACCACACACCACACACCACACACCACACACCACACACCACACACCACACACCACACACCACACACCACACACCACACACCACACACCACACACCACACACCACACACCACACACCACACACCACACACCACACACCACACACCACACACCACACACCACACACCACACACCACACACCACACACCACACACCACACACCACACACCACACACCACACACCACACACCACACACCACACACCACACACCACACACCACACACCACACACCACACACCACACACCACACACCACACACCACACACCACACACCACACACCACACACCACACACCACACACCACACACCACACACCACACACCACACACCACACACCACACACCACACACCACACACCACACACCACACACCACACACCACACACCACACACCACACACCACACACCACACACCACACACCACACACCACACACCACACACCACACACCACACACCACACACCACACACCACACACCACACACCACACACCACACACCACACACCACACACCACACACCACACACCACACACCACACACCACACACCACACACCACACACCACACACCACACACCACACACCACACACCACACACCACACACCACACACCACACACCACACACCACACACCACACACCACACACCACACACCACACACCACACACCACACACCACACACCACACACCACACACCACACACCACACACCACACACCACACACCACACACCACACACCACACACCACACACCACACACCACACACCACACACCACACACCACACACCACACACCACACACCACACACCACACACCACACACCACACACCACACACCACACACCACACACCACACACCACACACCACACACCACACACCACACACCACACACCACACACCACACACCACACACCACACACCACACACCACACACCACACACCACACACCACACACCACACACCACACACCACACACCACACACCACACACCACACACCACACACCACACACCACACACCACACACCACACACCACACACCACACACCACACACCACACACCACACACCACACACCACACACCACACACCACACACCACACACCACACACCACACGCCACACGCCACACGCCACACGCCACACGCCACACGCCACACGCCACACGCCACACGCCACACGCCACACGCCACACGCCACACGCCACACGCCACACGCCACACGCCACACGCCACACGCCACACGCCACACGCCACACGCCACACGCCACACGCCACACGCCACACGCCACACGCCACACGCCACACGCCACACGCCACACGCCACACGCCACACGCCACACGCCACACGCCACACGCCACACGCCACACGCCACACGCCACACGCCACACGCCACACGCCACACGCCACACGCCACACGCCACACGCCACACGCCACACGCCACACGCCACACGCCACACGCCACACGCCACACGCCACACGCCACACGCCACACGCCACACGCCACACGCCACACGCCACACGCCACACGCCACACGCCACACGCCACACGCCACACGCCACACGCCACACGCCACACGCCACACGCCACACGCCACACGCCACACGCCACACGCCACACGCCACACGCCACACGCCACACGCCACACGCCACACGCCACACGCCACACGCCACACGCCACACGCCACACGCCACACGCCACACGCCACACGCCACACGCCACACGCCACACGCCACACGCCACACGCCACACGCCACACGCCACACGCCACACGCCACACGCCACACGCCACACGCCACACGCCACACGCCACACGCCACACGCCACACGCCACACGCCACACGCCACACGCCACACGCCACACGCCACACGCCACACGCCACACGCCACACGCCACACGCCACACGCCACACGCCACACGCCACACGCCACACGCCACACGCCACACGCCACACGCCACACGCCACACGCCACACGCCACACGCCACACGCCACACGCCACACGCCACACGCCACACGCCACACGCCACACGCCACACGCCACACGCCACACGCCACACGCCACACGCCACACGCCACACGCCACACGCCACACGCCACACGCCACACGCCACACGCCACACGCCACACGCCACACGCCACACGCCACACGCCACACGCCACACGCCACACGCCACACGCCACACGCCACACGCCACACGCCACACGCCACACGCCACACGCCACACGCCACACGCCACACGCCACACGCCACACGCCACACGCCACACGCCACACGCCACACGCCACACGCCACACGCCACACGCCACACGCCACACGCCACACGCCACACGCCACACGCCACACGCCACACGCCACACGCCACACGCCACACGCCACACGCCACACGCCACACGCCACACGCCACACGCCACACGCCACACGCCACACGCCACACGCCACACGCCACACGCCACACGCCACACGCCACACGCCACACGCCACACGCCACACGCCACACGCCACACGCCACACGCCACACGCCACACGCCACACGCCACACGCCACACGCCACACGCCACACGCCACACGCCACACGCCACACGCCACACGCCACACGCCACACGCCACACGCCACACGCCACACGCCACACGCCACACGCCACACGCCACACGCCACACGCCACACGCCACACGCCACACGCCACACGCCACACGCCACACGCCACACGCCACACGCCACACGCCACACGCCACACGCCACACGCCACACGCCACACGCCACACGCCACACGCCACACGCCACACGCCACACGCCACACGCCACACGCCACACGCCACACGCCACACGCCACACGCCACACGCCACACGCCACACGCCACACGCCACACGCCACACGCCACACGCCACACGCCACACGCCACACGCCACACGCCACACGCCACACGCCACACGCCACACGCCACACGCCACACGCCACACGCCACACGCCACACGCCACACGCCACACGCCACACGCCACACGCCACACGCCACACGCCACACGCCACACGCCACACGCCACACGCCACACGCCACACGCCACACGCCACACGCCACACGCCACACGCCACACGCCACACGCCACACGCCACACGCCACACGCCACACGCCACACGCCACACGCCACACGCCACACGCCACACGCCACACGCCACACGCCACACGCCACACGCCACACGCCACACGCCACACGCCACACGCCACACGCCACACGCCACACGCCACACGCCACACGCCACACGCCACACGCCACACGCCACACGCCACACGCCACACGCCACACGCCACACGCCACACGCCACACGCCACACGCCACACGCCACACGCCACACGCCACACGCCACACGCCACACGCCACACGCCACACGCCACACGCCACACGCCACACGCCACACGCCACACGCCACACGCCACACGCCACACGCCACACGCCACACGCCACACGCCACACGCCACACGCCACACGCCACACGCCACACGCCACACGCCACACGCCACACGCCACACGCCACACGCCACACGCCACACGCCACACGCCACACGCCACACGCCACACGCCACACGCCACACGCCACACGCCACACGCCACACGCCACACGCCACACGCCACACGCCACACGCCACACGCCACACGCCACACGCCACACGCCACACGCCACACGCCACACGCCACACGCCACACGCCACACGCCACACGCCACACGCCACACGCCACACGCCACACGCCACACGCCACACGCCACACGCCACACGCCACACGCCACACGCCACACGCCACACGCCACACGCCACACGCCACACGCCACACGCCACACGCCACACGCCACACGCCACACGCCACACGCCACACGCCACACGCCACACGCCACACGCCACACGCCACACGCCACACGCCACACGCCACACGCCACACGCCACACGCCACACGCCACACGCCACACGCCACACGCCACACGCCACACGCCACACGCCACACGCCACACGCCACACGCCACACGCCACACGCCACACGCCACACGCCACACGCCACACGCCACACGCCACACGCCACACGCCACACGCCACACGCCACACGCCACACGCCACACGCCACACGCCACACGCCACACGCCACACGCCACACGCCACACGCCACACGCCACACGCCACACGCCACACGCCACACGCCACACGCCACACGCCACACGCCACACGCCACACGCCACACGCCACACGCCACACGCCACACGCCACACGCCACACGCCACACGCCACACGCCACACGCCACACGCCACACGCCACACGCCACACGCCACACGCCACACGCCACACGCCACACGCCACACGCCACACGCCACACGCCACACGCCACACGCCACACGCCACACGCCACACGCCACACGCCACACGCCACACGCCACACGCCACACGCCACACGCCACACGCCACACGCCACACGCCACACGCCACACGCCACACGCCACACGCCACACGCCACACGCCACACGCCACACGCCACACGCCACACGCCACACGCCACACGCCACACGCCACACGCCACACGCCACACGCCACACGCCACACGCCACACGCCACACGCCACACGCCACACGCCACACGCCACACGCCACACGCCACACGCCACACGCCACACGCCACACGCCACACGCCACACGCCACACGCCACACGCCACACGCCACACGCCACACGCCACACGCCACACGCCACACGCCACACGCCACACGCCACACGCCACACGCCACACGCCACACGCCACACGCCACACGCCACACGCCACACGCCACACGCCACACGCCACACGCCACACGCCACACGCCACACGCCACACGCCACACGCCACACGCCACACGCCACACGCCACACGCCACACGCCACACGCCACACGCCACACGCCACACGCCACACGCCACACGCCACACGCCACACGCCACACGCCACACGCCACACGCCACACGCCACACGCCACACGCCACACGCCACACGCCACACGCCACACGCCACACGCCACACGCCACACGCCACACGCCACACGCCACACGCCACACGCCACACGCCACACGCCACACGCCACACGCCACACGCCACACGCCACACGCCACACGCCACACGCCACACGCCACACGCCACACGCCACACGCCACACGCCACACGCCACACGCCACACGCCACACGCCACACGCCACACGCCACACGCCACACGCCACACGCCACACGCCACACGCCACACGCCACACGCCACACGCCACACGCCACACGCCACACGCCACACGCCACACGCCACACGCCACACGCCACACGCCACACGCCACACGCCACACGCCACACGCCACACGCCACACGCCACACGCCACACGCCACACGCCACACGCCACACGCCACACGCCACACGCCACACGCCACACGCCACACGCCACACGCCACACGCCACACGCCACACGCCACACGCCACACGCCACACGCCACACGCCACACGCCACACGCCACACGCCACACGCCACACGCCACACGCCACACGCCACACGCCACACGCCACACGCCACACGCCACACGCCACACGCCACACGCCACACACCACACACCACACACCTGTGTATGTTTCTCTGAAAATGCTGTTTTTGGAATCAGGGGCCTCAGAACATGCATTACGGTGCAATATTGCTTATTAATGCTGTATTTTATCCAGCTTTCTTCTAAATTGAATAGTGGCCTGAGTAGTGAAATTATCTCATTAATTTCCAGTAAGTGTACCAACTAACAATGAAACATCAAATTACTTCCTCGGTTTGAATGTTCAGACGTGCCATAAATGTTTACGTAGGAATTGAAGTTTACTGAAACTACAAAGTTACTTAAGCAGAGTTTATGAAGTGATATTGTATTTTCAACGGGTATTTATTTATTCATTCAGATTTAATCACCTAAAATACGCTCCATAATTATTAAAATGGCCACCTAATATAAAGCTTTAGGCATCTAAAATGCAGCTTCCGATGATAAATGTTTGATTTGATGTTTAAAATGTATTTAATTTTATAAAAGTCTAAAACATCAATTAATTAGTGGGCATCAAAAATTAACCAACCATGAACAAACAACTTAGTATCTAATTGATTATGTACGAGACGTGTTTAAAGTATACACCGATTAGTTTTTTACCGCCGTTATTCAGGCACTTGTAACGGGGAACCAGTTTCTACATGCCTTCGTCAAAGAATGAAGCTGCCTGTCATGAAAGCCAAGTTTCACAACATAGTCGTCACTGAAATGTTTTTCACCAAGGAACATCTTCAGATGAAGAAACAGATTCAAATCGCTTGGAGCCAAATCCGGGCTGCAGGGGGCAATCAAATTGTGACCAGACAAAGGATACGATCAAATCTTGGGTTTATTTGGCTGTGTGTGGCCGCGCATTGCCACTCGTTATTGTTTCCCCATGAACTTCACACAATTGCCGCTGAATGTTTGCTGACGAAACATTTCTCGCATAAAGCAAAAGAATCACTGATATGAGTTCAAGGTCGTGGGTGATTCGATTGATTTCAAAACACTCTAACAACAGTAAAACAAAGTGGTGATCGCTCACAGCTATGTCTGGATTCCTAATGAATGGCGGAATAAGTCATGCATGCTAAAAATGTGACTGTAGCGCTGCAGTGCCAAAATATTGAAACTTACTTTAAAAACATCCCTAGTGTGTAAAAATTTGTAAATCTTAAACTATAAACTTGTGTTTGATAGTTACAAATGAGCTTCTAAATTTGAATAAATCACAATGGAAATACACGACACTCTACAGATATATTATGACCCAAATACCATAGAGTTGATATAGAATCACCCAGCCCCAAAATTTGGTTTGCAAAACAAAAATATCGTTAATAATGGTTTCAAATAATTTGAAAACATAACAATTTCTTATGACCGTGTATATATACAGTTAATGAAAGGGACGAGATGTAAGAGTCAATAAACGATAATAAATACGTCACGTCACTTCTTGCACCTCGGAAGGGCCTTCTGCCGTACTGCAGTTACCAAAAAATACATGAAGAATACAAAAATGGCTAGAGGTGGCAAGTATTCTGTTTCTCTCGTGTCAAACCAACGAATCCGCCTTATTAAGTGCTAAAATAGGCAAGTCCTCTTTTTTCCGTACGATCTCATGACGTATTTAAATTACATTCACTTCATGATGTCAACAGTTTATCCTTCATTGATGATTGAAAGTAATGGTTAATTAGACGACACAAATGGTGAAACATATACGTTTTGGGTCTAAACTTCGAAACATGTGCCAGTGGTAAAAACAGGTGATATAGGGAACACAAAATCCATTCCAAACGTATACGGGCGGTAAGTGTATAATTGCAGATAAGTATAATTTGTGCTGAGTTACGAATACCAATACTTGCAATTATGCATTAAACATCCTGTATATGTACTATTTCATTTCAAATCGGACAAAAAATGAGAAAATGGACCTCGCATTTTTTTTTTTAAATCATTAATAGTAACTACACGTGTCAGTAACTGTAAAACAAAACAATTTTGAGAAACTTACCCCTTTAATGCTTATATTTTTGAGTTAAAATTTAGTAAAATTTGCGTTATTTTCCGAATGAAAACTTTTGTGCTATATAACTCAAGAACCCTACATCGGATTTCAGTAAACCACAATTCATTTTGAAGCTGGATGTCTGTTGTTGGTCGTGGTACATAAGAATAACATAACAATAATTACTCAACTTTTCAAAAGTTTTTCCTCATGTTTTACGTATAAATGACTTGTTATAAAGGTTAAACTTATATAGGCTTAAACTTCTTTTTATTACACATTAATTTCAGTTTTCAGTTTCATGGAACCCCTTGTTTGAAACGCGGAAAAAATAATGAAACAATAAATATTTAATGTCGCGCTGTACTTAAAAATCACTCAGCTGCCGTTTGTCACTTAACAGCGGATCGGCAGCATCCTTGACGTGACTCCTGAAACGGTGCATGTTATGGTGCAGTGCGACTAGGAAATTTAAAGCTGTTCTTTTTACTTTTTATTTTTCCTACAGCTCTCCGCTGAAGATGCTATAAAAATATTAACTTATATTGCTTTGAAATTAAATGCTGAACGATATGGCATAATTTATATTACATTTAAGATGGGAATTTTTAGAAAAAAACATCAAATATGATGAAAATTACATTAAATTTAAGTTCTAGATATATCAAACACATACCATCACAAGGTACAACTATTAACTTTACTTTAAATTTTATTTGAGAATTTTATGTTGGGTAGGTTCTGAGCTGGGAGTCTCAGGCTCGCGTAATTGCATCGAATTGTGGTAACTTCGACCATGGAAAAAACTCGGAACCACTTGTTTATCATAGCTGTGTGACTTTCCAAAAGACGTTAACTTTCTATGATACAAAATGCAACACCCCGCATCACCCGCGCCCCATGTGAAAATGCAAGGTTTCTTGCTGTCCGAAATGAAGTGAAACAGTCCATATTGTGTATCAGACAGTTTACTTGTCTTAGTTTATTGTTTACTTCACATAAAAAGCAAGTATTTAGCCCAAAACTCGAGGCCTAATCACCACTTTTGGCCGCAGTGTTAGGTTAAGTCCAGGCTACTGGGATTGCAGACACAGGCTGGCTTCCAGTTGCAGAAGCTCCGCATACATTGGCAGAATTGGAGCGTACGCCAGCTGTGCTCCGTCGCTTTCGCAAAATAAAACATGAGCATTGGACAGACAAGCGTGGAGGCAACAGAATAATTTGCGAATAAAAAGGCGTCAAGAGAGGAAGAGAGAATAAACTAACAAACAAGCATCTCTAAACAAGAATAATTCTCTTTTCCAGGTTTTCTAACGGACCTTGCTTTGTGTAAGTCACTTTTCTTGTAATGCACTTGTCACAAAACTGATTATTCCTTCCGAGTGTCCTTATGCACTGTCGTAAATAGTATAAACAAACATTTTAACCGCCAGGAGCTTTAAACTTACGTCTATATGTGGCAGTCTTTTACTGAAACTCTGGACTTTCTTCCATCAAGATAAGGAATATTCTAAATGTTTTATTACCAAAGCCATCGCGGCCTTGTCATAAGCTTTGACTGGTGAAACTGGGTTTCCAGTTTGAATAACAGCTGTTGCCTCATATGCTTTTTTTACTTTCTCTATTACGTACATAGTGGGTAGAGAAGGTTTCATTCAAAAATTCGATGCAGAAAGTTAACTGCAAATGCACGTTATCAGATTTCCAGAATGAAAAGATCATTTTAGAAAACAAATATGTATATTTGTCTTTGAATTGATAAACTCAACAACGAAAACTCGACTGAATATGAAACTGGCTATTTAAAAATTAAATTTAAAGAAATAAATTGAAGCATACCAGCAGAAAAATGTACCAGGGCGCGCGCCTAACGGAAGGTTAATTGTGGGAATCATTTTGTAACCAGTGACTTTTAGCAACATAAAGAGTGTACTCAAATGTCGCCATGCTTCTACATCTTCTCGACACAATACTTACTCTGAAATACATTGTTTGAGATCCTTGCGGAGATATCTCACTTCTCAGTTTTGCTCTGTTATTGAGTGCATTGCCAGGTAATGTTGGTATTTCGTAAACGCGCCGTAATAGCGGTAATAACTGTTTCTTACCCCGTGTTAAGTAATGATATTACAGTACATTTGGACGGATAACTAGAATTTTGCTTGACGCAATTAAACCCTTGAGCTAATTAATTGCACAGCAGTAACAGTAGATAGCTAAGTTATTATTTCAAATCGACGTGCAAAACCCGTTCTACACTAGAGTTGTGATTTCGAGATTCTACCGCACATACACACCGAGTGGTTCATCCGCTTACAGTATAACCTGAAAACATCGCTCCAGGAACCAGTTCAGGATTAACGAAGCGATGCTAGGCTTCAATCGACGCGATAGAGCAATAGTGACATTGAGGGGAAAATAAGGCTGTTACTTTTTCCTCTTCCCAGTTACCCTTCGCTGGTGACGTAATAGATATGAGGGCAAGGGAGAATGCGGGGAGGGTTCCGGTTGGAATTTGTAATGAGATATCTTGACGCCCGACCCCGACTTTTCTATTTTGTGAAACTCAAGGGGGTGCATTGACATTACTCAATGCCTGTCGCCCTTACTCTGCACAGCCACGCCACTAAGTCAAAGCAAGTAGAGAGGAGAAAAGCGGAGAATGACCCACGAAGACGTCTTTTTTTGGCATCTCTGCGATAAAATACACCCATATTGCTTAGTGCACGCGATGTAAATTTATGTTAGCTCTGAAAATTCTCATAATACTAAAAAAAGGCATACTTGTATATGCCAACGTTTCGTGATTGTTGGTATACGTGACATAAACAAACTTGTGTTTTCATTCAAATAGTAGTGCAGTTGATAAATGTGAAGCCAAATAAGCATGACTTCCAAGACACTCAAATCAGATTAGAATCCTAATGCTCATTTTCAACATAGACATACCTACAACCATCGATAACAACGTGCTAGATGTTTTAGTATTTTACATGCTTTTGTTTTAAATTATACACTTTGAAAATTAAGTTCTCTTTGGAGTTTTGGTGCAGTTTCTTTTTTCAAAATAATCACAATGAAACCTAGGGATTGAAAACTGCAGAACTCTTCGAATAACTAATTTATTGTTTTACTGCTACAATTTTTGGAGTGAAAGACGGATGATCTTATTCTTCATTAATTCTAATTTACGTTACAGAACACGTTATAGGCATCGCATTCATGTCACCTGCATTGTAAAAGCAGCTACCAACCGCATGTATTTGGAATGAACGTAGTTCTTGCTGCTAAAGTCTGTTTTCCTTTGAACAGCAGGTTGGATTTACACGGCCACCAAATAGGCAGTAAGCGCATTAATATTGACCTTGATTTCAAAGCAATGCAGTGCTGCATATCTTCATGAGTAGTAAGGGGCAGGTGAACCACTCGTACTATGGAAATGCCATTCATCCTTGTTAAACCTTTGCGTAGGCTGATATTCCTTAAAACCTTGTTCTTTTAGAAATACCTTAACTTTTTGACGACGAGCCTCATGAAATGCTTACAAACATGTGACGGTTTGGGAGTGTGTAATTTTTCCTATTTGCTGCTGCATTGTTTACTTGAAGGAACTATACATTGTTGGCTTCCAAATGATGCATGCTTCTTTCATTTTATCCAATCTATCAACAAAAGACAAAAAATAAGGGGAAAAGGCATGACATACCTGACATTTATACATATGGTTTAGGAAATACAGCTTGACGAATTCCAAGAAGAGTTTTGAAATAAGTTTAGTATTTAAAAATCCAGATTTCTCTTAACATTCAAAGCCCATTAAAAACTCTATTAAGTAATTAATAGTTTCCTCAAATACCAGGTGTTTCGCTTTAAACCCAGCACAATGACCATTTATTTCAATATTGTCTATGATCTCGTACCTCCAATGCCAGAACCTTTTTCATATTCACAATTCCTTCCGGAGTATTCCTTCTCCTTCATCGTGGAATCCTATTTCTCTTGATGTTCTTGGCTACTCTTTTTTAAATATCTTCTTTACTTTCTTTGTCTTTCAAATTCCAACGCTCCATTCTTCTCAATATACATACTTTCAACGCTTCCACTTGCTTTTCCTCACTTAATCGCAATACCAGATTTTATGTACTATACACTGACAAACTGCACACAAAGTCATTTTTAATCTCTCTTTTAGTTCCTTCTTTACGTGCCCTCAGAAACCTTCTTCTTTGCCATTATTGTGCTTTGACCTCTCCTCTTCACTTCTTTTCTTCCCAAAACCATTGTCTTTGGCATTTTTAAAAATATCTTCAACCGATAAACCCATCGTATTCATTCAGTATGTTTATAAAACAGGTAACTGTTTATTTTATGGAATTGAATAGATATATTAATATGCAAATGTCATGAATATTGAATTTCTGTATCGAGTTGAATATTATCAATGAACCTAGGCCACAAAAGTTTCATTCCCGAATTTAATTTCCAAATAATCGCTCTATTTCATTTGTTATGGGTATGTATATTCTGTGGTGCCACATGGAGTAACAACGAGCGTTTAAAACTAACAACAATTTTGCAATAAAGCTAATTATTTGTAAAATGCTACAACTGAACTTCTACATAATGCTTTCTGAACACACTAATTGAAATTTTGGATACACCTAGATGAAAATTATGGACCTTAGCATCTTCGGCTCTCTATTCCTCAAAATTTGAAGGCACAAATACCAGTAAAAAGATCTTCAACTTTGTAGATTTCCGAAGATAACGCGCTAGATGTCATAAATAACACTAAACGTGGGAGTTGAAGACTAAATACTGAGTTTTAGCCTAGTTAGAGACCTTTTTCACTTTCAAAATAGTTTTTGTAAGGTAAACAAGAACCAACGAGCTACGGGTTCATTTGATTCACCTCAAACCTGAAAGTAATCGTTGCATATTATTTTTTGTTTTAATATCATGTTGTGTTTCCTTGCAGGTGCTTTGGATGTTGAACATACACTCATGCATTTTATACCCCTTATACATTCGCGTTGTTTTTTGTCTTCCTTCTTGTTGCTCGCATCCTGATACATCCATGTATTACTTTCCATCGCATCTTGCTTGGTGGCAGTGAATGTAATATCATCAAGCGCAACGACTGGATGTCGCCTTGGAGAACATTGCCTTGCTGCTTAGTGTAATGTGAAGAAGTAAAGATGTTCTTTTTCCCCCTTCACCTCCACTCAGTTTTCATAAGTCCACATTACCTTACATTTGCTCCCTTGCTCGGCACAGAATGGGTATTCTGGGCTTAACAAGCTCAACGTGGAAGACAACAAAACCTATACTAGCCTGCCTTCTATTTTACATTGCGCAAGTTGTATACATTCAGGTTTTTCTGACCTAACATAGGCGTTTTTCTTGTATTGCCTCTTTGATGGATGTAAGATGTAAGCAAAAAACGTATGTGTTCTGTAAATTTTTAGAAGTGCTTGCTGCCATCGTTATTGTACTTCACGTACTGTCGAGTGCACAGAAACCTGCCGATGCTATAGCTATAGCGCTTTCTTTACCTAATGTTGGCAGAAACTCCTTAGCATGTGAGCTCAAACTAGTCCTACATAAGCCAGTCTCTTATTCGTTTGAATTTGAGTACAACATACACGCATTAATCTGTTCTAGGTGAGCGGCGGAAGGGAAGTGTACGGAGATATTTCTCCTGAGTGGTTAGAAGGCATACTTCACAACGATGGTCCATTTCAACCCCTAGATGAATCCATAGTAGGTTGAACTCAAAAGTCTACATTAATCTGCGTACACAGTTAGGTTTCAGGCTCAGAAACGAAGGAAAAATGGGCAATAAGAGAAACATTAAGTGAAGTGCTAGAACCAGTAACGGGGTTGGGATTGGACGTGCCAGAACCGGTTTCGTATTTCCTTACAAATGTAAATCACTGCGCATTATATCAGCACATTCCATCAGCTCAACTATGCGGTTGTACTTAAAGAGATTATAAGAATACGTCCATTCGTATAGCGTCTACCTGCACTCCCAAGTAGGTACTAGCTAAAAATAAATAACATATACTTCTGACTGGAGGACCCTGGCATATTCGTCCAAGCTAAATAAAAGTTTGGCACTGTTACCATGCAAGTCCAGTTCTTACTCCAAAATTTATTTTTGAACCCTCAGTGACCCAGATTTCCGGGGTACACTCAACTTCGTTAGGTCAATTGTGGAGCTACTTGGTTGAAAAGAGTGGCCCATGGTTACGATGACCTCATAATATATCGGCCAATAAGAATTGAGACGCTGACCACGTCTCACCCTCCAGTACTACACTTCACTCAGGCGCCTGTGATGGGCAAAGGTGGAATATGCAACGGGCGGTAGTCCTTGGTTCGGAAAGGTTTGCTGCACCGTGGGATTAGTTAGTATACCAGATATGGCCTTCATTATCTTCAGATTTATCTGTACTTTCCATTTACTGCATTTAGGTTAACAGCTACTTTTTGCCAAACTAAACCATTGGTTTCAAATTGTGGGTTCTCATACTGAACATCCTGAACAATTTTTGTCCCTTGGTAGTTTGAGGTGATGTGCCATGTACCATATTATTCAAATGCAAACAACGCCACAGTATTTAAACAGGGAACTGTAGTTGTAGTATGAATATTTAAAAAATACTAATGGTTCCATAAGTCCATAGGATGAAATATTCTTTCACTGATATCAAATATATGAATAATCTGATTTAACAGAGAGCTCGTCCGCACCCGCTAAGGCGCTTAGATTTGGTGCAGTGTGTCTGTGGGGACTGCGGGATCGAGTCCCACCTGGAGTATGGTTGAGTGTGTTAGTGAGTGTGTGTGCGTGCGCGCGCGTGTGTGTGCGTGTGTGTGTATGCATATAAGGGAAAAGGCAAAATCACCAGGATATTAAAAGCAAAATTCTAAGAAGAATACACATATTCGGAATTACGCATGGACAATTTCCTTCTCCTGTTTCTATTGCCATTGTACATTACATTAAAAGCTATTGAAAAAAATGAGGTGATCCACAGGAATTGTACACATCAGACCAGCGGTGGCTACAGTGGTAGTGCCGTCGTGTCATAACCCTGCCTTAAAGAAGGAAGAAATGTGAATTTTAAATGGTTTAAATACTCAGAATGCAGGCGTGCCTACTATTCTTCAAGGCTCAATGAAATGTGTTGCCTAACAACAAAAAATTACAGAAACTGAAGTCAGCGACTACAAGTTGCAAATATGCAAAACCTTTATTTTAATATTCCCTGGATCCGTGTCAAAACTAACACGGATTGACAACATTATGTACGGTCACTCCGGACACTAGTGTTAAGTGGAGGGGCAAGGGAAGAGCCCAAATCCATGCCATACTGTGTCTGTCACTGCTATCGTTGGCAGCAAATGCCAGCCATAAATACCGACTGATAAATAAATACTTTATATTGTAAAGTTTAATGGATACTGGTGGTTTGTTATATGACATTCGTCATTAATTTCCCATTGTACATACTTAAAATGAATTTAATAATTATTTTCTAGTAATGTTGTCAGCATTGGCAGCAGTACAGTAAGCGATTAAAGGAGAAGTCGGCGTCTGCTAGGGAAAGTAAAATTTGTTGTGTACATGTGTATTGCGATGTGGCATTTTCTTTATTTATCTATTACTAATAAAGCAACATTTATACTAAGTAGCCCATTTTCTACATTACAGTTAGAACTTAACATGAAACTGAAACATATGGGAAGACCTGCTCTTGATCTGCACATTTATTATGGAACGAAGAGTGATGGTTAAGCGCTTAGGAATTAAATAGGACATTTACACAAAAAATTAATGTTTCTGTGGATGAGAAGTCAAAATTGCTCTATTTTGCGTTTTCTTTGGTGGCGATAACCACTGGTGAGCAAACGTGTGGTGGATTTATTTCATGCCTATGGAAGCATTGAGATATCTACGCGAGTTCCTCAACTTAATATGTCGTTTGGTAATCTATTTGCACATTTATCTGTTTGAGAAAAAAGTGTACTACACTTCCGAGTCCGACGGGCGTGATTAGTTCCGCTTTGTCACTGCAGGTGACAGTGCCAGTTGATATATGGTGGAAACAGTTCCCTACTAACGGTAGTGGCGTACATTATTAAAAACGGCAAATGGCAAAAACCGTCTGGTTACTTTTCTATCACTTTGTCTTCTAAAGTTTTATCACAATATACAGTTTTCTTCCCCTCGTTAACACAGTCTACAGTCATTCGTGCTGTCACAACTCTCAACTTTTACTTCTTGTAGCCTTGCCTCAGTTCCTTTAGTGCATTTCTTCACCTCCTTTGCCTCTCATACGCTAACTACGACGACGGAACCACTCGACACCTGTTAGAATTTTCATAAAGTCGACCTACGTATACATTTTGCCAAAACCTGACAAACTTCCAAGGGAATCGCTCTCCTTTGCCGTTGGGTTGTAACCATTAGCCAGCAAAAGGCAACCATCATAAAAAGGTGAGAGGCAATGTAGCCGGATTGTGCTTCCACTGTATTTTAAACCGCAAAACTTGTAAAACCCACGCCTCAAAGTATGCCGTCTTTGGCAGCGGAATGGGGTACAGTTGCTATGTTTTAGTACATCTTACACGACCACACATACACGCGCAGCTGTCTCACGCTCGTTGAAGTAGTCACCAACTCATGGATGTAACCATAAACTCACTCCTGCCATTTCCTGGCCTCCTTATACAGTGGGGATGACGTCATACTGACATTTCCTGAACATCTTCAAACACGCCGATGGTGACGTTACCACATCTTTCTTGAAGGCGCCAGAGAAAACCCTTCTTGTGCAGCCGCTTCAATTGTTGTTGGTCACGTGTTCTATCGCGTGAGTGGCGTGAGGGAGCTTGACCTTGCGCCTTTGTTTGCTCGCCGGCCTGACATGTGGCGTCAAGCGGTTTAGCTCGTCCGTACCTTGTTGTGCGTCACATTATGCATTATGTAACAGCATCATTTCGACCCTTTCTTTTATTTGCCCGTATAGTAAAGGAATCCTACTAACCCTCACATTTACAGGGGGAGGTACTTTATGCCTACCTTCTGTAGTTTTTTAACGTTGTTATTTTAGAGCAGCTATTTGGAACTGGAAGGAATGCAATCGTTACCTTAAAGTAACCAACTTTCTCAGGTCTCGCACAAACACGCTATATTTTAAAGCTGGTAATATTCCCTCCTAACAGGGTGGTTTTATTGACTGTTTTATCCTTCCTTCCCTTATTCACGCTGACGATAACGGCACCAAGAGAACCTGTAAGATAGACACACAGGTAGTCTCACTTAGTGGCTCTCTTTATACCTCACCAGATTACAACACATAAGGACCCAGATCTTGTCACTTTCTTAAGTTTACGTTTAAGGGAAGGTTGAAGGCCCTGTATCTACAATTTTCTAATTTCATTACACACTTTCTCAGAGATTATTTAACATATGAGACTAACATTTTTACAGAACATAGATGCACGCCTTCTTAGTTCAGTGATCAACCTTTGTACAGCCATGGAAAACATGACTGAACGTATTGGGAGAGCAGAATATTCCACGTCGTGTTGCAGAGCGGTTTACACAAGTCAATATTAGCAACATGCAGCTGAGATCATTGATAGTCTCTGTTGCATATGGTATCGTCTGTCGAACACACAAATAGGCTATGCCTATAAAAAACTACATTAACCAGTTTAACACTGTGCACCGCATGTAAACATGACGCAGTGAGGAAAAAGCAGCGCAGGAAGTGAGGAAGGGGGAGACGGCAAAGGGAGAGAGACTGGCGTAAGGAAAGAGTAAGTGGAGCTTTGCACCAAGATTAACTTTTCCTAGACGTATTCTGAACCTTGTACTCTACATTGCACCGATGCATGCACCCTCAGAGGCCCTGATCTATCGAAACTCTGTCTGCTCACAACTCAACTCCACTCGAATCAACCGCACTTTGCCAGGCGCTGGTCCGCTTCTTATATGGTCACCAAATACAAATGGAATGTTTTAGAGAAGGAACTTACCGGAAACTTCCATAACCTATCTTTGTGAGCGGGGAGTGAGTGAGTGAGTGAGTGAGTGAGTGAGTGAGTGAGTGAGTGAGTGAGTGAGTGAGTGAGTGAGTGAGTGAGTGAGTGAGTGAGTGAGTGAGTGAGTGAGTGAGTGAGTGAGTGAGTGAGTGAGTGAGTGAGTGAGTGAGTGAGTGAGTGAGTGAGTGAGTGAGTGAGTGAGTGAGTGAGTGAGTGAGTGAGTGAGTGAGTGAGTGAGTGAGTGAGTGAGTGAGTGAGTGAGTGAGTGAGTGAGTGAGTGAGTGAGTGAGTGAGTGAGTGAGTGAGTGAGTGAGTGAGTGAGTGAGTGAGTGAGTGAGTGAGTGAGTGAGTGAGTGAGTGAGTGAGTGAGTGAGTGAGTGAGTGAGTGAGTGAGTGAGTGAGTGAGTGAGTGAGTTGTGTTTAAGGGCCCGTCGACAACTAGGTCATTAGGGCCGCGAGCGGGGAAGAGGCAATCAATGATGGTATATAAGTGAATATGTAGAGTGTGTTTAAAAAAAAGTGTCCGATGTTGCAACAGGAGTTGGGAATGGTCAAAACTAGCATAAATGTTTGTTTAAATATACGGCGGGGAACAAATACTTATTGAGATATGAGCCAGTTTAGAAAAATGTGCAATGTATGCACATTTTCGATAGGTTTGGCATATACCGATATCTTTAAATGTCCCCTTAACCAGAAATCCAAAGGGACACGTATGTCAACATGTATTTGTTTACGGACATATGTTTATAGGAATATTTATTCTAGCTATCACCAATTTCAACACTTATCGGACACTTGAATAGGGTCTCCCATATAAAGTGTTACAGGTGAATATCTCTTACAGGAACAGAAAGAAACCAAATGCCTAGAATTTCAAACCTTATAGGAGCAAGGGGCCTTATAAGGGGGGCCTTATAAGGGGGGCTTTCTATGGGGGACCTTCTAAGGGGGGTCCTTTTACACTATACTGACCACCCTGTGTATATTAAGGAGGAGGGTCCAATTTAAAGGGCCACACAACAAACTAAAAAGGTCACATTTTGGCAATTTTGCCTTTTTATGTCCCCTTAATATGGGCTGCATCGATTTCATAAATGCAACTGGAGAAAGTGTTGATTTCATTAAGGAATGTCTAAACATTTTCATTTGTTGAAACAACGATGTAAACAAATTTTCAGCTAATAAAATACCAATTCTATAGCGAAATGGTAAAACTTAACGAATCATATAACATAAGTGTAGTCCAGGTAAAATGTCACGTCTATCTGTGTCCCCAAAACGCTGTATTTTCTCAAAGCTAAAGGCGGCTTGTGATGTTGAAGCCAGAAGATTGGGATATCTTACATTGCTTGCGCTACAAGTACAGAGACTTGCCACAGTTTAGAGCATTAAGCGTCAAATTAAAAATTTACGTGCATTAAATTAACATTCGCAGCGCTTTTGAGGTTCATACTCTCCAGGAATAGTTATTTCAACATGACGCCTGTTTTATACGGCATAATTGTTCTCGAAGGAACAAAGAGATAGTGCGTCTCCGTGAATATTTAATTAACGTAAAAAGCTCACGGGCTACACGGTGCTACATTGCCAGAATTCACTTACTACGTCATAAAAATAATAACCAAGCCAAAATCAGGATATTTTGCCAAGTATGAGGTGCAGAAATGCAAAGGTTCATTTAGAATTAATAATTTCTCTTTAGGAGTATAAATGTGCTATTTTATTCATGTGGTATAGTACAACCGTTTGCCGTAATTAATTATATGAATATTTAACAAAGTCAAAAGAGAATAAATTGGGGCGTAAGGCCTACATACATTCTTGCATTATATTTGAAGCAAACTAAAACTTTACAGTGTATTCTAACACTAGTTATTTCAGTTAAGGGACATTGTGATTGAATTGGTTAAAACGATAAAATTAATTTTTTGCAACAGACGATCTTCTGCAATTGGTATTCCCATTTTAATCCGGCCATGTTTAGGGCCACTAGCAGATATTTTAAATGTCCTGCGTTAGAAGTATGGCCATTTACATTCTTGCTGAAATACATTTTACATATTCAAAATAAACCACGTACACTAATATACACCGAATTCAATGGAAATTGACACACATACCCACAAATATATTAGCTACAATCTAACAGAAGGAACATTTAATTATACTAGAGCTTAGATGAACAAAAGATTAGATCGTTTAAAGTACACACACACACACACACACACACACACACACACACACACACACACACACACACAAACACACACAAACATAATACATTATATACAATAAAACCTGACTAAACCGGACCTCCTATATACCGGAGAGCTGTACAACCGGAAAATAAATCTCGGAACGGAGCTATTTGCTATGTTAAATAATATTCTAAACCGGAAAATTGCCTAACGCAGAAGCGCAATAGTTTTTCCGGAACTGCTTCCATAAATAACCTAAGACGGACCCTCATTATGCTTAATACATAGTTAAGTGCTTTGATAACGAACTTGCCACGGCTGAAGACATTCAAAGTGCAGCAAATATTGATGCTGGAAACCGCAGTTTTGGAGCCATGGAAGGAACGGAGCACGACGAGTGTGAGTGTGTGAGGTTTAACGGCCCGTCGACAACGAGGTCATTTGGGTCCACGGAGGACGATGATGATGACGACAAAGCCAACGAACGTTGTGAGTGACCTTCAGGAATTTGCAGCTTCCAAAAATGTTTCAGAACTGCTGTAGCTGATGCAGGATGCAAAGGAGGTCATAGAGTATTATCTTGTGAAGGCAGTGCACTTTGACCGATATGTGGAGGAAAAGAAACTAATGAAGAAACCGCAATTATGTATGACATATAAGTTGAAAATACAGCAAAACATTCAATTGAACCTATTTTTCTTTTATTTACAGAATTTTATTTTAAATTATTCCTTCAGTTTAATTCTGTACGACTATATTTTTGTACTTTGTTTTACTAAAATATGTACAACCCTTTGTAAGATGGAAACCCGTGAAAACGGAAAAAAAATATTACTGAAAGGTCGCGTTCCCTTTTAGGTAGTTTTTACTGTTTATATATGTACGCGTGTACATATATACAATTTAAATGAATTTAAGAGTCGAAGTTGGATGAAATATTATAACTAAGCTAAATATTTTTAATTACATCTTCCTGTGAAAGCGTTTATCACGCCCTAAAGCAAGTTTAAAAATATTAAAAAAAGCCCTGTTCTTTATGCATCTAAATGTGCGAGAGAGAAATCAAATTATTAATCATTCTTTGTATCAATGTTTCTAAACAAAATTAATAAATTGAAAACCATCAATCTGATTTAATTTGAACCTCGTCATTATATTTTAATCGGAGTTTATATGCTCATTACATTAAAAGACACTTAGACATAAGTTTATCACTAGGGTCCGAAATTCTAACCGCTGTCGCTAAATGAGCCGGTCACAAGTTACCTCCATAAGGGCAGAGTGTTACGTCATGGTCCCAGGTCAGTGAGCAGTGAGTGAGTAGAGTTTGAGGGCCCGTCGACAGCTAGGACATTAGAGTGCCCCAGGTCAGTGACAGCAGAAAGCACACTGCCTATAGCGCACAGTGTCTCGAATGTGTTCACTTGTTCCACACAGTAAAATACCTGCAGCACGAAAATCGAAACATTCACGTATTTCTGAACTTGTACAAGAATTTGGGAGTGAATATCCTACTGAAAATGGTGACAGTGTGGAGTGTAAATTATCCAAAAACTTTATCTACAACGTTCCTACGTCACTGCATCTTGCCTACTCTGCATTGTGTTCATGTGACAGATTTACCACTCCCACTTGCTATAGTCCAAACCCCGCAACATTTTGTTTTCTGAATGAAGGTTTGGACTCTATTTATCACATTTTGGACCAAGTAAGACACATACGTTACACTTATATATAGCTTCTAAGTACTATAATTCGTTACCAGCAAGACTGACTAACTTCGCGAGAGCGCTCGTTTATATAGTCACTGTAACGTCCAGAACATTCAAAATGTAGAAACATCCAGAGGGTTCTAGTTCTGTCGTGATAGCGCTAATCATGATTACGCAGGGCGAACACGCACCTTATCTTGTTTACCCTTCCTACTATATGGCGCTGACCTTGTGCAACAGCCCTACAGCACAATATGTTAGTTCTTAACATTGCCAGTGCCTGTTTTGTGCCATAGGACAACGAAAATATTATTCATTACATAACATGGTGAAAGCTTCAGTACACTAATATTCGAAAATACTGTGATGCCGGGCGCGGTGCTCATTAAAGGACGGTCAGGGCTAAACCACTTCACACCACACATCAGGCTGGTGAGCAAATAAAGGCAATCAAGGTCAGGCTGCCTTGAACGACTGTTTGTGTATACGTGACTAAGAACAATGGACGCGGCGTTTATCAAAGGCAGAAGGTCATGTTTTCCCATACCACGCAAACGCGCGAACACATGACTAACAACAGTCAAGTGACAACACAAACAGTTTTCGAGGCTTCCGAGAAAGATCTGGGTGCGTCATCACCGGCGTGTTTGTGTAAGTCGAGAAAGGGCCATGTGACGTCATCCCCACTATTTAAGGAGATGAGGAAACAGTAGAGTGACAGAGTTACAGTTACAGACATCAGTCGGTCAATGTGTCAGTGAATGCCAGACAGCTGTACGTGTGTCGTCGAGTTATGATGAAGTCGAGTGATTTGATCGTCGGAGTTAGTGTAGAAGAGACAGATAAAGCGGAAAAAGACAGTGAAAGGACTGCGTCAAGGCTATGAGAGGAGAATAGTTGTGAATTGTAATATTACGAAAGACTTTATAGTGTGTTAACGTCAGTAGAAGAGAACTAGCTGTGTTTTTGCGCAAACGTTTGGAATAAAATAAAGTGAGAAAAAGGTAATTGGACTGATTCTTTGTCATTTTGTCACAATACATTGAACAAACCTCCACACCAAATAAGTTACTTTATTTAGCCACACTATTAAGCTCTGATAGTCCTTTTTCGTTCTTTATCATGAAGGGGGCAGCAATTTCACGTAGAATGACAATGAAGTTAATCTGGTTTTGAAATGCATGGTCAAATAATGCTCATCCAAGTGTGTGACAGCTTCCAGGTTGAAGCTGGGTGAAACTGAAATAAAAAAGCCGGTTTTGAATGCGTTAAAATGTTTCCAATGGCCGCTCTGCTTTAACTGGAGTTATGCCAAGAAGTGAATTAACAGAAAGGCAGAATGAAATGAGTAGGGGAGGTTTGTGACTTGTTGGATTACCCGGGAATTTACCGCCTTGCCCGAGTCACTTAAACCGTCTGAGAGCAATTATGATATACGGTGTTATGTTTTCGATAATAAAGTTGGAAAGAATCTGATGTGTTGCGCTCCCATGACTTCACTGCTCACTGTTGTATGTAGATACAAGTTATTCTTGCAAAACCTCATTCTTCCACCTATTTCAAATTAATCGAGATACACATTTGTAGAAGAGATTTTATTACGTATCTCATAGGCGCAATAGAGATAGTGGTATACAGTAGGCTCAAACGATAGCTAAAACTTTTAAGAGTGGTCCTTATGATTTGGCTTTGAAATTAGTTTTTCTTGCATGGCCAAGGGGAGAAACGAATAACGACTTCCCATATGAGAAGAGTATCCGTATTTTAAGATGCAAACCAATAACAAGGAATATCTTGGAAACGGTTGACTCTACGAAACCAAAACAATGAATTTCACATTATTTGTGTGCGTTAACCAGATTTACGCTAGTAAAGTTTTTATCTATCTCTTATGTTTACCAATTACACAAGTCATTCAGTCTAAATAGTACTTCATAGCATATTCCCAGACGATTGAACATACACATTTATCATGAAAGTATTTTAAACCTATGATATTTTAATCAAAGTCCATTTAACGGGTTGTTTGGGACAGAGGGGTTTATTTTTAAATCTTAGTTGCATCCTTTAAAGACGCTGAACTTAAGTATCAAATGTGGTATTCAACCGAATTTTCGTTTGAGATGTGTTAATCGTACAGACACGCGTGCATACAAACGCACACACGCCTTTTTCTAAAAATGCTCCTTTTGGATTCAGGGAGTCACAAAGTGGGAATTTCTAGTAAAATATCAGCATCCAGTGTTTGGGTGGAGTATAATACTTGAAGTACGTGGTTACGGCGCTTTATAATCTGTAATACCTGAATGTTAGATAATATGCGGGAGTGAGTTTATTCCCTGGAAAGTAAAGTGCCTGTAAGTAAAGTGCAAAACATCATAAGAACCTTTTCGGTTGTTTACAGTCCATTAACACGAACTACACACAATAGTTCAACCTCTCTCGTCTTTGCTGAGAGGCAGAAGGAAGCTCGTTCATATCACTGCCTTCACAATGACTGGATTTGTCCCGGTACGTCCTGCAACTCTTTTAAGGCACGAAGGGTTATCTACTTACCCCGATGCCGGATGAGATGAGCCACATGGTAGAGAGTCTTCCACGAGTGAGGTAGCTCCGCGTTAATGTGTGTGACACATATTCGGGAGGTTCTGGGTTCGATTCCCTGTGACTGTTCACTCTGATCCATGGGTCTTTCGTGGTTTCCACGGATAGGCAAATGCTCGGGTGGTTCCTCTTCTATCACGATTTACCTGACCACCATTTTTGTACCCATCCTTTCCTTCATTGATACCTGTTTCAGTGGTGTAGGGTCCAACGGCGGCGGTCGGCTAGTTGCAGCTGGGGCCACGTATGTGCGCCCTGTAAAGGTTTCTTCCATAGTGGCAGGACTGCCCAGTTACCGTGGGGCCCCACCAGGTAAGGGACCGCTAGGGGTTAGGGGCTTGAGGATAGTCTAGGGTGGCGTTGGATGCGTTTGTACTGAAAGCGTTAGGGACCCTATCGTATCGCGCCAGACGTCATCTGGATCTGGTCAACCTTTGGGTTTCTCCCTTCATCCTTCCCTCCAGGGCAGAAGTATAAAGGACCGGATGACCTACCTATGGTGTTCTGCCCCATTTGGGGGGCGGGGGTTCCTCTGTAGGTATACATTTTTACCTGTACTTTAGAGGTTTTTTCTGACATAAACTGTAGTTTTTCACTCCGTATTTTAATAATTTAAACATTATTAACTTTTGGAAAATTAAAGGTGTTATGTGTATTATGTTTTCCAGAAGATGTGTTTATACTACAGCAATAAGCTACGTGCTAAAACGTTTGGCCTTACTTATCTGGTGGCACTTAATATTTACCTTAATTTCTTTTTATCTTAACGGTGCCTTAGTTTATCTGAATCTTATACGAATATCAAACTCCAATCACTGCATGCATGGATTGAAATGAATAGGCTCATCTATCCGTATACGAGAATGAAGAGGGGAATATTGGTTGCAAACTTTACCAAGGAAAGATTAATATACCGTAAAAATCTACTAGAGAAAGTAAAGTCAGAAGAAAAATATCGCCTTTGAAACCCTGCGCCTTAAGAAGAACATTTAAATTGAATGCTCTGAATCTCTCCTCGGGGTTATGAATTCTAAAATTAGAATTTACGCACATAAAAGAACCATTTTGCTGAGCCGCGAAAGTTATTTTTATGGGAGGAAGTTTTTGTGAGTGAAAGCCAACCGATAACATAAAACCCCTCGGAATAATTTCAGGGCATGATCTTGATTTGCATTACCAAACAGTTTAGCTATTCCAATCGTCGAAGGCCCCATGTTTATATAAGATGCTTATCCCATGAGCGAGTATAGAATTTAGCAGTGGAGCCTGCGAACAAAAAATGAACTCCTCTATGCTTAGTCAAAAAGAGATCGATTATATACAGAGATGGTGTGTACTAATTCATACACCTTAAGGTTCATTGTTATCCTAAGCAACAACTGGAAACAATTGAAATTATGATAACCAACTTCCCAAACCAGATATACAAATAACAACTCTGTGCAATTCAAGCAATTAATACAAGCTGAATGGGGCTAAGAAAGTTTACAAGTGAAAGTTAAAAGTTCTGTAATGCCAGCCAAGAGCCTTCTTACATTGTTAATGTAGTGTAAACCAGTAAGACGTGGTCAAAGTATTACTCTAGCAGGGTAGTATACACACCCTATTTGTGTGTCCGATAGACGATAGCTTGTGGACCAGAGACTATAAATAAACTCAGCCGCATGTTTAAATACCGACTTGTGTAAACCGCGCTGCCACACTACGTAGAACTTAAAAATATTCTGATCTCCTAATGCGCTCAATGATTTTTCCATGGTTGTACTTCGACCTTGTCGCCAAATAGTGCTAGACTTCTTGAACGTAAGGAGTCAGATCTTTATTGCATGAAAGCGCTTTCGTAAATCTTACGCAAGGCTACTTTAACGGTAGAAAACAACTCCACAAGTATGAAATAACTTGCAGTTTTCAACAAGTGGGTATGTCTGACTGTCTGTCTATCTGTTATGTGAGTATATATGTCTGTGTGTATGTATACGTTGCAGACATCGCTTATTTTTCCCACGGGTTTACATATCATCAAACAGCCACCGCAACACAATGCACAGCTGGAGGTTAAAGAGAGGGCAAGTCCACGTGGAAGGAGGTGCACCCAACTTTCCCTCTTTCGAAAAAGTTGGACATCGCTGTGCTACATCATCGCCGGTGTAGAGGGAGGCAGTTCTTGAGCAGTCAGTGTGTCAGTGAGTGTGAAAGATACTTCGCGTCGAAGTGAAGACGTTTTAGCGAGTGTTAAGTGGTTGTATCGTCGAAGTTGGTGCTCGAAGGACAGTGAAGGGAGTGAGTCAAGGCTACGAGAAGAGTTGTGGTATCACAAAATACTGTAGACTGTGTTTTTGTGCAAAAGTTTAGAAGGACAATAGTGATAGGAAGGTAACTTGACTGGACTTTTGTTGTTCTCTCACATTGGTGTCAGTAGTGAGATTCGTCGATTTGTCGTTCTGTCAAAATATGTTTCCTTTAATTGCATGAATATTTTCGTATGAGAGCACCTGGTATTTAAAATAACTTTTGTTGTAATTGCATGCTGTTAGTTAAACTATTTTGTGAGAAGTAAGTATAACATATTAGAATCTGTTAATATGAAAAACGCGATGTCAGAGTTGGAGGTCGACGGGAATCGAATGCCATCCCCACACGTTTCTCACGCAGTCGGTTAATGACCTGAAATCCTTAACCATTCCTTCTCCAATGTAAGGAAAGTAGAGCTACGCACACATGTTGTTTCTACCGAGACAATCAAGGTGGAAGGGCCACTGTGTTCCGCTTTATGCAAATTTATCGGTAGTTACTTTATCTATGCCCACAGACATACCAATGAAGCTTGCTTCGCAGAGAGATCACAGGTGGAAGTGAGAGAAGGTTTCACCTTAGCACCCAGTGTCTTGTAACAAATGTGAAATCCTCTTTCCCCTTGTCCCCCATTTCGCTCCTGATAATCAGAGCCAGAACAGAGCCTTGAGTACCCTTGGGCTGCCTAATCTCATCTACACTTCCTACTCAAAGCTTCTCCATGACGAGCTAACACCTTGTGATAATTCGGATGTACAAGAGTGAATGTGAGAAGTTAATACAACTCGTCACAAAGCAACGGCTGAGTGGAAAGTCCGTTACTTGACATGGGCGTTTGTAGTTTTTTCTCCCGAGGACTTCATAGGTAAGGAGTGGTACATCGAGGTTCTAGCATACAGTCGAGTTTCTGGAGCTTCTGCAGTGTACTAGGGCAAATGAAATACTATAACATGTGCTGTTATTTTCCGTTTTAAATTATTTCTACCTACCATTACGGTTAGATCAGCGATGCCCAACCTTGTCTCCTTGGAGACGCTTACGTAATTAACTGCCATTCCCCACCTTGTCCTTCAGTTGGAGTATCAATCATGCCTGTGGCGTTACTATCCAGTGATAGACACAAACAAGCGATTCCATGGCAGTTTCCAAGTCATAACTTGAATTCTATGGGAATATCCTCAGAAAACTTCTTAATTCTGGAGGATTTTTGCACAAATGGTAAGCAGTAACAGACAAACCAAGGCTTACTAAATAAAGTGGATCTCTTCAAAGCACACAATTTGGGTCAAATACTTCTCTTTTTATTTTGAAAGAACCATTTCCGAGATATTCTTTATCATTTGTTTGAATTTGCTAATATTTATACTTTTCTAAAATAAGAATTTGTTACTCGACTTTTTATACCTTGGCTTTGCAAAGAGAATGGAATTTTAAGGCATCCCATAGGAAACAGTTCTTAAAATAGACATTGCTACATTTGCTACAATTTTAAATTACTCAAGACCTGAGTTCTAAAAGAAATAGAAAAGTGAAAACTAATTGTATATGCGGTTTGGCATATTAGTATTTTATAATATA
This sequence comes from Tenodera sinensis, assembly GCA_030765045.1. Classification (NCBI taxonomy): domain Eukaryota; kingdom Metazoa; phylum Arthropoda; class Insecta; order Mantodea; family Mantidae; genus Tenodera; species Tenodera sinensis. The sequence continues at coordinate 82,799,130 of CM060964.1, read as the reverse complement.
GTAAACATTTGAACTTTTCCAAGTGACGATTGCTGCATTGTGTGCCAGAACTGAAGCAATAAGGGAGAAATTTTCCATATACCTTTTAAAAATGCTGCTCCAACTTTTAGGAACATAATGGTATGTTTTATAAAATCAAGAACTTTGGGGAGTACAAAATCTAATAGTTATTCTACAATAATTAGAATTTAAGGAAATATATAACAGAAATTCAGTAAAAACCTCAAAAAATAGCATTTGTATGAAATGACTTTAAAAATACCATACATTTATTTTTTTTAGTAATTTTCCTTTTTTATGCCAACAAACTTACTGCTACTATTTAAACACACAAGCCGCGTGTGAGCAATATTTAAGAGATGGAATCATGACTGAAAAAATCAATGCCATAGCCAGGGTCTGAACCACGCATCCACCACTGCACGCGCGCCTGCTCTAGCCACTAAGCTACCATGGTCAACTTGACATTATGACATTAAATTCCCCAACCCAATCGTGCTTTTTTCCCGGTGGACCATAAGGGAATCTCACATCACAGATAAATACCCCAAGGGTCTCCTAGGAAAAAAGTACAAATTGGATAGCGAACTTAATGACATACTGGCAAGTTGGCCATGGTAGTTTAGTGGTTAGAACAGCCGCGGGTTAAGTGGTAGATCCTTGGTTCAAATCCCCGTTATGACATTGAATTTTTGAGTTCTGATTCCACCCCATTTTTTTCACTTTTTACATTAGAAATATCTATACTTATACAATTTACGTTAAAGTATAGAATGAAAATGTTTTTCATTTTGAAATTTATGAGGTTTGAAAATTATTTTTCCCTATATTTACTTTTTGAAAATGTTCCACATGCAGTTTTCATCCAATTCTTGGCAAATGTGTCATTCGGACTCCCAGAATCAAAGAAACTAAATCTGTCATATGCTTTTTTGTTTCTTTCGGACGTTCTTTAGTTATTAATTTTTAAGTTTGTGTCAATCTTAAACAAAACTATAAAGTTCAAATGACATAATTTAATAGTTATTTTATTTTGAACTAAGGTTAGTAAAACAAAATTATATGAAAGATTTGATGAGATAAATGTAATCAAATGTTAAAAAACGATATTTTTTAAAATTGCATGTTGTGGAGCATTTTGCGTAGGTTAATGAGATCCAGATTAAACATTTAGTAACTCGGTAACTGAATCAGATATGGCACTGAAATTTAAAACCCTCTAATGGTGATATAAGGCAATATTGAAAATAAATTTTCATGTGAATTGGCTGAAAATATTTAGACTATCACATTTTCTCTTGTATATTCCCTTAACATAAAGTTACAATATGATAGATGTCTTTATAAGCTCATTGTCTGTTAAACCTGTGTTTTTATTGAAATATTTTTAAAGTGCATCTTGTGGGGTATTTTTAAGGGCACTGTGTATTCGCGCAACAAAATATTAATACAGTGGAACCACGATACTTGGACTCTCAGTAACTCGACATTCTATATACCTCGGTGACCTCTTTACATCAGTTTGTTTTATTTTGTATCCTTAAAATTGACTTTAGCAATTTCTATAATCCACTATGTGGTATGAACAGTAAGATAAATTCTAATTACTGTACGTGGATACCTACTGCATTCTCCCTCATAATAACAAAAGGACTGACCACGTATTGACCTTTGATATCTAGTCAGAACATAAGCAGCCGATAGACCATTGTCACCAAATCAACAGCTTGCTGCTAATAATGTGCATACATAACCACAAACGCTTGTTTGAAACATGGTAAGCTAAACTTTTAGTTATATATTTCTCTTTACAGTACCGTTTTTAGTGTTAGTGTTGTGTTGAGTTGTGTTTACCTCAGTAAAAATGTAGAACGAGGAGAAAAGAAACGCTAACAATACAATGAAAATTAAGTTGGATACATAAAGAGACAAGAGGAAGGGAAACATATAACGTTTTACGTTTCTGTTTTCTGTATTGTGCTAGAACATGCATTTCTGGTATGTGTTCTGAATATCCTACCCCTTATTCCGTAAAATTAGACGTTTGGTAACTTGACACTCCTAGTCCACATTAGGTCGAGGTATTAGCATTCTGCTGTATATATAAAAATCTGATGTGTTGCACTCACATGACTTTCTCTTGTACTAACCATTCTTACAAACTCTTATTCCTGTATCTTCTTCGTGTTACTTGAAATAAACATTTACAGAAATTATCTTGTTACTTATGTAGGTGCAAGGGGAATATTAAAATACAGTAGGCTCTGGGCAATAGTGAAATGTTTTAAAGCTTTGGTATCTCTTTTCACGCTTAACATATCAAAAATGAACAACGATGTTCAATTTCACGAAAATTTAAGTTTTCCGAAACTTACACAAACAAAAAGGAATGTCTCCGAAATGGTTCGCTCAACAAAAATTTTATTGGAACATAAATTGTGTTTTGACCCAGGTATACATCTCTTACGGTTTACGAGTTATTCAAAAGTCACCCAGAGTAAGCAGGACTACATAGGCTATAGTCAGAAAATTAAAAATATACAATGCTCAAACATATGGCATTTTACTCAAAATCGTTAGACCCATTTTCAAGAAAATCAAAATTTTCGAAACATTTTCCATGTAAAGGGTAGTTTTGGTTGGGGTTATTTTCTTCAAAATCTTCGTGTCGTATCCTTGAAAGATATTAAACTCAAATACCAACTTTGGTTTTTAACCGACGTTTCGTTCTTGACTTATGCTGTCCTCAGACTGACATACACACAGACACACACATGGACCTTACCTAAAAATGCCTTTTTTGGATTCAGGGGGTTTCAAAACATATATTTCGGTGAAATCTCGTCATCAACTTTTTGGGTGGAATACAATACTTCCTCTACTTATGAGTAGAGAACTTAAAAACCATGCAAGCTAGAATTTTGAAACATTGCAAAACTATTACAGTTATTGCGCATAACCAGTGTTATAAATTTCAGCAAGGTTTCTTAATGCTGTTGATTTTCCATATACACGGATCCACTACCTTAACCTTACCTCTAGCACAGAAGTGGGCACGTACATTGAGCGTGTTCGTGACAAGAGTGGAACTGAAAAGTACGTTGACGCTCTGGTTACGCACCTGAGATCTCAAACACGCGGGAATTCAATCCATCACATGTATCATTTAAACCGATCAGAAGCATGCAAGCAGGAAACGTTCACTAAATCTCAACTTAGAAGATATGTTCGAGAACGTTAACCAAAGACCATGTCACAATTAGCTAAATATACGGCTAGTATTAGACAACTTATTCAAAAATATGATGTGTTGCATTCATATGACCTTCTCTACTCTTGTACTATTTTTACAAACTCTTATTCCTCGAACTTCATGTTACTCGAGATAAACATTTTTAGAAATCATCTCATAGCGAATTTCCTTGTAAGGGAATATGGCATTACAGTAAGCTTTGAGGGATAGTCCAATATTTTAAAGCTTTGAACTTCCGTTCCCTTTGCACGGCCAAGAGATAAAAAGGTGAATAACGAACTTCCAGTTGAAAAAAGTTTAAGTTTTGCAAAACTTACACGAATAAGGAATATCTCCGAAATGGTTCTCTCTACCAAAAGATATATATTGACATAACTTCTGTGCTTTAACGAGATCTCATTTTTTATATAGTAAGATTTGGTATATCTCTTACTGTTTGCCAGTTGTGCAAAAGTTATCAAGGGTAAGCAGGAATACATAGAATATAACCAGAAAATTCAAAATAAATATTTCATTTGCCATAGAAATATATTGAACATATTGCATTTTAATCAAAATCCTTAGAGCACTTTTGAGATAATTACAATTTTCGAAAAAGTTTCCATGTAAAGGGAAGTTTAGGATGGAGGAATTTTCTTCGTAATCTTCGCGGAGTATCTTGAAAGGTTATTAAACTTAAATACCGACTTGTTTGCTCAAAATGCTCTTTTTGGATTTAGGGGACCTCAAAACATATATTTCCGGTGCAATCTCGACATCGAAATTTTGGGTTGAATTCAATACTTCCCCTTCTTGCTGAAAAACAGAAGCTTTGAATAAAAGGTATAGAAATATTGCAATGTTTACTACGTCCGTAAGAGGTAGAAAGGTATCGCATTCCATCCGAAGATTACATACAGACTTAACTGCAAATACACGTTTTGAGATTCCCTGAATCCAAAATAAACATTTATGTAAAAAGCTGTGTGTGCATGCGTGCGTCCGTGTGTACGTGTGTGCATCCGTGTATGTGTGCGTGTGTGCGTGCGTGTTTGCTTGTGTGTGCATGTGTGTGTGTGTGTGTGTGTGTGTGTGTTTGTGTAAAAATAGCATAGTTCAAAAAAGGAAAAGTTGGTTAAAAACCAGGCTTGGTATTTAACTTCATCTTCCAAACATTTTCAAGAAAATCTCCCCGCGTCAAACTACCGTTAACAAGGAAGAAGTTTTTGAAGGCATTGATTTTCTGATGAAGGCTCTAATAATTTTGTATGAAATACCATATGATTAACATATGTGACCAATGAAATTTATAAATATCTTGAGCTTTCTCGGACTACCCTCTGATGTCCTCTTCGTTCTCAGTGAATTTTACATATCTGGTAAACCGTAAGGGATAGATAAAGCCGAATGACCCAAAGCTCCTGCCCCCCTAGGGGAGGCGTTAGCGACACAAATGGCCTACTGGCCTACTTCCACAACTGTGTCTGGGTGAAAGGAGGGCCCCTCCGATGTCTATATATCTTTACTTTTACCTTAACAAGTCTGATTATTTAGTTCTCATTTCGGAAAGCTTGTTACGGAACTCTAGCAATTAATGTTAAGCAGACCTAAGGTTGAGCCGAGACTGAAGTCAAAGTAGACAGTTCTGTTCCTAGGGGCATGTTTCAACGAGTTGAATAATCAGAGCTGTTACTTATAGATCTAAATAGACGTACTACCATCACTGCCTGCCCAGTAGAAGAAATTCTCTTGAAAAGAAGCATGGGTGCAATAGGTATATAGAATTCAACACCTACCTCACTCACGACTACTACAAATTTCACACACGCCCAAAATTTTGCTTACAATCAGAATGTGGAAACGACACAGTATGAGAAAAGTGACAACATTATTGAGGTGTGCACGACAATATACCTTAATTTCATCAGTTTCCTTATGTAACATGTTCCACCTATGGTACAAAGTGACATAATACTTTAAATTATATCAGCCTGAAAGAGGTACATTTTCCTGGGTATATGTACGTAGCCAAATGAAGCTTCTTTTTCACCAAATGTTTCCACAGCTCCTTTGTTGGAAATTTCCCGGTTACAAGACCTGCAAAAGAGTCTGTGAAAAGCAGTACCAGCAAATCATGACTTAATAACAACCGAAAATCTAGCCCTGGAATCCCATGCTGACTCTAAAATCGCATACGCAATTTAAACCTGATCTATTAATATTATATTTTATTTCTAAACTGTAAATATTCAGTAATCTTGTCCCAAAAATACTTCTACCTTTTTTACTTCTTTCTTTAAATTTAATTCACCTTTTATATGCACTTAGGAGTAGCGTTTCTCTCACCGGTTTGTGTAATTGAGGGAGAAAGTAAAGAAACAGTTACCTTTAAGGTTCCAACGTCCAGTAATTACACGAGAGTATATTTTGCATTTCCACAATTTCATTTTCTTGGTCCCCCCTTTCCCGAGTATCCTCGAAAAACAGCAGTTGCAACCTTCAGGTTGATTACAGGACATGATTGTCTGGCAAAACATTTAAACAGAATTGGGATATATTCTTCAGCACTCTATCCTCTATGTGATCTGCAAGAGGAAATGGATCGAGACCACCTTCAAATATGCCCGGCCACTTCTAGGGTCTCATCCATCAGTGAAAAATATTGGAGAGCAAGAGGATTAATGACTTCATTGTCAGAAATCCAGCATTAGCTAACAACAATTTTCTTGGTCCCCAAAAGCGTTCCATACCTCTGTGAAACATCAAGAACTGGTTGATATTTAGTACTTCAAAAGAGAGGGTGAAAAGGAAAATGGTTAGAAAGATTATATGTAGGTAAATAACCTTTCCGAAGATGGTGCCAGTTTTTCCCCACTTTTCGCTTATGATATCACACCCGGGAAGTTGAAATTACTGCACCCCGTATTTTGTTATCCCAAATGTGAATAAAATGTATTGAATTACTGATACGTACACTTCTTGTTACATGCAACATAGCAGTATGTGACAGTGCAGATTTACAATTTAAATCATACCGCCTTTACTTCCCAATGTTTAACAATACCTATGGTTTAATCCATATAGCATTTAAACAGAGCTATTTCGGTGCAAGTAGCCATCTCATCTCCAGTTGTCATCTGGATTGGTCCGCGCTACCAAGCATGACTAAATGAACTCCAGTTCACATGGGATAGCGCGCTACATCTTGATGCTGCTTTTGAACAGCTGACAGTGATTCATTTTATTGTCATATAAATATTTCTGTTATTTGTTACTGTCGACAAATTAGTATATAGCACACACGTTCTAACTGTTGCATATACAATACATATGAGTTAGGATACTAGGAAGTGCAAATCGCTTCGTTCCGTATTTTCAAACTTCTTCCTCGTCCTGAAAAGATTTACTTACACAAATTGTATCGCAATTTACTACACCCAAGGTCGGCATTTTGTCCCAGCGTGCATATACAGGGTGGAAGGGAAGTCATTACATTGCTTCTAATATGAGCTTCACAGAAGCATTGCAAACAAAAACGTCTAATGGCATTTTGTTCTTTGATCAGCCGATTTGGAAACAATAAATAGTTTTTGATCCCAATTGGATACGTAATTCTACAAGAATGTACTAAGATAAAAGTTTTACTTGTAAGTTGCGTAGAGTAACTTATTTCTGACATAGCTACGGTATTAATTATGGGACATCACACCGGGTTACGAAATAATTAATAACTTAAAAGACGTGAAGGAATACTCCGAGCTGCTCTCTCAGACGTTAGGTAAGTCGACAACGTTGCGTTGAGGTTGGTCAGGGAATTTACCTAGTTTGTGAATGTAAACAGGTCGGTCACTTTCGCTTTCGTTGGGAGCTAACGCTTGTGACTGGCCTACACTCCATAGTAAACACGGAAGGACAAGGCAGGCTATGAGTTTGTTTTTAAGACGCACCGTTACGCTGCTTGTTTATGAGCTAGGAAAAGTGACCACCCACACAATCTGCAGTGTTTCCAAGTTATTTTAGATAAAAATAAAATATCTCAGTTGGAAATGGTCAGAGACAAAAACGTAAGATATAAAATGTGTTCCAAATACCGAGATCTACTACTAGTTTAAATTAATGTAATGACTTCTCTTCCAACGGTATTTTAGAGTGATGGTTACTTGTGTACATTGACGTCACGGAGACCTTGGGTTCAAACGGATTGCATTGTGAAAGGAAATGATGTTTGTGCTGCGTCGGAGAAGGAGCTGTCAATGTGCTGCTCCTATCTACTAGGATACCCAGATATTCTATGCTTCAGGACAAGTGAACCTTGTGGTGAACCGGGGCAAAGCTTGGTCTCTAACTATAAGAGCTCTTCTGTAGCGTATTCGCATATGACATCGTGCAGTGATATGTTGACAGTTGGACTCAAAATTATCACCGTACGGTAGTATTTAAATGATTTAGATCATCCCCTAAGTCTATCAACAAAAGCTAAAAACTACTATAGATTTGCTTTGATATTTTCCCCCAAGGGTTTTCAAATGGAAACGTCTGAATTCCCCCCTCTTAGCTCCTGCTGCTCAATGTTGTTCTCACCAAGTAATTTGAATGATAAATAAAATCGAGATCGTTTGAACTACTGCATATAGGGATCGTGCTCGTTATCTTGAGGCCACATGAACGTGCCCATCTCTAAGCCTTAAATGTGTACCAGAACTGAAAGAATGGACCATATACGTTAAAAGACCTTTTCTTATAGAAAATTAGCAGAGCCGTGCAGCCACCTAAGCAGCCATAGGCCATCCTTCTGTTACTAACAACACCGTAATCTGGTAACCAAGCACAATATTTTCCAGGAAAACATTTCTTAAACTTTCTCCGTGGCACACCCAATCCCTTCTATTATTCCTGTGAAGTTCTTCAACACAGCTGGTGGTGGTCTCTAGATGAACAGCCTTGAACTCCTCGTATACTTCATTTGGAGTCATTCTACATAGGCAACGCTGATTATGATTCTGTGATGGTACATACCTGTGGTTGTTTAATACATGACATAGATTCCTTTAGAAGGGCGTAAACTAATATCTTGGTGTGACTTCGAGATCCCATAAATTGAAGACATGACCACCAGCCTGGAAACCCTTTGAGAATATCAAGATGTGCAGAAGGATCGATGCAACCTCTACGAATATACATCTCCAGGAATCCATGCAACATGCCTTTGTAGTCGCGAAAATCTTATGGCACATTAAATAGAAATGCAATGGTCCGTTATATTATGTTTCACTGTGTTCAGAAATACAAGTTCTCATGAAGTTTAACGTTCCATTAAACATGCAAGTTCATATTCTATGAGCATTGCATCTCTGTTACTAGATTTTTCAGAATTCGACATTAATCCCTTCATTTTCTAACCTGTTGGAAGCTAAGTCCACTGTCTCTTAAATAAAGCTTTTTCTTTAGGGGGGGTTTCAAAGCAATCGATCTTTTTGATCACTTGATTGATGAGAAGTAGTGATGTTTGTTAGAGTTTAATGTGAAATCCAGAAGAAAAATCTGACGTGTTGCACTCGTCTGACTTTCTCTACTCTTGTATTCCTAAAAACTTTTATTTATCTACCATAATATGTCAATCAAGATAAACATTTGCAGAAATTCTCTGATTGCTAATTTTCTTGTAGATGCAAAAGAAATATGGAAATACAGTAGGCTTTAAGCGACGGTCAAATTTTACAAGGTCTGGCCACTATGTGATGGTCTTGAAATTGCATTCTCTTTGCGTGACCATGATATAACAAACCAAATAACGTATTCCTATTTCAGAAGGGTGTAAGTATACGAAAATTCAAGCAAGGAATAAATCGGAAATGGTTTGATCCACAACTTTTATGACAAAAAAAAAAAAAAAAAAAAAAACTATTCTAAGGGTACATATGACTGAATTTTCCAACTTCTGTATTTTTTAAATCAATTTTGATGAAATTTTGTGTGCATATTTACATTGTAACCATATTATGCTGTGCAAAGTTTCAACTCTGTATGTTGCTTGGTTCAAGAAATATTGCAAATTATTTAAATAAATTAATAGTCGCACTTAAAAAGCCCCTTGCGACAAAGTTTTCATCCAATCATTCTAAAATTTTGTAGAGATGCACTTTAAACAAGGATAAATTAGAATTGTATTGGGTTTTTATATCTGATTATTTGTTTGGCTTACAGAAAAATGTAAATATTTATATTTCATAAGTTTTAAAAAAATATGAAGTAACAGCCTGTTCTGAAGGATAAAAAGCACACTAAAATCCATCTGATATCAAAACCCAATGCAATTTTTATTTATAGTACATATTACTACATACTGTGCAAGTTTCAAGCCATTGTGATAAGAAATGCTCCGCAAGGAGCATTTTGTATAGAGCAAAATGCTGAAAAATTGCAAACTGAGAAAAAGGCAAAAGAAAATAAACTGACCTCAGAATTGCTCTGGACCATAAGTCTCCCCCTCAGACCTCTTGTTTCTTTCTTCAGATGATATTTTCAATTACTTTACAAATAGCAGTAGCCAATCATTAGCAAGTTCCTGTTCACCTACTTCAAAATAGGAGTGAAATGGCACAGTAACAGTGCACAGTAACATTATATCGTAAAAGTGGGCGTATATGTACATTTAAATACCACGCACATGGAGTTAAAGGATGGCTTCTGTTAGCTTTAAAAATGCCGGAACTGAAAAATTAATGGATGGATATGATAGAGGAAAGATTGTAATATTTTTTTAACGCTAAAATAAAAAAATTCAATTTTTTACAAAAAATCGTCAAAACTCAGCCATATGTACCCTTAACGAAATCTAAATTTTGTGTAGTGTGAATTTGTCTATCTATTATGGCTTACCGTTATGGAGAATACTTTTTAGACTAGTGCAAGGTAAGCAATGTTTCTTTTGTGAACGAAGATTTCATATTGAAGGTTTATACTCTATTTGTTTTGTTCATTAAACCGGTAAAGTTTTCCGTGACGGCTTTAGCGGCCTAGGACGCTAAGGTAGTATTTTTCGGCCTGTTAAAAGATCTACAAAGGTCTGTTTTAAAGAGAGCGTACTGAGCAATCGACTTAACATTATAAAATTGTTAGTTGTATGCACCTTTTTATTTCTCTTTTAAATCTTGAGCGTAAAAAATAAAATTTTAGTGAAAATAGTAATATAAACATGTGTCTAAAATGTCAGTGTTAAACATCTGAAAAGCAGAACCTAAATTTCTGTTCAATTTAAGCTCCTCTACGCAATAAAGTTTTGCCCAAACACTAGAATACTGGGCTATGTGGTCAACAGGATGTCTTCGTCCAACACCCGGCCCAGACCGATGGTTTTTAAGTGTGCTTAAAAAGGACAGCTCCATGTCAGTGGATTTACTGGCATGTAAAAGAACTCCTGCGGGACAAAATTCCGGCACACCGGTGACGCTGATGTGATCCTGGCAATTGACAGCGTCGTTAAAGAACAAAATAATTTTAATTTTTTTCGTCCAACACAATTTTTTGACGAGGTTTTGGGTTCTCAGACAATCAAATCAGGTGCTTGTGACTCTGAACAGTGTTAAATGCCTTTTGGACTAGAAGAATTCAATAGAAATCAAGAATTTACGAATTTGATAGGAATACTGAGCCCTCATAGAAATATTTTTATCAAATTGGGTTAGACCAGTGGTCTTATGAGCAAATGACATCACCTAGCTGCTCTTCTCCAACTCCTTCCAAGCGCCTCCCCTTCAGTCATTCACGTAACCAAGCAATTGAGAACTTTATTTTTGGATCTCATGAATGCATCACAGCTTGACAAAGAGTAGGAAAAGGCAAATCTGCCGACCTTTTCTTCGCATGATGTTGAGGATTAATAGGTTAGAAGATTCAACCTACAACGCTGATTTGGCACCCTCAGTTTTGCTTCACACTAGATCACTTTATGTGGAGCTCAAGATGATGGGAACTTGGTGGAGAAAAATTGTTTGAAGAAGAAACTTAGATTTATACGATCACCATATTCTAACGATACTTAATAAATGTAGTCAACATAAACATGAGGCATTGCATAATGAACCACCTTCGAATGGAATTATTGTGGGCTTCGTTAACATTTCCTCCAAGTGCACACATTGTCATACATAGCTAAAGATAAACTACATGCATCAGCAATTACCTGCTATGTTTGTTGAAGCAGTTTTAGTTGGAGCACTATGTATAAATTAAGAAATTTAAGGCTGAACGAAGACTGATTTTTTTCCGCTAAAGTGCTAATGAAGTAAGGCTATGTTTGAGGACTTGAAAATGAACGATATAGAGATACATGGCAAATGTGGTCGAAAGGAATGGAAACGAGAATGCGGGAACGAGGCTGAAAGGATACGGCAGAGGGAAGAGGGAGGGTAGTGAGATCAGTTAAAGCCACTGTGCCGAGTACCCGCCTCCCCCAGGCTGGGGTTAATTTGCACAAATTTAACGTAACTTAAAGCTCTGTGTTTTCACAAAATAAAACGAGGGTGCCATGCTATTAGTAATGAATAACAAAGGCCGGGATTTCCTTTATAATTGCTAAGTATGACTGTTTCACATATGTTCTCTCACCAACATGCATTCGGTTCTAATGATAGCCCTGATGCACATACAACACAAGGAAAATGTTGGAAATTAATTTATTGCAGCCGGTTTATGATATTATCTTAGACGCTTTGTAAAGCCGCAAAATAACAAATGGTTTGCTTCATTGGGTTATCAAATGAAAGCAAGAGCATTTTGGTCAACAAATAAAGTGCTATGTTACACCACTATTTTATATACACGTTTGGATTACCTTGAAGCATTAAGCAGCGTATTGTACGAGATTGTATACTTTATTTGTCAATCGTCCATCATCAAAGTTATAACCAAAAATGGAGCATATGGGAACTTCGGAGGTTTTGCTGACATTTTAATTATCTAGCTACCTCCTGCCTGATACTAGGTCCATCCGCAGGATGGAAGCACAGAAATAAGAGTATCTTTAGGGTGTGAAAGTGGTCGTGTAGTCAGGTACCCTTACCAGAAGAGCATGAGTTACTTCAACTACAAATCCACATTATACTTTGGCTATAACTGATTTCCGACAAAAGCCTAGCTGAGGGTTTGGGCAATCGAGAGAAGCTTCTTGTCCATAGACAGATTTGAACTTTTGATTTATTTAAGCGTTACTAAATGGTGGATTATGAAATTAGAATATTTTATACAAATTTTGAAAATTGTAGACACTTCATTTAAATGTAGTAACAGTTGCAAGGTAAGTATTGTAACAATTTAAATGTAACAAATTTAGCAAATCTTTTTATTTTCTCAAGCTTCAAGTACAGCCACACTACTAGTTTCTGTCTCTTAATCTTTCCAAACTCTCACACCATACTAGTTTCTGTCTCTTAATCTTCAACAACTCAAAACTGTCTCTATGGCAACCTCCTTGAAAATCAAAGAGTCTTAATGACATGGAGAAGCCATGTCACACTGCTCCCTCCTCAGAGCTGGTCGTCCCGACCAGCACTATCACTGCGGCATCTCCCTTGCGCCCCGGTGGATTAACCCATCGAACCTCTTCTCCTGGTGGTCCACGAGGGCCTGGTGGTCCTGGTATACCTTGAGGTCCTGGGTTTCCATCTCTTCCAGGCATACCTTTAGTTCCAGGTTCACCATCTTTTCCCGACAATCCTGGAGGTCCAGTCATGCCTTTGTCTCCTGGAGGTCCCTGAGGTCCAGGTAACCCTTGTAGACCAATGAGACCACGGTGTCCTTTTGCACCCTTTGGACCTTCTTCTCCTCTATCACCCTTACCTCCCTCTGGCCCTGTAGGTCCTGGCTTTCCTCTAGCTCCCTGTGGCCCTTCTACACCCTGTGGTCCAGTTTCTCCTCGAAGACCCCGTTCTCCTGCTGGTCCTGGAGGTCCATTTGGACCAGGTGGCCCTGGAAGACCTGGTGCCCCTGGAGTTCCCGGAGGTCCTGAAGGTCCTACAGGTCCCTTATCTCCCGGTCTTCCTGCAATACCAGGTGTTCCTGCTTTACCTGGTGCTCCCTCTGGTCCCTGTTCTCCAATTGGTCCCGGTGGTCCTAGAGGTCCTGCAATACCTTGTGGTCCTGGAGGTCCTTCACTGCCTGGCTTCCCTGGTGGACCTGTCTCACCTTGTGCACCTCTCTGACCTCTGAGGCCAGCAGGTCCTGTTGGGCCGGGTAATCCTGGAAGTCCTCTGTCTCCTGGAGGGCCCTGTGGACCAGGTTGTCCTGGAGCTCCATGTTGTCCTTGAGAGCCTGAGTCACCCTTAGGTCCTTCAGGTCCTGGTGCACCAGCTTGTCCTGGAGGTCCTGGATTGCCCTGTTCACCTTTCATTCCTGGGAATCCACGTTCACCCTTCATTCCAGGCAAGCCTACCAGACCCTGAGGGCCAGGGAATCCTTGTAAACCTTGAGGGCCAGTAGGACCTCGCTCTCCAGGGGGCACGATCCTAGGTATCGCTGTTGGATAGTGTCCCTTGGTCCAGGTAGGACGATGTATGCCATCCTGCTTCGAAATTCTGCAACAGTACCGCCGGTCTTGACGGTCCCTCGTCCAGTTGCCCTTCTTCCTGGTGTGTTGACGGGCCATCCTGCGCACTTTGAAACGGCTCACTGGGTACCATGTCCGCCGACCTCTCTGGCGCACCTTCGCAGCCACCTTGCTTCCGATGGGTCCGGCAACAAACCCCACCACATCCGCGCGAGTCGCGTCCACCGCTGCACTCGTGTTCACTCGTGCTCGGCACGGCCTCTCCTGTATCCTGCCGTCCACGATGATGTCCACCATTCTTCCGTTCACGGCACTATGCGTCAGGTGATTGGATGGCCCCGACGGTCCCCCCATGTCACACGCCAAGTCGGTTCTCGCGTGTTGCTCGTTTGCTTGTGCGCTTCCCTGCTGATCGTCCGAAACGGGCGCAACTGTCGCCTCGGCCACTAGGTGCTCCCTCCCCGGCTCCGCGCTATTCCGTCTGCCCCTGGCATCCAGTACTTTGACGCTCTCGTCAACTCTTACTACCAGGGCGCCAAGACGTTCCCCGTCGTCCTCCACGACGTCCACGTGCTGGCAGAGGTCTTCCACCTTTTCGCCGAGTTCTTCCACGCCTTCCGTCACGCCAGCCAGTTGCCCGTCAATTTTCGCCGATAGCTCCGTCTTCATCTCTTTCAGCTCGGCAGCGAGGTTGTCGTTTCTCGTTTCCATTTTGGCAAATAATTCTTTCATCATTGCCATCATCCTGGTTTCCGAATCTCCCTCCATCTTGGTTCTAACGTTGCAACTTCTAACGACGATGTAATGAAACTAGAAGCAACTCGACGAATCCCACTTCCTGACACCAAATGTAACAATTTAAATGTAACAAATTTAGCAAATCTTTTTATTTTCTCAAGCTTCAAGTACAGCCACACTACTAGTTTCTGTCTCTTAATCTTTCCAAACTCTCACACCATACTAGTTTCTGTCTCTTAATCTTCAACAACTCAAAACTGTCTCTATGGCAACCTCCTTGAAAATCAAAGAGTCTTAATGACATGGAGAAGCCATGTCACAGTATAATACCTTCAATCCGCGACCTAAATTTGTATCCTGTGAGAGAAGTATCGTGTTTCAGAAGGATAGCATCCTAAATATTAGCTGTCAATTTCAAATGCAAGATCTAGTTTATGAATTCGGAATACTGTGATGACAGATCAATATGCGACACAGATAAATCTCCCAGGTTTCAGAATAGAACAACTGTCTTACCGCAGACATTTCTCCCTTTTCTCGTCTATCGGCAGTCGGGACTAAGGTTTGCATTTTAACATTACCTCCCTGTGTAATAAATGGTTGATGTTCTCGATTTACATACTTAACAATAAAAAAGGGCTGCTACTCTTTATGTCATCTTTTTTAGGCGCAGCAATTTTGTTTGCAAAATTTGAAGAAATATTTGTGTCTGAAACTTCTCTGTTAAATGTATAAGTGACTGGTACATTTGCTGAAATTTCAAACATTTGATTGTTAATGTTAGTACAGAATCGTTTCATTATATTGTTAACGCAATACACTTTAACATTTGGCTTCGAGTGTATAATATTGCAATTACAATAACTTTTTGATGAATAACAGCAATAACCACTACAGAAGTTAGTATTTATGTTAGTGCTACAAATAAATAGAACTAATATTCTCATAAAGAACTTGGCAACTTCCATCAGAGATTATTGCACAGCTGATAGGGTATAAAAGTTCCTGAACGAATTTTCCAATATCCAGCTTCTTTGTTATCATAATGCACAAAATGCACATATTATTCTGCTAATACTTGGGAAGTAAAGTTCTGAAACATTTTATGCAGCTAAAAATATTGTAGCTGTATTTACCGGCGGTTATTTAAAGCTATTTTCCAATTTACAAAGCCTCATTGATTTTGGACAACTGCTGGTGTAAGGCACGCATATATATGAAATAAAATGTAGTTTTCACCCTACTGGATAGGTGAAACTATACCATGCAGTTATATATTATAGTTAAGTATAATATATTTACACACGCTTCCATTTTATGCGACAGATCCTATTACTTCAGATCAGGGATGTACAAAATATTCTCTCTGGAGAACTTTACGCAGCGAGCCGCAATAACCCACTCCACTCCTTAGTTGGAGGGAGAGGCAGTTAGTATGCAGTGACGGACACAAACAGGCGATTTCATCGAAGTTTTTAAGTCATACCTTGAATTTTCTGGGAATGTTCTCAGAAGATATCTTCATTATGGATGACTTTTGCATTAATGGTAAACAGTAACAGACAGACAAAAGCTTAGATACTAAATAAAAAGTGTTGGTCCCATTAAAACACACAATTTATGTCAAATGCTTCTTTTTTCTTTTGAGTGAACCGTTTCAAAGATGTTCTTCCTTATTTGTTTGAATTTGCCAATAATTATACTCTTTTTCAAATAGGAATATTATTTGTTTTTTCATTCCTTGGCCTTGCCATATGAAATGTCTGTATCGCAATATGTTACGCGACAATCACTTGGTGGATTTTCTAAGGCTATGTTAAAGATTGTTAGACTTGTTAAACGTAAGCTGTACCAATGAAATCACTAATAAACAGATGTTTTCCGCATAAGATTTTAAAGAGCTTTCCTAAATCAAATACAACGTACGTGTCACCAACCCACCACAGCATCACAAGGCTCGGCAAGGGGTTAAAAAGAGTCAAAGTTTGCGTATGTTGGAAAGAGGTAAGTCCACACTGCCCTCTTTCGCAAAGGTTGGACATCGCAGCTTTAACAATGCAAGTACTTGAGCTTTGTGGATCCAGTGCACACTGTGCTAAATTGACAATGAGACGAGGCTTAGGAATAGATCAACAGTACTATGTGGCCATTTCGATATTCACTAGAGCCATTCGCCCAGGGTAACAGCCATTCGCACTGAGCACAAGGCGGACCACACAAAATCTCAACCATGAAAACGGCATTTTATGTTATCCTGGGCCAAAACGATCTCGCATTCTGAGACGGACACTACTGTAGTCAGCTACTGATGAAACAGAAACTAAATATTAATTTCCAACGAGCATAATGTCAGTGATAGGCACATCACAGGCTATAATTAGGTACACATAAAACTATTACATGATATTGTACCCTAAGGAATGCCAAGAAGTATTTGCCGGATTCTGCTTGTTATTTATGTTCTAACTTGCAAAAATAAACACGCAAATAGCGCTTGCTGGGAATTTATGAGGTATAATGAGGAATAATCGTAACTATGAGCAACAAAACACAGAAGTGAACCAGTCATGAGCAGTAAAGTCAACAAAGTGCATAAGTCCTTGTGTGGAGAGCTCCCGGGTGATAAACAATCATCACATTCGTTCCACAGCGATACCTTTATACACCACCATTACTCGTGTTACTGTTGGAAGAGCAAGTATAACTGCTTAGTGAATGCAAAGTATGCCATTAAAGTAATCATAACTACCGTTTGTAACACTAAAATCCCATGACTGTTAAAGCACTTGATGGAGCATAATGCAGCAGTGAAATTTCTATTGTGGTTCTGCATAAAGCACCCGTATTAAGTAGGAGCCAGACGGTAACTGCCCATCCTCTTAAGATAAAACGTTTGTTGCACCCCTGATTTCTCTGTGATGAGAATGGTATTTAAGCTTAGCATCTTACTGTAAGCTACGCTGTACCTCAGTTATACTCAGAACAGAAGATGCTACGTTTAGCAGAAAGTCTCGCTCGAATGGAGAAGTGCAGGGGTCAAAAATTCATCAATTTTCCTTTATGACTTATGTGTTTCATATTCAATTACTAACACATTCCCCAAAATTTTCAAATGGCTTGCGTAAATTTCCAACCAAGTCCAACTCATGACAAACGCAGTTCTTAAACTGGGAACAGGGACTAAGATTTGTGGTACCGGTTTATTGATAACGAACTAAAAATATTATACACGGTAGAAAGCATATGGATGCTGCCCTCTAAACTAGGCACCGGCAGAGTTTCCCGGATCGAGCCTAGTTTTGGGTCGCTGTTAGCTTAGAGCCTCAGCGCGGCCCTCGGGTTACGTCAGTGGCGTGCTTTATTGGTGACACAACTCTACCATACAGGTCAAATTAACCTGAAAGTCTATTCATAGTGAACCAACATTCTACACTTATAGCATTAAAAACTGCGTGTATGTAATTACAGACACATTTATACCAATTTGTCAGACAATTTATCATACATAGTTTTCTGTTACACTTGCAGCAGAATACCTTCGCTCGGCTTATCTACTAATGAATTTAATTGCTTTATACCTATACGTACAACGACTTAATCAGCAAAACATAAATCAAATGGATTTTCTACATTTAACTGAGTAACCTTTAAACATAACGGGAACAAAATGATGTATATTTTATGCTGCCTTGATTCTAAGTACTGCATTATGATCTTCATCAAGAATGTACTCGTGTATTTCTGTGTCAAACTTTGAACCCCCACTGCTATCCACTGCTGTGGTATCACTGGTCGCTGCTCGGCACGCAAGCTCTTCGCTCCATCTATACCGCTCGCAAAAGTTAAAGGCATGTGAACGCTGGCCAATGCTCAAGCAGAGCGCTGTTGCCAAGCGCAGTGCGTGTACCGGCAGACGGTCTGTACATAAGGTTGTGAGATGCGTGCACCACATTCGGCGGCGCTGGTAGGAGGGGCAAGCGTAGGATTCGCTGGAGTCCGCAGTGGGCCCCGCCTCCATATGCCTTTAAGTTTTGCGAAGATTATAGTGCCTACCGCTCTGAAGTGTACCTACCGATACTTGCTCTAAACCAGAGATAAATCTTGTTGTATAGACTAAAAAAACCTATTCATACTTTTTCTTCTAATTCACATTAGTTGTAGTTGTGTCCTTGAAATACAGAGGCGATTGGCAACAGCACCCTTCTCCCTGCAGATGGGTGGTAAAGTCTCACTTGAAAGATAAAGTTGGACCGCCGTGGACATACAACCCCTTCTTAACAACATGAACTATTGACTACTTCCAATTGGTAAATATTTATCAATAGTCAATAATCATTCTAAGTTCTCAAATTACTAGAGGATTCAAAGACCTTTTGAATTCCTAGTATCTTTTTAGTTTACATGTTAAAAACATATATATGACAAGGTTGGATAATAGATGTAAACCCTGTGATATTATTTTGCTTAAGAGCTCTATTTACGTGCTGGAGACTCCGAAACGGAAAGGGGAAGGGGTGTGGATAAACAAATTGTAAACTCTACGATAAG
Source organism: Tenodera sinensis (assembly GCA_030765045.1). Classification (NCBI taxonomy): domain Eukaryota; kingdom Metazoa; phylum Arthropoda; class Insecta; order Mantodea; family Mantidae; genus Tenodera; species Tenodera sinensis. The sequence goes on along the minus strand of CM060964.1, from coordinate 82,780,069 downwards.
CAGTAGAAGTAACGATCATTAGTTAAGAGTAAAAGGATTGGTCGTGTATCAGCTGTTAGGATGAGTAACTGTTCTTCACATCTACAGCCAAGGGTTGTTCGGTTTATTAGCTTCATACCTTACAATTTAGTTTCTGTGGTTATTGTCAAGTGGGAACGAAAAACTAGACATAAACGCAGAAAATCCGTAATGCTTCTCATCTGCGGGGAAGCCCGAAGGACTGCAACAGGGGATTGCAACAGGGGATTGCCGATTCCATCAACAGCGTTACCGCAACAGGCACCTCTCTATCTATCGCAAAAGCGCAGAGGTGTTTGCGTGAAGCAGCCAGCCTAAGTCCTAACAAATGCCTTGTGGACTTAGTGGACATCTATTACAGCAGGCTTTGAACTCTAGGAAAGAGATCAACATTACATGAGGCATGCAGAAAATGTATGGAAGCTGGGGTCCACCAGTTTGAGCTCCAGCGGTGGTTGACTGAAATGTTATCTACTTACTCAAAGTAGTTCAGTTTTCTTTCTTACTCTTTTACTATACTAAGTCTTCCTCCTATTTCACAGAACCTAGCATGTAAACAAAACATTTGGACATCGCCTTATTAACAAAGTACGATTACATGGTACCAACTCACCTACCATCCAGGCTTCTTACTACTTGGTAAAGTGACAAGGCGTATTGACCTTGGCTGTTGAGCGCTACGATCGCTTCTTGTCTTCTTTATTAGAATAGCGAAATACTAGTAATATGGCGTATAGTCAGTGATAAAACACAAATGGATGGTCTCTTACGCCTGCCGATATATGAGACGTTGTCCTGAAGATATGATTGCATCTGAACAGTGTGTATATACCCTGTCTCGCCGTGTTTGTGCGAAAAGTTCGCATAAACAACTGGGCAGTTTCACATTTTTTCCGATACGCCTCATACCTTTGCCAAGTACTATATGTTTATAAACAATACGCATGCTCATTCACCCGATACTATATTCAGATACCGAATGCACTCACAGCACTGTCATTGACTCAGCAGAATGTCTTTGTCCTTGAACGTACAATCGTGGTATGGAGTAGGGAGCTCCTTGAGTCTCCAATAAATATAATTTATTAGTGATATTATTCAAAGTATTGTCATAGTTGCGTTGTTCTATGCCGTGGTATAGTTTATCAGTGAGGCTCTTTCGCGTAATATTTATTCTACCTTGAAAGAAAGGATAAGTTGTTTTTGGGGCAGGCTGTAAACCATCAGCGCGAAAGGAAAAAACAATAAAGCGTTATCTCAATGTCACTTGTGACAACCATAAGGTCATAGTCAAATACAGTATTCGTACTACAGATCTGGCCTCATGGGAGTAACCATTTAATTTTTGAGTTTTCAGCCATTCATCCAAATGTGTTGAAAATGTTATCACATTTACCTATAGCTTGTTTTCATTATACCTTAAATGTAAGCAATCATTTCTGTCCTCTTACTCAAAACTAAACCCCGACACAACAGCCCATGAAGGGCCAAGGCTTACCGCCCAGCCGCTGCGTCCCCCACCTCTGTCCACTACAGGCATCATTGGTGAGGTGCAGTTCTGGAGGGTGGGACGTGCTCAGCGCCAGTTATGGGGTCTTTTCGACCTGGGGCCGCTACTTCTCCATCAAGTAAATCATCAATTGGTCCTCCTGGACATAACGAGGTTGAGTGCACCCCGTGCCAGACCTCCCAGAGGGGATAAAATCCCCATGCTGGTACCGGGGAAGGAACCCGGATCCTCCACGCCAGAGGCAAGCGCGCTATCAACTGCGCTACGGAGGTGGTCCCTCTTACTCAAGAAAGTATGTATATCATGGTGACTATATTCCATACAATTACCCTGAGGAACAAATTTCGTTGGCAGTTGATTCCGCTACATTGTGGAGCGTAAAACTAATGCATTGCTAATATTAATTCCTGTTATGGGGCTGTATGTACGAATATGCCCAAATTATCTACATGTTTCTGCAACATGTGGTAATCGCGAGCACAGGGAAAGCACAGGGGATTTCAACAGAGCTGCGGAGTGTGTAATCTCTAAGGGTAATTTTGAACTGCACCTCATCACAGCCAGAACGTTATCTTCTTTAAGCATTGAGGTTTATGCACGAATTGCATGATGTGACCGTGTCTTATAAAAGGCAGATATACAACAGGAGGTATATATTCGGCAGAACATACTGTGTAAGGCTGCTCTTTAATGCAGATATTTCCATCTGTCGCACTGTAATTTACAGGTAGCGTTTTCACATGGTACTACATCATTTCTTTGATCAAAAGATTGAAAGTCTGTTTGATGCAGGACAAAGTACAGTAATTACAAATCGAAATAAAACTCAGCAAATACGCTAGTAACACAAACCAGACGTCATTTGGGTATAAACAGATACAGTTAAGTTTTCCGCCCTTGCTGATGTAATATTTCAATCATAACAAATGGAGCAAATTAGGGCACAGCTACTTTTAAGTTTTTAATTAAGCTTTTTTTAGAGACCGTTGAATTGTTTAAAACAAAGAGTATCTAAAATTGCCTCATTCAGTGCATTCAGTGAGAAATCTTTTGAGTCTGTTAATTATTTTTTTAAGTTAAAACACAAAGGGCATCAATGCTCAACGCTCGTAATTTGGAACTGATACACCGCAGTTGTGTCACAAATTGAATCAATTGTTTTGTAAATAAAATATCGCAATTATTCCTTATCGTTCTCGTATTTCACACAAAAGTCATCTCTACAGTTGTACAGTAGAATCCCGATAACTCAACCTAATGTGGACAGAGAGGCTGTCGAGTTACGGAAATTTCGATTTTTACGGAATAAGGGGTCTGTTAATCGCACCTCATAAGATAACACTGCAACATAGACAAATATAATTTAATTTCCATTATCATATTAACTTACCATCTTTGCTTCTCGTTTGACATTTTCAAGGACACAAACAAATCACAACACAACACTAACAGTAAGCTTGAATTCTTAAAAACTGCACTATAACCAGGAATACTAACTGAAAGTTTAGCTTACCATCCTATACATGTATATTTTACATGTGGCGAATGATTTTGGTTGAACGTGTGCGAGTGACATTATGCAAATTGATGATGTGGGTAGTGTCTTTGTTTACTTCCTTGAAATAAGCAGGAGACTGCTGATAATCCGAGATGACACTGTACTTATTCACGCATGGTCCGCAATGTGTATGTACTACAGTACCACAGTACCACACGAAAGTCGGAAAGATAACCTGACACTCTTATGGTTTTATAAATACAAAAGTGAAGTCGATCATAAACCATTGCACAATTTTCACGTCTAAATATACCTTTGTACTGGGTAAAACAATAAACCTTCAAACATTCAAACATTCCTAAAAAGTGTTTGTGCTATATATCCGCATTATTAGTGGCGTGGCAAGCTTTAGATTAGTGACAGTGACAGTGACAGTGGTCTGCTGGCCGATGTTTTGACTACACATCGAGGGTCAATACGTGGTCAGCACATTCGTTACTATGAGGGAGGCTGTGGTAGATTGTATACATACACTAATTAAAATTTACCTATACTATTCATACCGTATAGTACACAACAGAAGTTATTACTGTTAAGTTCAATGATAAAAATTGTATAAAAAAAAAAAAAATTAAAATAATGAAGGTTGTCAAGTTACACGGAATGTCAAGCTATCGGCATTCTATGTATTCATCCATTTTAATTGTAAAATACCAGTTCTCACACATAACATATTTCATTCCAATTTCACTCTGAAAAGTACTTGAGCTTCCCAAAGCTGTTTCCACATGTAAACCACTCAGTTTAATTATCAGTACTGAGAGCTGCACGTTATGTAGAGCTCACAGTTTAAGCGTTTCGGTCGTTTTTGTATACACTATGGTTAAATACACGATTGAACAGTGAAACAAACTGCTTGAAATACCTATTTTCTTGGGTTATGACGAATGGTGTTTCTATGGGTTTAAGGTGGCTAAAATTGTTTTTAACCTTTGGTATGCTACCACTATAGGTACTTCTTTTTCTGTGCCATTATAACAGGCCATATAACCTCGGGGGATTCATTACCAGATCCTATATACTTTTGTATAAAAAGTATACAAGGGTTTGTGGTAGCATCCTTCGGCAGAGAATTATAGCCATTGGTCCAATGTTCTTTTACACAAAAAGAACCTCCTACCTTGAAAAAGGTCTGAATAAAATTGTCAGCCGTTTCACACCGGTAGCCTCCTGCTTCACTCCCGTGGCGCTATCTCTATGGGCAGTGGGCTAACCTCCTGCTGTCATGAGTGCCTTTGTCAAACTCAGTGACTAGAAGTTCACCTGACTCGGAAAATGCCACTTGCATCTCTATATCACAGTGGCGTGTCGGGAATTTAACTGCATACAGAGTCCCAGATATTTCTGTTGCAACGAAAAAACGTGGCAGCCGTAAATTGCGATGTAAGGCCCTCATGAATATTCTGGAGATAACCAATAACATCACGTAAATTGGGGATTAGGGGAAAAATGGTGGGATTTTCTACATTGTGACGCCGAGCGCGCGGCGCACATCACAGGCCGGCCGGGGTCAAGCTACCTCACACCACATACCAGACTGGCGGTGTGTATATACAAGTAGTTCAAGGTCAGACTACCTCGCACCACTCTTTGTGAACACGTGACAGTGCGTGCGGTGAGACAAAGGATTTTCGAAATTATTCGCGAAGGGTCCGGTGGCTGGCGTACTTGTAGAGGTTCCAGAAAAATGCTTCATAAAGGTCCGTGTTGTGTCATCCTCGCTATCAAAGGATACGAGGGAGAAGTGAGCAGTAGTACTAGTTAGTTCCAAACATGAGTCGTCGTAACAGGCATTGTGTGTGCGTGTGTGTGTGTGTGTGTGTGTGTGTGTGTGTGTGTGTGTGTGTGTGTGTGTGCACTCATCAGGAAAGATACGTTCGCGTCGAAGTAAAGCCAGTGAAAGGACTTTAGTGGTGTCTAATGATTGTATCGTCTATGTCAGCTGTTTGAGAGACAGAGGAAGTGAAGAAACAATGGAATGAGTCAAGGTTACGAGAAGAAAACAGATGTGAGTTGTAATATCTCGAAATACTATAGACTGTTTCTACGTCAGTAAACGAGAACTGTGTTGTTGTTCATTCATTTAGAAGTAATTAAAGTGACAAAAGAATAACAGGACGGATTTTGTCATTTTGTCACATGGTGTCAGTAATGGGATTTATCATATTGGTATCTGTCACAATATATAAAACCATCAAGGTCATTATGTATTTTTTTCACCTCTTTTGAGTTCCATTGCAAACAATTGCTATGAACATTCACCAAAGTTGGCAACGGAGGAATCAAAACCCATTCACTTGTTCTCTCCATTTCGCGTTTGTCACAACTGGGTCGAGTACTACCACTGCTGAGTATACGTATACCTCTTGGCAGCCCCTGACAAGGTTACAGTAAAACAGCCTTTTGTCCGCAATTTACATACGTATGCCCAAAATGATTGCTATATTGAGATAGGTGGTGTACGAAACAACTGAATATTTAAGTTCTCAGCAGTATTGGAAACCAGTATTTCAAATTCTTATACAACAGATAAGATTCAACACCTTTGTATATACCCAATTTATGCATATTTTTAAAATACTTCCAAATATATTGTTTATTGACATTATTCTTTATTACCTTGAAGAATTCCTCCACACAAAATAAGACTTTTTTGGCAGATAAAATGAGCATTTTATAATTAATATTCTGGAGTATATAAAGAAATTTTAGATATGAGTTTTTCAATGTAACTAGCCTGGGAGGAAATAAATGTTAAACATAACAATTCAAAATGTTTTTTTAAATTTGTATATAATTTGAATATGATTGCTCACTAACATAATAACTGCGCATATTAATAGAATTTCATCTCAAAGGTTTTTCATTCTGTTACAGACATAGAGATATACAAAATGTCATTTCTTTATACTTGGAACAAATTGAAAATGAAAACGTGGCTACAAATGAAAGCCCAAGAAAAGAGACTTAGAAAGTTCAACGCTAGAGTAACACAGTTTTTGACTTTATGTCGTTTAGAAAGGCCTATCTTGGATGGTTCCTTCACTTTCAGATATGATGTACGAGCAGTTGCGGAGGGGGACCTGGCAGCTTGAAGCGATAATTTCAACGGCACAAAAATAACTAATTAAATGTCAGTAATAATGCTAAATATGTCAACTTAATTAGGAAAGATTTCGATCAAATGCTATAATACTTGTATCAGGAAAACAAAATTTACATCGTTGAAAAGTCCCGGAAGAATCCTGTAAGTATTTGTAAACCTAAAAGAATAAATAACGCTTGAAAACGCGCCGATATTTTTGCAAGATTTCGGTAAAGAAATGAAGGGAAATCGGTCGTTGGAACCATTGTGTTTTCAAACGCGAGGTGAGGAACTCATGTGACTCCTTTGTACTTCGAGCGTTGAGTCACGGACTCTCAAAATAGGATGGCGTGTCCCCAACGTCCGAAAAATACGGTTACAAACTTTAAAAGGTTCGAAAAAACCAATCACATAAAGGTTATCCCCGAAAAAAGAAACTCTGCCAATCAGAATGAAGTCGAACTTGATTCGATGTATATGAGTCACGAAGGCTGCCAGTGGGTTGTACATAACAAATCATATTTTTGAAACACTCTTACTTGTACTACAACCGTTGCATTGGGCGAATTGCTGCCCGAAACTTGGAAATTTGACGCCAATGTACACAGATGTACTAAGTTAAGTGATTGGCACGCGTAAGACAGCAAACGTTTATGATTACAAAGTGTTGAGTGAGAAACTAGGCAGCTGAACAATTGTGGCAGAACAATTAAGAGAGAATATGCGCTAAATTAGTGAACGGATCGCGCCGGAAAGACTATTGACTATTGAATAACTAATGCAGGCAGACGAGTTATGTCTGGAGCGAAGTTCTTAGTCACCTGGACCTTAAAGTGCGGGAAAGTTAAGTGTGGCAACAATTAATAAAAACTTTGCAGGGTATTCTGTGCGTTCATAGTGATGAAATTTGAGAGACAATTATTTTTATACTGAATACCCCAAAGCCTTCATCCTGCCTCCCGCACCTACGCTCCCGTACCATCTCCACGACTAGCCACGAGTATCGACCCTGAGACACGTGGAAAGGAACCCAGATCCCATTACGACAACGAAGAAGGCTGGAGGTCGCCTTGATGCCAGGCACAACTACGGTTCCTCACAGTTCATCAAGAAGAAGAAGTAAGGATACGGCTTGCACCTCGACCTTCAGTTGAAGTTCCATGCTTGTGCCACTGAAGAGGTGCCTCCGGGGAGGGAGAGGTCACGTGAGTAGACGGCCGGATGAGAAAGCATGACAGGACAGAGGGCAAGACCCTTACGTTCTTTCAGCTTGAAACCTCCGGATGGCAGCTGGTACAGGTATCTTGTCTCCTTCTCGAGGCCTCTACACCCCACTGACGGCCTGGAACATGGATCCCGCCCCCGTTGCGTGGACAAAATTTTATAGAAGTCATCCTTTTTCCCGGCTATATAACGCTGAGACCGATACTTACAACCCTGAAACAACCAAGAACCAAAAGTGAAGTGAAATGAGAGGCGAGATGCAATGGAAGGACAAGGAATTCGCGGGATGCAATTAATCTTCCCAGCATATGCCCAGCCACCAGGAGAAACCCCCTAAAGAACATAGTTGGGAAAGTCGGGTATGGGAATCGAGCCCATGACCTCCCAAATGCGAGTCACACGTACTAACATACTGCCAAACTTGCAGCATGTTTATAGGGACATGCTTTTAAAGGTTAAAAGCTTTGTACAGCTGTATATACAGGGCTATTCAAAAAGAAAGAGCAGATTTCAAACATTTATTTCTTCCAAACTACAAAAGATAGAAACATGATTCCAGTGCTCATGGAGAGGGAAAAGTTTACAATGCATTGAATATGAGCACCGTGTTTTGACAAATGTCAAACCGGTAGCTTATTTCTTGCCACACACAAATCAGCTGGTCTCCAGTTATCAAATTCACAGCTTCAACAATTTGATGTCGTAGATCTTCAAGAGTGTCAGTCATAGGAGGGATATAAACACGGTCTTTTACGTAACCCTATAGATAAAAATCACACAGAGTATTTTGAAACATTGTCGTTTGTTGTTGTTTGTCTGTAGTGAAATGTTGGGGACACCGTTCATTGCTATCGTTATCATAACAATGATCAAATCACAAGAGAAATTGAGCCAATGTGGCCGTGATTGGAACTTCTATCCCCACTATTTCAATTTGTAAACCTTTGTCTGTCCATGAACGTTGGGATCATGTTTCTATCTTTTGTAGTTTGGAAGAAATAATGTTTGAAATCTGTTCTTTCTTTTAGAATAACCCTGTATTGTCAATTTGTTGTGGTTTATACATATGCTTATCCTTAAATCTGCAGTAGTCGCACAGTATTTTGTGTCATGAATTTTAATTTTGGTTTTGTCCCACTTAAAATAATTTTGACCACTCTCGGTGCTTATACTGGGATTCTAGATACCACATGTGTGCATTTTTTTCGAAAAGAATAAATCCAAGTAATATTAATGTATTTAAAATAAAAATGATATCAAACACAATAAAAATACAAGATTGTGAGTTGTATTTTATTCAACTTAAATGTTATCGAAAGTTGCTAAGGATTAAGGCAATTTTGTGTTTGCTTCATATTTTTATTAAAGGAGTTTGTTAGCTACACTCCTGGATACGAAATAAGCAAGAAGAGCCCTGTAGAGTACAACTTTTATGAGCAATTTTGTATATATCCCTAAATACTGACATCTGTTTTCACATTTTGATAAAATTCCTTCTGCACATATAACTATGTATTATGCCTACTGTTGAATACTCCTTTGGGGAATACTTAAAGTGATTTCTGAACTACACAGCAATCGCCTATAACATTTGAAAGTTGCGTTACTTGTTTTCAATTCAATATTTAGATATAAACTTATTTTGAAATACAGAATAGCGAACAAGGCTCTTTATTCATCAATTTCGTCATCACAACATATTGCACGTATTATTGTACTGCTGTAGTAGTTAACATCCACTTTACATTTCATCACCAGAAGCCTCTCAAGTAACATTCAACATATGCTTTGTTTGTTCTCGGAAGTCGAAGAAGTTTTACATTGCACTCCAGCCAATAAAATAACAAAATCACACATGACAGGCGGTAGTTAACTCCACGTGGAGTGAAACACAGTGTTGCAACATCTCCCCTGGTTTCTCTCTTATTCTGTTAGTTGGTCTCATTCTGTTCTGACATTGGTCTAATAAGAAATAAATGTCCACGCGTGGAGTGAAACGCTTACTTGGAGAAAATGTGGCAACCCTTCTTTTCGCGATACTGAATACCCGTGTATATTTTCTCACCGGCTTTGACGAGCCGCAAGTTGACCATTAGAGTAGTACGATAATATGCAATGACTTTCTGCTGACACTTGCGGCACCTCTCACTTACCTTTCAGGGAAGTCGTTCTCAATTCCTACAAGTATTTTTGCTCGCTTTCTTATAGAAATTGAAACCTTTCATTACTCCCCTTCTTGCTTATTGAGATTTCAAACGTTGTCAAGCTATGTTGTCAATATAATCGTCTGCTGTCTTCAGGGTTTTATTTCTTCCACTTGAATCTGTCTTGAATTTACATATGAGTCCATTTCATGCCCAACTTCAATGATCCTCTCCAACAACACCCTCATTAAATTCATTGTCACTTTCATTACTTTCATTTGGCGCCTTTAGCCACTATTGTACTAATTATAGCCCACGTGGCTACTCGAGGTTTAATAAGCCAAAAAGTTATGCAAATTTTGATTTTGAAGAAACGTTCAAAAGAGGTTTTCAAGACAATAAAGAGGCATGAATTTTCGCTGACATTTTGGCATATAACTTTTGAGTAGAATACAGCATCTTCTCTTGTCTATGAGTTGTCACCTACTCTAGATAGGTAACAGAGAAGGTTAAAAGAATAATAAATAGAAATAACAGTTGAGATTTAATACCGCATGCTGCATTTATTTAAGCTTGTATTACCTAATTGAAACCCTTTATAAACAAACGTTTATCACTATTAAAATAACGTGATAAATTTAATTAGTGTAGTACATAACTGGCAGAGAAATGGCTGTGTGTGTTAGATCAAGCCTCTTTTATTATTTTTCTTCGAGTACCATTAACGCCTTTCGTGGTATTCATGAATACTTTCTTCGAATACATTTAATCATGTATCTCATTGTATTACTTAACATTATTGCCCATTATTTTTATTTCCAGGAACAATTTTCGTATTTGTATTTGAAGTACTTTGATTCGCTGCCTGACCTGACTATTGCCGAACTATAAATACACAAAAGGTGATCAATAATTTGAGAAGTAATGATTGCACTTTGCAAAATGCAATCAACAATTCAAGAAGTAATGATTGCACTTTGATTCCAAAGAAAACACAGCCATAAATAAGTATTGCGAGTATAGCATGTAACCTACTTCACAACCTATCTCATGTTGACCTTATCACAAAATACTCCTTACGTGACTAAGAGTTTGAAGTTCTAGGAAGTGAATTTGTTTTAACCTTCTTTGTAATGAAGGCGTCCACGGTTATATTCCACATTAAAGAGTAAACATGCTCCTGTGACACTTTCAACCTATAAACCAATGCGATACGCTTTGAAAAATTGGGAGCAATCCATCATGAACCCTTATGTAAGCTTGAATAACGCAACGTAATACAAACTTCCATGATTTTGTATTATTGAAATACTTGATAACGATCTGCTATAGAATTAACTATCAATTAAATGCCACATTAAGACACAGCGGGGTATAATTTCATTTACTTTATGTGCTCTATATATGATTTTACTGTATTATATTTAGAGAATTCTTCAATGGCCTACCGAGTATGTTTCATTACATGTTTCGTGGTAGGTCCAAAGTAGATACAGGAAACCAAGGTGATAGTCAAATGGTTAAAGGTGGATCACAGTATGCTGGCCTCGAATTTCCAAATTCATTTTGAGAAACAACAGCTGAATAGCTACAACACGACTGTCTTGAAAGTGCCTGATACCACAAAAAGTTATTTAAAATGAAGGGCTTTAAAGGAATCTACATTCTTAATGAGGTGTGTTTTGTTATACTCATAGTTTATCCGATATAAAATATTGTACAACACTGCTTCTGAATGAAGGGGACCTCTAATCCAAAAAGTCTCAAGGTTTACATTCTAATTTTGACATGTCCTTTCCTTCTTACCTTCTTTATCTGATTACCATCCACGTATGGAGGACTGACACCCCCTAGGACTTACTTGTCTGCGCCTAGGGCCAGGTCAGACACCTGTCGGGGAGCAGACGAACCCATGCACTGGACAGAGTGAAGACCGGGAAGAGGATATAATTAGTCCAACACCAAGTATGAGAGTGAGGAAGAGGATGATACGAAAGGCGGGCGAAAATGATGAATGGAAAGGAGATGATGGAGCAGTTGGTGGAAATGAGTGGCGGGAACAATTGGAGAAAACCCGCCCAGACGCCGCTGGGATCGAATCCGCGCCACCTTGGTGATAGGCGAACGGCCTAACAGTTTGGCCACGTCACAGTCTGTCATGTATCTTAAATAAGTGGCACTTTTATCATAATAGTTACAACCATTCCTGAAAAAATATTCAAACTTTGTTATGTAAAGGGTATATTGATTGGGGGATCTTCTTGAAAATTTTCAACTCGTGCCTTTGTAAGATGCTGATCTGAAAGATATTTTGCTTTTGAGTTACGCTTTCAACTCTCTCTCCCTCTCTCTCACACACACAATAGCGTGTACGTAATATAGAAAGTAAAACTAATCTGAATAACATTTAAAACCATTCAATATGTTATACATTACAAACCAAAGACGAACTTTTCAGCCCGGTTGATTGAAAGTAACATTCTCAGAGGTATACGTAGTACTCCATCACTGCAAGAACTAGATCTTCGTCATATACCACGTTACCAATAGCAGTTTTCTATACAATCTGCGGAAACCACTCCAGTTTTGTTATTTCTAAGGTACAGATAGAAAATCTCCGGGATGAAGCCAAACAATAAAGACAAGGGAGTAAAGAAAATAGTCAATATCACCATACGTCCAAGTTTACAACATATACAGAAACATTGCAGTTATGCGGGCGACACTGACAAATTTCAGAAAACCACACAAAGATTAGTTTTAGAAAATGCAAACTGTTTTATTACTCCTCAATATTTCCCTTCAATATCAATATCTGTGAAGCAATCATGTCGTTCTTCCTGAGGCATTTCAGAAACCTCATGTTGATAATGTTCTACTGCTTCATTTGATGACGATTGTTGATTCCCCGCATTTTATTTTTAAAGTTTGGGGAAAAAAGAACATAATCACAAGGTGCTTGGTCAGAGCTGTATAGCGGATGGTCATTGGTGCTGACTTTTAGGGCCTCCAGATACTCGGGTACTAGTCTTGATGTTTGAGACGATGATATAAAATTATTTTTCCCGTCGGGCGCTTTTCCGAAATGTTTCAAAACTTTTAGATAAACATACATTTGTATATTAATAGCCAGTAACATTACGTCTAACTTCTAATGCCACAGTAACGATGTGACCCGTTTTGAGAAAAAGCTGAGATAAAATCAATAAAAAACCAGCAACTACCTTCTTACCAGCATTGCGAATTGGTCGGTGTTTACTAAGCTTAGGTTCTGCTCCATTGAGCCTGTTGACTTCGCTTTTCAGCATCATAATAGTAAATCCAATATGCAGTAAAGATATGCCAAATCAAAATTGAAGTGTCGCCTTGGAATATTTCCACTTTTTGTACTCCAATCAATGCGTTGTTGTTTTTGATCTGGAGTCAGTATATTTGGAATCCAAGGGCATGTTTTCCTCCGCGAAACATTTGAAATATTTGATGTGAAATATTTTGAAACTGACTCATAACAAACCTAGTATTGCCCAAATAAATTCATAATATGGCAATCGATGTTTGTCAAGCATTACTCAACAGTGGAAAACTTTTTTTTTCTCAGAAACAGCCGTTTTTTGGTGTCGTTTAGAAATTCATCACTTAGAAAAAAACGATTTCTCTTGAATTCGCTGTGCCAATTATAAATGATGGGGTTTCTTCCCAAATTCATTTCCTAGATTATCTCCACATATTTTAAGGGTTAATGAAAATTTAAGGCCAACGAATCATAGTAGTAGTGTCAGTAGTAGTGTCAAATGACCTCAAAAGTCAAGCTGTGGTATGGTATTTGCCTGATAATGTTGCGAATAATGATCGAATGCTCTAACGTAGGGATAGGCAGTATTTCAGCTTCGTTCCATATCACCAGGGAAGTTGTCTTCCAATTATACGAAAATTTGTTTGAAAAAAGACGATATATACTGCACTGCCTATGTAGTAAATTCAAGGAGACTTAACAAAGATTAGCATTATAGAATAATTCAAATTAAAATGTTCAAATTACCCCAATTACACTCTACATGGCAATGGATTTCGTGTTGAAATGCTTCGACTTACATCTGTAGTATTTGAAAATTTGCAATCGTGCCAAAAATAAAAAATAGGCCATAAAATTAAGTGATTAACATCATGAACGAATTCGGTAAATCATTGATGTACCGTAGGGAGTTGCAAGGAGGAATAAGAAGATTGATTGCAAGTAGTGGCGGTTTGGCGTGGCACTATATACCATAATATGCTACCTTATAGTCCGTCACTTATAGTTCAGAGTTCAAAAATATAAAATTTCACTCCTAAGCAGCAAGGAAGTTCACAACACTGTTAGTCAAACTATGGTGAAACAGTTATTTATGTTTTAAATATATTCACATAAAGATTAAAATGCATGTTGTTCCACAAGTTAAATGTTTATCTGTTGTATCTGTCCGTATTACATTAGCTTTTTTTTTTTTTTTTTTTTTTTCCATCCACTGGTTAGATTAATGTGGTACCAGCCCATATTTAATCACAACTCAGATAATTATTCCATAAATGATTCTAAATGAAACGTATGATACCGTCTGTAAATATTTCTAATTGTTTGCACTTGATTTCAACTTTAGCTCTATTTCTCTGAAACCTTAGTTTGATATAAATAGCTTCTAGTTAAGGGCCAACTAATCATGGCTATTATTTTAAAGGAAGCATATGACAAAATATTTAAGTAATTCTAACTTTTTGCACCTCTTTATTTGCTTAGCCGTTTGAATTGATAAAAACACAGACCATTTTTAATCACTGTTCAAATTATTATTAAATGTAATATAACTAGAGTTATGTATTTATCGCAAGAAAGTAAACACTTGAGTAGGGCTTAATTTACTGTCTGAAGTGTAAAAAAGTTATATAAATATTACAATAAATAAATAAGATAAAATTATAATTGGCCTACTAATTAATAGATGGAACTGCATCCATGCACTGTTTTTTCTCTTTCTGTTGTTTAGTGTAGTGCTGTTTTGGTGAAGCTTTCAATATCTATGTGGAAAACAAATGATGATGGCATACAAATTAACAGCTGCTAGGGAGTCAATAAAAACAGACAAATACTGTGGCGTTAATACCAACATACAAATACTAGGGAAGTGACACAAATATGGGAATAGCAGCCATATTGGCTGAAACATGTTTTGTAGCGTCTTATTGGTCAAAGGTAGCATGCCGTAATAAGAGTGCGATATTCGAAGTGCACGACTTAGAACAGTAAAGATGTAAGTGAAAAATAAGATCAAACAAATTAGGAATATGTATACGTACCAATATACTAATCAGACATGTGTATTATTTTAAATGAAGCACATGATACCCTCTATAAGTAGGAACTTGTAACTTTTGCAACTAATTTGTACTTATTTCGTTATTTCTTTTGAATGTTTAGGTTGGTAAGAGCCAAGCCCATAGTTAGTCCTTAATACGAATTGTCTCTAGTTCTAAAGAAAGCCATTTATAGGTATTTCTAAGTGTTTGTAATGAGCTGAGGGCAAGGTATTGCCGTAAGACAATGATATGGCCAATGAAGAGACACCATTGTTGACAAAGATTTATGTGTGCCATTGTAACAATGTTGGACCGCAAGAGCGCTTGAACCTCATTATGGCTTGCTGAGAGATTGGGCAGTTTTGTTTGCTCTCTGCGTCTGGCACGGAGTCTCCTTGTGGTGACACATTCATTAGCTGACTCTGGCATACCACACTGCCGCTGGCCCGGTTCATTCCAATACGGGAAATAGATCTTCGCCAGCCATTTTGTACATACCCTAGTCCTAGTCGGACAAATGCTCTTCAAATTAAACCTTTCCTTTTCTTTCTAAAATTAGAACAAAACACTTAAAGCATTCATTTCCTCTTAAGGGGTGCAAATGAGACAAACATTTTAATAATTACTATTATAGCTACGTTGATGGAATTTGTAAAAGTTTTTTGAAACCTATATTCATAATAAATTTTTGTTTAAAACGCTTGCTTTTTAAATATTGGTTTTTAAGAAGAATATTACCTTCTTTTAACAATATTATCATCAAGGTTTTCAAACGAACTGCTTAGAATCAAGAAAATTTCTTTCACAGTTTCACCTCTTACAGTGACATTAATAATTAGTAACCATTCCGGGCCTGTATCTTCACTGGTACTCAACATTTTCTTAAGAAAAGTTGTTATACTGAGAAAGCAGATCAAAAGAGTTTGTTTTAAAGGATGTTGTCACATGTTTAGAAGCTTCCAGGACCACAATAAAGGTTTTCGCGGTCTTCCTTGTTTTTGTTGTGGCTCCACTTCAGTTGAATTCAGAAATCTGTCTTTCACTGCTTAGGAAATACACAAAAAAGAAAAGTTGTAAGATAGGCGCATCTTACTTAAATATAAATTTGATTAGCTAATGTGAAAATTAACTCGTCTCTTTAGTGCGATAATAGCACTGCTGCTTACCAACCGGTAGACCCAGGTTTGAATCCCTTTACCAGTGTAGGGATTTTCTCCCGCTGGGGTGCACTCAGCCTCGTTAGGTCCCTGAGGGGGTCAGTTCAGGAGCTACAGTACCTTCCAAAGGTCTAAAGACACCTGTATATTTCAATGAGATACACTGTTCTTAAACAATTTGGTCCACTGGCCTTGTTTCGTCAAAAATGATTTTATTTATCCTCGCATTACCAAGGGGGGGGGGAGTACTTTAAGGCCACCTTCTGCAATGTTTTTAAATGTTCTCTTTTGATTGTTTGATTATAGGCATGCAGTTAATAGTTATTGTCAATTACTGTTTCTACTACTGAATTGCGTATCTGTTTCAATTTTTTCATTGTTGATCTTATTGAGCAACAACAAAATATCAAGATAGGCGTAAAGTACTGCCTCGTCGATGTAATGTGAATCATGTAAAAAGTAGAAAGGAATACTTAAAAATGTGAAATATTACCATTATAAATATGGAAAGATATAATACCCAATTTTAAAGTAAGTTTGTTTTAAAAATTGCTCAGACATTTTTTACCAGTGGTGGTTACGTCCGTTAGTAGTATAAGCTCTGTAATAAGGACTGGTATAATATATGTAATTCATGTAAAAAACATTCAGTGGTAAATATTAACCCTATAGAAATGAGAAGATATAACACCCAATTTTAAAATTGTTTTAAAATTTGCTCAAAAAGTTTGTTGTTGGTCACAAAGTAAGGGAAAGGCTAGGGGGTACACCTTTGGCAATCTAAGTTATGAAATAAGGTTTGGTAATGCTGGGATTAAAGGGTAAATTTTAAAAGTTATGTTGTAGATCTCATTTTTAAGGAGTTATGACTTTTGTTATGTTGTAGAAAAATCGAAGCAAATCTCATTTTAAACCTTTTGGAAATGTAACCATGAAAATATATAAGATGTCGATCCCATTTTCCTCTGAAGGGAAAGTCACATATGTGAGGCATATTTATAAATATGACATTGTTATCATATACTGTTTGTCAACATTTGACATAATGTTTATAATTTTAAAACAAATTGAAAAAAAGAGTTTAAATTAGCAGTATTTGACAACTGATTCAATCCCATGATGAATCAGCCGGCGAACTCGGAGTGGTGTTTATAATGTATCGTGAATACTGCAAATCGCACCACTGATAGCTGCTGTGTTGACCTAATTTTGATGCTATGACATTCAGTTGCACTGCAGCTTCCATTTTGTTCTGGTACGAAAAGAGATTATGTAAAAAGGGTAAGAAACATGACGAAGCACTTTAAACGGCTAGTGGTTGGTTTGCATAAGTGTGGCAAGTTATACAGAGATATTGCAATTCAACAAGGCATGAGTAAAACGTGTATGGCACAGAAAATAAGAATATAGGAAAGGTGGCAAATTTTCAGACCTGGAGCGAAGTGGTAGGCCAAGGGTTGCATCACTCCGGAAGGATATGCAGTTATATCCTTATGACGTCGGAAGGGAGGTTTAACTTGTCCGCATTGGTTCTGTCGTTATCTTCAGGGTTCTTAACCTACTCTGTCTAAATTCTTGGACAGCGTACATCCACCTCCAAGCCCTCAATTAAAGATTAAGTCTACAGTGTTTTAAAGTAAAATCAGGCTCAATAAGGTATAAAATTACCTGCAATGCATGTTTGAAGCAATAAGTTATAAATTTATAATAATGTATACTGCCATGTGTTCTTGGAAAAATTTTCGAAATTTTAATGGTTGTCCTAAATTTTTTTGTAGAACCTGTATTTGATTGAAGAGCAGTGGCCCTGGTTTTGTAGACTGCATAACTGGCCGGGAGGGATTGGAACGCTGACCACGTACCACCCTCCAGTACTGCACCCCACTCATGATGCGACGCCTGTGATGGACCTTACCCCGGAAAGGACTGTTGTGCCTTAGGTTATTCATAGAGAAATTAAGTATATTATGTGCTTAATTTTAGTGGTATATACTTAAAACACACAAAAACTCTAAAACTGTTTTTTTTTCCTTTCGTTTTCTTTTCTTTATTTTGTTTTCTTTTTGTTTTTCTTTCTTTTTTGTGTTGTTGGATCTGATTGACATCATTGGTAGTGTTCTGCCGCTTGGCAGCTAATTTAGTATTTGAAGACTTCTGAGGCTATTTTTCGAACACATATTCACTTCAATTTAGGCAACATGTATTTCCTTTACTACAATTTACAGTTTTATTTATACATAGATAATTAAATCGCTATTTAACACGCATTAAAAGGTAATAGAGCTATAGGTTGTAGCTATAGCTGAAGCAGGAAGTTTGCAGTTATTAGTACTACTAAAATCGATATTCATGTACTTTGGCCCTTTTTTGTTTGCTTTTACAAATGGGAGTCCCTAACGGTAGCTGTCCTATAAATGAATCTCTCCCAGGGTTAGGTATTTAGGTACTGCATAGTTTGCATGTGCTTGGTGTTTGGTTGCAGAGTTCCGAAAATATTGTTTTACGTCGTCATAACTGCTTGTTATTAAATGAACGTACGTGTAAGGGACACACCATTATTAACCGTACATTATTTTATTTTACAAATTTACACATCTTCAGTGATGATAACTAAAAACTATTAACATATGTAAGTGAGAGAAAATCTGGTGCGTTGTATATCATATTCTAAATTCCTTAGCCAATACCTACGTAAAGTAAATGGCTTACGGGTAGTGGGGAAGAGCAAATAGGGGCTAGAAGGGGTACATGAATGGATTAGGTGGAGTTAGCAGGTGACAATTACGCGCTTAGTATGCATATTCCATGTTTTGTTTGGACCAACGTACACAAGACAAGCAAAACTGTACATAATATCCCTATATGTACCCGAAAAGCTTCTACCTTGGATTAGTGTGTTTCCTGAAATTGGGGTAATTTATGATGAAAATGTCGTTTGTATTCTGCGCTATTTTTACAGATTTATTCATGAATGCAATAAAAATAAATTGAATGCCAGGCCACCAAAAGGTGACCTGAATCTCTTTGCTGCAGATCTGAGAAAATTGAAACACCATTTCTCCTGCATTTTCTATTCACAAAAACATGTTATATGTTCCATTCTAAGATGTTCTCGACCCTCTATCGTTTCCTAGTGAGTATTCTAATGTGGGCGGAATATTAATAACGAATATATCTGAAACAGCTATTACCACAAAAAGATACCTAAAGGAGATTTTGTGTCTTAGACGCATCTAAGTTTCTTATGAGGTGGATTTTCGTCCATCGCTTAAGGATTATCAGTTCATATGATTGTAGAAATACAATCTTCCGAACGAAGAGCACTTCACAGGCTCTTTCCAGAAAATTTATGTTGTATATTTTATTTATCGTTTAAATATCTCAAGTATATTACTTTTAGTTCACAACCTTTAGCCACCTTTCTTAAAATAAAAAGAAACATCTAAAAGTTGTCAATGTAAACGGCGGTTTGTGATAGAGAGATTTTCCTCAAAGTTTTGTGTTGCATCTTTGAAATGTTGCGAACTTAAACACCAAGTTTGATGTTTATCCGACTTTTACAATTATAGTTATGCTATTCACAGGCAAAGGGGCACAGACACAAACACTCGCGCTCGCGCGTACCTTTTTCTAAAATATTTTTTTTGGGGTTTAGGGGACATCCAAAGATGCACTTTCGGTGAAATATCAACATAGAAAGATTGGGCTGAATGTATTCTGAGATGAGATGACGCACTTCAGTTTCGAAAATTTTAAAATACCGGCTTTGTGATTGGACGAATTTCAACTGGAGCCCTTGAGTTTGAAGCAGTATGCCCAGTGTACCCTTACCTTGGATATTTTTCCACCCGCTTCGAACTTTAACAATACCATGTGGTTCGGTACACAAAACAGCCTCGGGTTCCCATTACGGCACTTGCTTTAGAAACAAACATTTCCGCGCCAAAATATGTCCAAGTTTCTCGCATTCACATCTACAAATAATATTGTGCATCGCATCGATTATAAATATACAGTACCTGGGCTTTTCCTTTCTTTTCCTTTTTTTTTTTTTTTTTTTTTTTTTTCAATCTTGAAAACTAAAATGTTAACTAAATATAAATTTTCATCCTAATTGTTGGAACCGTTTGCGTGACGAGACCTCTAATACACTGGTTTGTTTGCCCATTAACAGAGAAATTATGGCCAAAATAAAATTTCGACTAATTGTGACTCTTACACGTAAAATCGCGTTTTTTTCAGGAATGACACCTATGTAGATAAACTTAGTAAGCAAAACCCTGTCTGAATACAACATTTGATCGAAATCGTTAGAGCCGTTTCCAAGTTGCGCGGAGTATATATACAAGGAGTACTCGTTTAAATATATAGTATATTTGACAACAAAAAGAAATGGATAAGTGGATATGTTCTTATGCCTGAGAATACCTTATTACTAGATTGTTATCAACTGGAACAAATTAACTTAGTGTTGGCGAGACAGTTAAAGTTCCCGTCACACGCGAATGAAGAAGTATTCCAGTGGATTCTAGAAGGCGTTTTGCTTGGATGCCCTCATCGGCCTCTCTGCGCAGTTCCAGAAGAGAGATGTGTTTTCGAGTCAGGAATCTGCACGTCTCTGTGGCCTGTCTGGCAGTGGTCTGTAACCTCCTGAGAGTGATAG
This sequence comes from Tenodera sinensis, assembly GCA_030765045.1. Taxonomy (NCBI): domain Eukaryota; kingdom Metazoa; phylum Arthropoda; class Insecta; order Mantodea; family Mantidae; genus Tenodera; species Tenodera sinensis. The sequence goes on along the minus strand of CM060964.1, from coordinate 82,759,379 downwards.
TCGCAATAGATTTCCCGTAGCTTGTAGAGTGAGAGATGTCCCCCTTCGTCGTATACCGGTGTATAATAGCCACATGCGAAATGTTGACTTTTTTGTTTTGCTCTCTGTTTAGGCTGGGTTCAACGTTATAGGTCCTCATTCTATCATAGAGAAAAGCTTTTACAACTTCTCCAGCCAAGATTATTCCTTATCCTCCATCAAGTCTTTATTATGAATGAGAATGTGTTTGTGTGTGTGTGTGTGTGTGTGTCTGTGTGTGTGTGTGTCTGTGTGTGTGTGTCCGTGTGTGTGTGTGTGTGTTTGTGCGTGTGTGTCAGACTGGGAGATCTAAGGTATAAAACCCAGAGAAGAACCACAAATCTAATGACAACTATATGCAATTTAACACTTTCGTCAATAGGCAATATGACAAAGGCAGTTAAAAGCAACATGTGGGGAACAATAGAAAAAACATTTTAGAAAAAAAGAAGAAAAGGGGTGGGGGGGGTGGAAGGAGGGAAGTCGAATCATTAAGCGTATAATATTCACATGGTATGCGTGTGATGTAAGGTTATATTATATGTCAATGTTAGTATACAAATATATCCTGTGCTTGCTTCCATTTTTTAGTTTTATTTCAGTTTTAGAATTCTAAATCAAGCCTGTTAAATTATGCATACTCTTGCCAACTACAACAACATAATGCGATTAAAAGTGTGGAAATGCACGTGGTGATTGATTTAATTTTACTATTAGCATTTTAATCAATCAACATCACGAAATCAATTGTGAAACGACAGGCACCGTTAAGGGAAGGGATGGGAATGACGAGTGAGAAGTTTAAGCTTTTCAACCCATGGACCCGGCTTCAAGGTTGCTCTGTTAAACCACCACCTATGCAGTAAAATGTAACATTTACAGCGAAACGTATAAAAGATTATCTTATAGAAAGTTCATAAGAATTTATTATTCATTAATTCATTCATTTTATTCACAAATACAAAAAGCCATCAGCAGTTATGTGAACCTATAAAGCCTGTGTGTTGCGTTTATTTGAAAAATGCAGGAAGTAGAACCTCAATGGAGACAAATCTTCAAAATTTAAAGACTGGGAAACCTGGGGCTGAAAGATTAAGTGCGTGTGCAAATTAGACAATAAAATTAAAGCACAAGGCTATAAAATTGGTTAGTGGCTCTGTACAACGTAAATGTTCTATATAGCGTGATAGTTCAAGATCGAGTCATTGCCAACACAATCATTCGCCTCCATCGAACCATATCCTTAGTAGTAGAAATCCACGATTGGTTTTGAGTAAGGCATAAAAACTCTTGCCACTACAGCAATCCAGCGGTCCCTGGGTCTACCGTTAGGCCTTCTACCGTCAATTTCTCAAAAGAATGTCTTCTTGGGTATTCGGTTATTATGCATCCAAGTAATCTGCTCAGTGCAGTGCAATCTTTGGAATGCAATAATGGTAATTATGTCATTGTCTTTGTAAAATTCGTTATTATGACAGATTATCCATACATATTATCCTGACTTGCGCCTATATTCTTCTTAAAATTCTTCTTCCAGGGCTGATAATTAGGTTAGTGGTTCGTTTATTTAGAGTCAAGGTCTCGTTGCCCTATATTATTAGTTTGATCATAACTTTATACAGGGTGTTATGGCACAGAGAGATCCAAATACACGTGAACCGCTGCGCGCTGTTTTTCCACTGCGCACACAGTGACACGCCACCAGCAGCTGATGTACACAAGGTCACGCGCGTGACTTGTTTTTCTCTGCTCTGCTCACAATCAGAATGTAGAGCATGTTGAGTTGACGCGATATCGTGCGGCTACATTACTACCAGTGTGCTTTATTATTTAGTGCTGTACTTAGTCACAAAGTGTATTGTGGCTCAGCATTTGTTTTCTACTGCACAGCGTGTATTTATGTATTTATGATTCGTTAGTGTTAACTCAGTCAGCTCGCCATGTCTATGGTGCGCCATTAGAGGAGAAAGAGTTATAGGCCCAATTTGCTTTTCGAGTTAACAGTTGACGCCCGTCCATACGAGTACGTGAATACAATTTTGCGCCTTTTTTTTTAGAGAGTGTGATTTTGCCCTTTTTCAACAAGACTGCAACAACTCATACAGCCAATAGTTCGATGAGAGCAATAGAAAGTGTGTTTCGGGACAGAATTATTAGAAGTTTGTGGCTCCCTCGCTCCCCCGACCTAACCTTCTGCAACTTCTATTTCCGGGGTAACTTAGAGCGTAAAGTGTACAAGACAAACCCACACACCCTGGAAGAATTAAAAAAATATCCGTCAGGAAATTGCTAGCATTTCTGAACGTGAACTACGGCGAATGATAGATAATTTCCTAGAGAGGTGCCAAAAATGTATGGACAACGACGGTGGCCAGTTTCAGCATCTGCTCTAGTTAAATTGGTAAGCAAACCCTGTAAAAGTAGCTTTAAAATGCTGTGTGGTTTTAACCACACTGTTCCATTACAGCGGCAGTCGGCAACGAGCGCAGAGGACCCGTACAGACAAGACACAGCACAGCCGGTTCACAGTCTTTTGGATCACCCGTTATATATGCACAATTTTACTGGTAATTGTGAACAGTGTAATGAACAATATTACAGCAATATTTTCTTCATTTGCTATTAATTTTCCTTATTAAGAATATTTTTCAGGTTAGTTAGTACTTCTAAGTAGGACTATCTCAGAAAGCATGACCCAGACAGGCCCGGTTTCGTGATAATGAATGGTGTGCCAGAAGCGAGTTACAATGCTTTCTGCAAGATCATTTTTTGTGGTGTTTAAATCCCACTTTTACTGCTTTGGCAGCGCAGGCGGTGACACTGATGATACATGAAATGAAGATGGAGCACCGGAGGAATGAGATGGCGGGGTAAACCGGAGAGCCCGAAGGAAATCCGCCCCAGCACCGCTTCGCCCACCACGAATCCCACATGCGGTTGCCTAGGATCGAACCCGAGCCGCTTGGGTGAGAATTGAATGGTCTAACCACTTGGCTACGGCGCGGGTTAAGGTCATTGAACTCGTGCTATCTATACTCAAATAAAGATCTTTTTCCTCATTTAATTTATTTGATATTTGTCTTCTGTTATGTATTATCGCAAGTACTTGAGGTGATTAACTATTTCTGGATTCAAGATTTCGTTTTAAAGTGAGACTTCTTCCAGTTTTTCTTTCGGTGGAATTCATGGCTTGTGTCTTTTTTTTTTTGTGTTTACTTAGAGCACTATACCATCAGGTACACTTTTAGTTCTTGAAAAGCCTCTGTTACTCCTGAAGGGGCTTGTGTCATCAGGAAAAAGATCTTCTTTATGCATCCAAAGCACCAATAGTCAAATCAAAGAATGTTCATCGTCAGTCTACACTGGGATCATACGGGCTGTCGGGAAGGTAAGGGTAGATATTCTGAAAATTGGAACCTTAGTATGTGTACACTTCGATGGGTTAACAGTTTTCCTACAAACCAATCACAAAGTTCATGTCACTGGACATTATCACGCTTTTACGCACTTCTCATCACATTCTGTTTTAATTATTGCATTAATGTTCACTAATATTCACTTACCTTAATTAACGCCGGTGGTATTCCCATTGCTTCAGTCGGGTGGTTACGGAGAATTCAGTACAGCTCGAGAGGGGTGAGTAAATAAGTCGTCCTTACTAATGGCAAATCACTTCCTCTATAGCTACTTGTTACTATCACTTTATTTGGTGAGATAGATGAAGTAAAGATGTGAACTTTCAATTTGCACATTCCGGTTTATAACAGAGTACATTGTCATAATAACACGTTTGAAGTTTACGTATTTTAATATGTTTATAACAAATTCAGTTTAATGAGTTGAATGTTTCCCTGAATCTGAAGTAACTGCATTTTTCAAGCTTAATTTTGTAATTTAGCACTTGTAACAATGCCGATAACATTTGTATTTGACATTCATTGTTCATTACCTGGCTTTTTGCCTTTGTTGCAACTGCACCACAAACTAAACAACGCCTGCTATTTTCACGTCATGAAGGCACAACGGGCTCTTGTGGACCATGTTATTCTTATGGAAGAATCAGGTGCGCCGTTGCCAAATTTGCGTGTTTTCAAATGTGACTAAGATAAAGTATGAACATGCATTTTGGTGTAAAATGTGTCGAAGAATACTATGGTATGCACGATAAACCTTTTATGCGATTGTACATTTTTTAAAATAATAAAATGTTAAATTTTATTGAAAGCTATAGCTAGTTGCTATACAGGTCATTAGCGAACGTTATTATGAACTTATCTGTTTTCAATTTCCTAAATTATTTAGAATTATGAATTTTGAATGTATGCCGTATATACTACCCACTTTGCTTCACAGCTCAGGACATGTCCTACTAGCCTATAGCTATTTCCTCATTTAATTTATTTGATATTTGTCTTCTGTTATGCTTTATCGCAAGTACTTGAGGTGATTAACTATTTCTGGATTCAAGATTTCGTTTTAAACTGAGACTTCTTCCAGTTTTTCTTTCGGTGGAATTCATGGCTTGTGTCTTTTTGTGTTTACTTAGAGCACTATACTGTTAGGTACATTTTTAGTTCTTGAAAAGCCTTTGTTACTCCCGAATGGGCTCGTATGATCGGCATACCCATTGAGGCATTAGCATCATCTGATAGTTCCCTTATCCCATACTGGAGTGCTATGTTAAACAAGCTTAGTGACAGCCCATCCCCCTGTTTTAGTCCTCGTGTGACTGAAGGGCTCTATAACTCCTGTTTGTAGTTGGACTTTAGCAGTTGTTTGTATTATGGTTAATCTAATTAGTTGTGCCATTAATGGGTATCTTAAAGTATAGCAGGATGTGAAAAAGTTGTTTCCTATTTGAGCTGTCATATGCTTCTTTAAAGTCTCCAAAGCTGTGTGTTGGACCCCGATTGTATTCTAACTAATAAATTTTTGTGAAACTTGCAGAGTTAGGGAGTTTTAGGATTTAAAGCACATTTTTTTTTTTTTTTTTTTTTTCTTCTTTTAAGAATTAACCGGGGTATTCTTCTGTGTAAGACGACCTATTGTTCCTTCACAATGGAATGCGACCTCTTATACTAGGTAGCTGAGATTTTTTAAATTGAGCTGATTTCGACAACTTATTAACTGTTTATTTAGTTTACCTGATTGGCGACATAAGCAGAATATTCGCAGCTCCCACCTCATTTACACACAATATTTTCTTAGTAATGTTATGCCAATTTTACATGTCACTGGACATTATCACGCTTTTACGCACTTCTCATCACATTCTGTTTTAATTATTGCATTAATATTCACTAATATTCACTTACCTTAATTAACGCCGGTGGTATTCCCATTGCTTCAGCCGGGTGGTTACGGAGAATTCAGTACAGCTCGAGAGGGGTGAGTAAATAAGTCATCCTTACTAATGGCAAATCACTTCCTCTATAGCTACTTGTTACTAGCACTTTATTTGGTGAGATAGATGAAGTAAGATTACTTTAATGCTATGTGAACTGTTCAATTTGGACATTTCGGTTTATAGCAGAGTACATTGTCATAATAACGCGTTTGAAGTTTACATATCTTAACATGATATTAACAAACTCAGTTTAATGTTTCCCTAAATCTGAAGCAACTGCATTTTTCAAGGTTAATTTTCTAATGTAACACTTGTAACAACGACGATAACATTTGTATTTGACATTCAAAATTCATAATTTTAAATAATTTAGGAAATTGAAAACAGATAAGTTCGTTAATGGCCTGTATAGCAACTAGTGTGCAGCCTTTGTCGTAACCAAAGTTAAAAAGCTGTGAAGAGATAAAGGAGCACAAAGTGAGCACACATACAGTTAAGGCCACGGTTTTCTGTATTTTTAAGATAAGAACTAACTACTGTTGCATTAAGTGCGTCGTAGTTCGTCTGCCCAGTTAGAGTAACGCTTTTACTGCGCTTCGTAGAAAGTTTAAGGATGGACAAATGCAGCGTCCTTAAAAACGGATCATGGAAATATCCAGAAAGAAATTTCATTACAAAATAAAAGTACTAATAAAAATAAAACAAATATACACTAATATACCAAACAAAGGGGCAAACGCCAGAGTTAAAACAGAGTTATAAAATTGCCGAAAAAATGTGAATTTCGATAGCTAAGCTTCTAAATCCTTATGGGCACGGTTATCAAATCTAAAAACCTAACAGCTTTTTCTACTGCTTGTTTATCTACCGCCAGGACCTCTGCGAGTCTGACAGGCAACTGTAGGCATTCTCGAAGGCACACTAGGGAAACACACTTGACGAACCAATAAAAGGTTGTCGCACTGTGGACAAAGATGAGCAGGGTCCCGTTTAAAAAGGTAACCATGCACAAAAATGCAGTGGCCAATGCTTAACCGAGCCAAGTTAACCTCCTCGAGACGATGTTACCAAGTTAATCGGAAGTTCTTTCACTTCTCTAAACGTATTACCGCGGAGAGCTGACCATTCTTCGTGCCAGCACGACAGCATCGTTCTCCGAACCTCAAGCCTAAAGTCCTTCGAAGTAATACAAGAGATGATAATGCTGGGTTCTATGGTTGCCGCCTTTGCTGCCAAATCCGCCATTTCATTCCCTGGCAAACTTGCGTGACCAGGAATCCATACACACACCACGTTAACATCAGAAGCGTGTAAAACATGGAAGGCATCCTGGATAGGCTGTACAATAGGGTGATAGTTGTACAGCTCACGAAGGCTCTGAAGTGCACTAAGAGAATCATTCTAAACTAGGCAATCACACTTTATGACGACACACATAAAACGGCTCGGTATATTGCACACGGCCTTGAACTTCGTAGTGGTTGCAGCTATACGGAAACATAAACAAAGCCCATTGAGTTTCAAGATATTGGGCAGATATATTCAACATTGTACACATTGCAATGTTGATTTTTAAGTATAAATCGGCCACGGTATTGGTGTGTTTGTAGGAGGGCACTGGTATTATCTTGACAGTGTGTGATGTCATTAAGACCTGTGAAACGAGTTAAATGGGAGGCAGCGTAAGTAGGAATGTAAGTACAGTTGCATTATGAAAACAGTACAATATTTGCTCATCTCAGCCGTACTAGTAAGTCTAACATGCCACTGCTGGTGTTTTATTTGCCTGATTTCATTTCCGATTACCGTCCACTTGCTCCATAACCGTTTCTGTTTAGTTCTGTTATAGTTCCCTCCACCAAACGCACTCAAACCGTGGCCGTATTATAAGAAGCCATTGACAAGGAAGTTGCATAACCTATTGAAATACGCAGTTAATCTTAATGGGCATTTACACCAACATCTTTAATTCGAGTTCCTGATAACATGTTTTCCCATGCTCAATCCAGGGCTTATTTTCAGCATACCTCTCACACATAACTTTCCTTTTTGTGTGCTTTTCCAAAGTAACTTATTCGCATCTGT